>JAZKJV010000477.1:0-550000 GCA_037367405.1 Ottelia alismoides | reverse complement strand
TTTTATAATTGTGTGTCATACTTCATTCAACATGCCGAAGAAGCAAGCGCAGCCATTGCTGCTAGTCGAAAATTCACGCATTACACATCCACAGAGTTGACCCGTTGGACTGCAGCTGCGAATGAGCACACAGTAACTCAGGTACAAGTACAACCAGAAATATTATTCGAGGTGTCTACCAGGGCTCGACGGACGTCTACTGGTATTCGCGGGCGCAAACAATACACGGTAAATTTGCTACAAAGGAAATGCACTTGCAATAAGTGGCAAATATTTCGTATCCCATGTTCCCACGCCATTGTAGTCATTTCAAAGCGTCGGGCTGAAGTGGATTCCTATGTTGGAGAGTGGTACACCTGGGAGAACCAGTTGAAGGTTTATGGAGGGCAATTTTTTCCCATCGGTGATCGTGAAACATGGGCTCCCTTCGAATATCCTGAGTTACGTCCGGACCCAAAGCGTAAACGCAGTAAAGGTCGTCCACGTACAATAAGAATACATAATGAAATAGATGTTAGAGATGTGATTCGGTAAAATACTTGTTTCTTTTGTGGGATATTGGGTCACACACACCGTGGATGTCCCAACAGAACCGCAAGGGATTCTCAAGCATCCACATCAAATGCGCCGACGGCGACCAGGAATAAGAATAAATGTGGAAATTGTGGTGGCATAGGTCACAACCGACATAAATGTCCAAGTTCGAGTAAGTGTGCTTCCCTCGTATATTATTAATTTTCATTGTATGTGGTAGTTGTGGTAAATACTTGTTGCTTTTGTCGGATATTGTTGTTTTTTACATTGTATTGTTTGACATTGAATTTTGTAATTTTCAGATGGATCCCGGCCCAATTGATCTTTCAGTTTTGTACCTTCAAGAGCGACATCGTTCACGTCGAGTTTGGGCTGGCGATGTAAGTAATTATAATTTCTTCCTTCCTTCAATTTTTTTCCTAACAATTTTCTTGTAGGAATCTTCGTGGTTGTGTTGCCGACGACGAGAGACCCATGTACGTCGGATCCCTTTGGATGACTGGCTACTGCCTTACGTAGTCGAAGCAGGATTTGGATGCATTTCAGAGCTCGAGTTCATTACCCTGGATTGGCATCTGGTGACAACGTTAGTTGAACGGTGGAGACCCGAGACACACACCTTCCACATGCCTAGTGGGGAGATTACTATCACCTTGCAGGATGTTGCCTTCATCATGGGGCTACGAATTGATGGGCCTGCGGTTACTGGGGAGACAACACCTGGAGCGACATGGGCAGATACATGTGAGGAATTGTTGGGCGTTAGGCCACTGCCCGCAGACATAGTTGGCAGCAGGGTGTCAGCAAGCTGGTTGTCCACCAATTTTTCAGAGTTGCCAGAAGATGCAGATGAGCTGGTAGTACAGAGACACGCTCGAGCTTACATTTTGCAGTTGCTTGGTGGAGTCCTATTCACGGACAAGTCAGGGTCCTTGGAAAGCAATGTAAGTACTCGAACTAGAAGTTTGTGGTAAAATAATTAAGAAAACTGCTTCAAATTTACATCTACGTTTTTTCCTTGGATGCAGCTCGCTTTGTGGAGCCGTGTGTACGACATTGGACACGAGGAATGCCGCGAGATTGCGGCACAAGCGAAGGCGTAAATGACGGAGTGGCTGTCATTACAATTTGCAGATGCGGTCACGTTACATGACGAGCGTGCTGATGTGGCTAGGGAGGAGGCAAGGCGAGGAAGGGCAAGAGGATGGGGAAGAGGAAGAGATCGAGGTAGGGCGCGTGAACAAGCGGCGGAACCCATGGACTATGAAGAAGCCGCTGCGGAAGATGATAACATTACGCAAGGAGACTTCTTCACACCTGCCATCGAGCGACCACGGGAGGACTTGCCAACGTCTCAGGCACCGTTGAGGCATGGATTGGACGCCAGCCAGACACGACCAACTTACTGCACACTAACGTCGTCGTCGATGCCAACCTTCGAGGAAGATGTCCTAGGGCCCTCTCAAATCCACATGATAGACGAAGCGAACCATCTATTACCGTTCCATCCTCCGGATTCTACGATTACATACCGGCGGAAGAAAAAGCGTTGACTTGTAATCATTGTAATTTTTAATATGACGCAAAAATGTAATGTATATTCGTGAACAAGTCTACTTATATTAAATGTTTGGAATGTCTTTTTTGGATCATACATCTTTGAATGCGTGAATGCGATGTCTATACATCTTTGAATGCGTGAATGTGATGTCTATACCTCTTTGAATGCGTGAATGCGATGTCTTTTTACATTAGAAACATGCATTTGGCATGCTTTTTCAAGGGTTTTTAGAAACATGAAATTCCATAGCCCAGACCTGGCCAGTCATTTTCGAGGGAAATTCCCTGGAAAGATGTCGTATATTGAAAATGCGTTATCTGTACTCTCTACGGGCTATCAGAACATTGGTCGAGACCAGTCCTTTTCGAGGCAAATTCCCTGGAAAGATGTCGCATATTCAATATGCGTTACCTGTACTCGCCTCATTTTTAAGGGAAATTCCCTGGAAGGATGTCGCATATGCAACATGCGTTATCTGCTCAGAACATTTCGAGACAGTCATTTTCGAGGGGACTTCCCTGGAAATATGTCGCATTTTAAATATGCGTTATCGATAGCGCATATCCAAAATGCGACACATACATAGTTCCTGGATAAAAAAACTTAAGGGGTGTCGCATGTTCAACATGCGACACCACTGTAGTTTTTGAGTAAAAAAACATTATGTAGAACCTGGGTATTTTAGTAATTCCCAGGTACTACTTAGGAATTTGACTCGGATATTTGTTACAACTGTATTTCCAAATATATCGGATGTTGTGAATTGCGAACGCATTAAATATTATACACGTCATATACATATTATTTTTAGAAGAATTTACATATGAGGTATATTGTTAATCCGTAAATTAGAAACTGCACGTCATAGTACATGCTGAATCTCATTTCATCCAACATTCTTTGAAAGCAATATTTGTAAATTGCAATATTTTCTTGTAAATTAGAGCTATATTTTTTACTTGCAAAATTAGAGGTATATTTTTAATCCACAAATTAGAAAATACATGTCATAGTAAATACTGAATCTCATTTCATCCAACATTCCGTGGAAGCAATATTTGTAAATTGCTACATTCTTATAAATTTTGCAGTCTCTTTTGCAAACCACATTTGATTTATTTTGAAAATTTTACAGTCTTTTTTTAGAACATTATGTGGGAGTAACGTTTGTAAAACGTGATATTATTTAGTAAATTTTGTGATCTCTTCTGTAAAATACATGTGATTTTTGTAAAATAGAATTCTTATTATTAATATATAAATTATTTTATATGTTCATCCAACGTGTTTCCCAATATCATGGGTCCATTGAAATTTGTCATCCATTGTAAAGTCTGTGTAGACTTTGTAAAATCCACGCTCCCATTTAACAATTATGTGCTAATCTGCAAAATAAAAAATCAGTCAGTAGTTTATCATTTATTTCTAAAAAAGGATAACATGTAAAAAATACATGCAGAATTGTAAATCAATGAATCAAAATATGAATTATACAATCAATTTTGTAAATTAGTAGATCAAAAGGTAAAATATACCATCATATTTGATATTTAATCCATCCAATTGAATATGTAAACTTCATCCCTTTAGTATTTAATGCACAATAGATGAGATTTCATCTAATTTCATTTTTGCAAAATACATCACCTTCTGGGCAAAAATATAACAAGATGCACAATCTTCTATAATAAAAAAATGTTATTGATACTAGCAACCTGGGACATGTTTAATATGTAAACAAATATTTACATGCTGAATCAACAATTTCTTTCTTTTGGGTGATATTTTCATTCTCTATCTACTGAATTCAATCTATAAACAAAACTTAAAAGAAAAAATGGAAAGTATGATTAACTCAAAAGTACATGGAAAATCAAATTTACAAACAATTGAATATTTCAGAAAGTATGATTGAACTCAAAAGAACAAAAAGTGTGTTGAATATTCCAGAAAATATGATTGAATAAAGCCTCGCGTTTTGAAATAATTGTTATCAATTTACAAAGGATTGATATATTTTACAATCCAGTGTTATAAATTACAAAATCGTAATAACTGTTCGAAAAAACATCCAGTCATAACCAGTAGTGAATGGGAACACTGATTAAAAAATAAAATAAAGGAGAAATGTTGAAGACTGGATTGAGATGAAATCAAAATTGAAAGAAAAATCAAAATCCAAATAAAAAATAAAAGCAATCTAAAATAACTTGAAACTTGATTAATAGATGAATAAACAGAATAAGAAAACATACTAAGAACATACATCATCCTCTGTGCACAACCACCTCATGTTGCACCATGCATCATCGTCGTCGTCGTCATCGTGCATCGTCATCGTCACACACCACCATCATCTCTATACACATCCGTCACCTCTACGTTGAGGGAGGACGAAGATCTGGAGAGGAAGCATGACCCCATCGAATTTTGTCTTAGGAATTCCGAGTAATTGAGAGGCTTGATTATGATGGATACTATATTTAGAAAATGAACCGAGTAATTAATGAGCAATGAGATAATGACGCAACTAAATAGAATATTCAATTTTGTTTTTAAATATAGCGAGTTGGGTATTATTTGGATGTTGGTTTTGGGTTTAATTTGGTGGTTTTGTTTATAACCGTTGATCAAGATCTAACGGATTTTATGCAATGTCATACCATGATTGTGGTGAGGTGCCACCTTAATTCAAGTTTTCCCTATATATATATATATAGGGAAAAATGTGTATGCCCCCTAGGGGGAGCTAACTTAGCTTCCCCCGCCCCTTTTTGACATAATTTTTTTATTTTTTTTGAAATCTAAAACCGTGTAAATTCATTATTAAATCGCTATATTATGCTATTAAAATTTCGTGCAAAACAGAGACTCCTACGACCTCCATCCAAACGGGGTCGATTTAAAAAATCATGTTACCGTTAAAAAATGATTGTCTGGATGGAGGCCGTAGGAGTCTCTGTTTCGCACGAAATTTTAATAGCATAATATAGGGATATAGTGATGAATATTCATGGAAGAAATTTTCAAAAAAATAATAAAAAAATAATGAAAATGGGGCGGGGGGAGCCAAGTTAGCTCCCCCTAGGGGGCAGCCCCATTTATCCCATATATATATATATATATATATATATATATATATATATATATATATATATATATATATATATATATGAGTTCAATGAAGCTGCCCCTTGGGGGGAGCTAACTTGGCTCCCCCTGCGATATTTTACCCATTTTTTATTTTTATTTTTGAAAATTTCTTCCATGAATATTCATCACTATATTCCTATATTATGCAATTCAAATTTTGTGCGAAACAGAGACTCCTATGATCTACATCCAGACAGTCATTTTTTAATGGTAACAGAATTGCTAAAAACGACACTGTCTAGATGGAGGTCGTATGAGTCTTTGTTTCTCACGAAATTTTAATGACATAATATAGGGATATATTGATGAAAATCCACAGAAGAAATTTTCAAAAAAAAATAAAAAAACGGGCGAAATACTGCGGGGATACAATTAAGTTAGTTGCCCACATGGGGGCATCCCCATTTTACCCTATATATATATATATATATATAGAGAGAGAGAGAGAGAGAGAGAGAAAGAAAGAGAGAGGATATCTTTCAAATGAGTCATGATCCATCCATCCATAAGGAAGGCCATCAATCTAAGCCATCCGTAATTAATCTTGTGGTCGATATTAGTAGCATGCTAATTTTATTTATAAATTTAGGAAAAATCCATTTTGGTCTTTATACATTATCTAAATATAGTATGTAACCACAACAATTATCTCCTCCATTAATGTCAACGTAATTGTTGATTCAAAATTGAAAACCCTAGATATTTTGGTATGCATATACGTGGCCTCTAATTGCTTATTCCAAGAAACCCTAGATAGTTTGGTATGCATACATGTGCCCTCTGCCTTTGTCGTTCTTCATCAAATCCGAAGGATATCCTCTCTGTCTAGTAAGTTTCAAGTGTGTTGGTCATCATTGTTGATGTTGATATTCGAGGTGTTTTTTATTGTTGTTCATGCAGGGAGAGAAGGAATGTGCGCACTACATGAAAACATGCATATGCAAGTTTGGTTGGTGGTACAAATTCCATCATCCATAGCCGTATGATCTATCTGGTTGTTATCCATGGCATGCAAATTTCACGTCGGGGATCATCTCGATTCTATTTTGGTCTGCTTACATGGTTTGTCATTATCATGGTTTAGATTGTTTATGTTTTTTTAATTAATCTATAAGATTGATCTTTGATGTGGGATCCGTATCAACGTCGTCTGTCGCCGCCGTATACGTTCTCGTGTCCAAGCGAGAATCGGGGAGGTGGGGGATCTCGTTTATATCATGGTTTTGTCATGCATGATTAATTATATGTGATTTGCGTGTGTTATCTTGCTGCAAGAATACATGGTTGATTTCGCATCTTGATCTGATACTTCTTATGGATGGATCAAATAGAACCGTGGGCCATTCTTTTGCCGTTCGAGGAAAGATGATGGCACCACGAAGTCCAACGAAGTATTTGAGGAGCCCAAGCACATGCATGGCTGCATTGACATGAACGGAGTAGATGACGTCATGCGTGCCAACGACACCGTGTTAGTCCGATCAGGATGGTGGTGGATCTGTCCAAGGACTATGAGGGAGTGGTGGTGACTATCGGAGAAGTTCTTCATGCAAGCGACGCCGACAAAAAAGTGTTGCACACAGTCCTAGATGAAGAACGATTCACAGTTTGATACAATTTTTATGTGTACTATACAATATTGATGTTTATTATACAATTTTGTTATGTATTATACATATTTGTTATGTATTTTTACAAATCAATTAGTTACGAATGAAAATTGTAATTTTTTATATATCTTGTATATTTGATGTGCATTACACATTTTAGATGTGCATTATATATTTTAGATATGTATTATGCATATTTGATTTGTATTTATTCATCAATTAAGCGTGAATGACTACCACACATTTACAAAGAACCATATAAATTTTATTATATAAAGAAACATACAATCGTTATAAAGAACCACACATTAATTGTCAATATAAGTTGTATTTTACAAAGAACCATATAAAAATTACAAATAACTGACGACTTTTGAATGAACCACAGATTCTAAAAAAACATACAATCGTTACAAAACGAACTACAGATTCTAAAAAAAAGTATAAGGATACATACATATTGACCAAGTAATGTCACCCAGCACAAAATTGGACATTATTTAAATATGATAGTGCAAAAAATATCAAAAATAAAACTAATTAAATTTAATATTTTAAAATATTAATTGATGTGCATAATTAATGCAAAATACGATGATCAAAATATTTTTTTGAACAAATAAATTGATGATGTCATTAGATTTGATCTTACTTAAAGATGGAGGGATAATCGATTTGATGGGTGGGAAAGAGTTAGCTCAAACTATTTTTTTCCCTTTTTGGACACCAGATAAATACGAGGGAGATGGGTTTGAACTCTGCCTTTCTATGGGTGGTAGGCAGATCATTGAAGTGGGTTCTGGAAAGATCTCGAACTTGTTGTCGCCTATTTTTTTCCATATGATCGGGAAGGAGAAAGAGCTCGAACATGTCTTTGGGCACGAGAAGGATCTCGAACTTTCGGTAGACCGTCTGGTGTCTTCTCCGTATTCTTCTACGTTATCTTGAGGTCCTTCGAACGCCTTCTCTTAATGATCGATTCCCACGTCATGTTATTTCTTCTTCCAGCTCACCGCTCAATTATTTGCATCGACTTACCAGAATGTTCGAGGACTCGAAGGGAGAAGGCACCAGATCAGTGTTCGTGTGACATGGGACGTACCTTTTTTAAAAAAAAACAAATCGTTATGGAGGGATTCATATTTTTTAATATACTCTAGGGGCCTCCTGAGTCGCAGATGCTGGATAATAATCTTACTATATATTATGGCCCGTGGCCCCGTTACTGTAGCAAATTTTCCCCCCAAAAATTTCATCAATCCCGCCTACATCTTACAATATATGAATCCCGTTGAGATAGGCACTGTTCGCCATTTTTTAATTTGTCATTCATGGCACCGTCAAGCCAGCGACACATTTTAATTCGTCCCCAGCTGTCGACTGATGCATGATCACTTGCGTACGTGTTGTATCCTCGATTAGGTGGTCATCCTCCTCCTCCTTGTGCAGCCAACACATATGCCCCTTGTCAGACGCATGGTACCGTCTTCTCTCGATTACTTCACGCATGTTTGCTAATATATATCACCAGTTAATGCATCTCTCACGAGCATCCGAATCCTCACGGGACGAGGGCTCCCTGTGGACACAAATAGGGCTGCAATCTCTCCCTCCCTCCCTCCCTCCCTCCCTCTCTAACATCGCATATTCAACGACCCGCACGTCTTACCTTCTTTCCCGGAGAGACGATCCAATTGCTGGGACGCTTCAGCACCATTTAGGTTAAAAACGAGTTACGTACCTGCCCTTTACAGAGATTTGCACAGCTTTTATGATGGGTCTTTCGGATTCGATTTAGAATGTTAATTTTAAGCTCGGAAGGACGACAATTTCGATGGTGCCTTTAACTGATGGAGGACAATATAGAGGCCATTAGGAATGGAGGAATGAGATTTTTTATCGGGAGTTGAGAGATATATGATTCTTTCTTGGATATGTAGTGTTCTATTTGTAGAATGTAAATATTACTATTAAAAATCAGAATTGTATATTGTTATTTTGAAGCTGTCGGTCTCATCAATATTTATCTTTGTGCTTACGAAGGCAACAACATTCTCGTCGGTACCGCGCAGAGAACTTGGTGGTCTGAAGCTTGATCCGCTCGTGGATGGCAACCACCACAGAGATGGGGTTCTCAAGAACTGGAACGACGTTGTGTCCATGGAGGACATCGACCAATTAGTGGAGCTTCGGCGGAGATGGCGCTATTAACTCGGTGTCAGCGTTTACTCATCCAAAATCGATGTCACTTTTCGCTCGTCTAATGTGGTATTCCATGTGTTTGGTTCCGCGTACTTTTTAAATTATGGCATGGGTATTGCATTTAAGCTTTTATATGGCGTCCCTGCAAATTCACAGTTGCCTTGGACTTCTTTTCAGATTGTTGGGAGATATACATGCAGAGCCTTTGCCTTTTTGTATCTTCTTCATTGGTCATTTGATGGTTCGGAGCCCCATAGTTTGATGGTTAAACATGTTACTCTGTTCTTCTCAATCTCTTCTCCTCTCATAGTGAGTGGCTCTATTTTATTCCATCTACTTAATAAAAGTTGTTGCAAATACTCTCAATGTAACATGAGAAAGTATTCAGTAGTGGCAGAATGTAAGTTTGTTACTTTTGCAAATCTTGTGACTTTTTAATCTAATCAATAGCAACAACTCCACGTTACAGTCCAATGTATGGTGTTGCGTGCTAATTTCCCTTCCAGAGATCAAATGACACCGAATAAGTATATAAATGATGGAAAGAACTTACTCAGGTGCTTTGTATGTACTTCTAGCAATTGCTTGAAACTTCTAGGTTATATACGAAGTAACAGATGTTTTTAATTCCATGCATTATTTTTTCAATTAGGGAGAAATGCATGCACGATTTTGCCTTTTTCTGTCTTCTTCTTTGTCCTCTCCGATGGCTTGACGGTGGTTTTTCATTCTTCTTACGGCAAGGATCTCTATTCTATCTGTTTAGTGAATGATGTATCAATAAGATAATTAAACATTAGCAAGTATGTAGAGATTCTACATGTTCTAGATATGATATAAAAGTTGATTGTCATAATGTACATTCCTTTAAGTGGTTTACTTTCTCAAATCCAATAAATTGTTTTATGTTTGTTTAATATGATCAGCACTAGCAATTACAGAGTGCAAACCAAGGTGCCATGTTACATGCTAACTTTTCCTTCCTCTGATCAAAAATGACGGACAGAACTCATTCAAGATTCAGACTAATTATTATATATAAATATAAAGCAAGGATTGTATGCCTATTGCAGTACTATCTTTTTACAAATCGAAAATTTTGTTAAAAGGGTAGAAAAGTAAATGGTGATTACCCATGTCATATAAAACATTTATAACATTTTCGTATAAAGTATTCAACTATATTATCAAATAATAGGACGGGTTTTCCCGTATCTTTCCTTCTGTTTGCAATGTTTCTTTCATACCTCTACATATGCACTTCGTTCCCGAGCGTGCCATATCAAATATCTGATGTATGGTTTTCTTTGTTCTCTTATGCACAATTTCTCAATTTTATGTTTCTCATATTATTTTCTGCCATTTCAACTGTATCCTTTTAGTGGCTTGTATGTGTTATTGGCTCAACAACTGATCTTATAGGTCAATGATTATTTGTATAGAGAAACTTATTTTACTATAAATGAATGAGTTGTTCAGATCAGGGGACTTACTGAGAATGAATTGTTAGTTATCCAGATCAATTATCAACTAATAAAGAAAATCATGAAATCCTAGAATAAAAGGAGAAAGAAAAACACCTATCTAAGAAGAGAAGACTGTAAGATCGAGTTCGCACCTCTATCGCCATTTTCATCGTTGGTCGGGATCGTCATCAGCTGTAGCGGCCGCCACAACTTTCTATCGATGTCGTAATCCACTGAAGCATGAGCATTGCTCAATGGATGAGCATTCCAAACATAGATCCATTCGTGTTTCGTTAAGATGAAGGCGGTGGCTACTGACGTGTTGACGAAGGAAGCACATATCCGCCGGCACGTGGCACCTATGAGGCGTATTTGTGAATGAGCGTATCTAACACGACAGGCCGTAGCAATCCGATCCAAATATATTATTATTTAGTAAATAAAAAATGGTAAAATAGTGGTATGATATATGCGGACATTCCACCCGCAGAGTTGCTAAAGCATTCGATGACGACACGTACCATGCAAACGGGAAAATGTATAGATCAAGTAATATGGAAAAGGTGGGAAGGATAAAATCGTCTAGAAATTTCCTATCGCAGAAACTTTTTAATATATAGTAGAAAAACAAGAAAAGACGCATGAGAAAGAATGTGATGCATGATCGATGGAATTTGTCTGATGTAAATTTGCTACAGTAACATATCCACAAACCCTTTGATTACTTACGATGGTTACTCAATGAGGAGGTAAAATTAATTCAGTGCAAGCTCATCTTGATATACACCAGTTAGACGTTATATATATGTCATGTATATTTGGAGATGGAGATTCTGGGCATTGGTGAGAAGTGATCTATACAGAATCTGCACTCGATGATTATAAATTTCATAGTTTTGGATAGCACTTATGCTCATACTCTTCAAAGACATGAAAGCTTGCTATTGATTATGGTTTCTTTCTTTACTTGGGAAAAAACTGCCAAGTTCTATGAATTTATGTTGGCTCTCTTTTCTTCCTTCATACTTCAAAGAGAGAGGTTGGTTTAATCAGAGGAAATAGATCGTATTACGGTCTCCGTAGTTGTTTCTTTCAGAATTTGAATACAAAGGTGGCAAGAATAGTTGTCATGTCCATGGAGCTTAGAGTACATGACATTATCCATGTGACAGAAGCCGTTAAGCCATTAGAAGTTCTCTATGGTGCAACAGGTGGAGAAGAAAGTCTCATTCCCGTGCAAAGCACGGGGTGCCCACTAGTATATACTAAGAAAGTTCACACGTAAGTACTTTGATCATGCAACTCCAAAAACATTAAATTGAATACACCAAAAATGTCTATGTAGATAGTACGCTTATTATTTGTACTATACTATTACTATACACTTTGACTTACACGATGTTTGACACATTCGTTGCTTTTCAATCCCCAAACGATATTCTATGCATTGAATTCTAACATTCTAACTCTGGATGATACACTTCGACAGAATAAGTTTATAGCGATGAATAATTTGAAGGCTGTTGCTATATGTTCCAATGTTAAAAATATACCAATGAACATTGTAAATTGCAGTGATTATTTCCAAATTTCACAATGATAGCATGCTCGTTGTTTTATTATTATCGATAAATCGTGTTGCGATGCTTATCTGTTGTATTTTCAAGATTTTTTTGTTAATCATTTTTAACGTTAGCAACGATTATTAAAATATGAAAAAAAGGATAATATTGGATAGTTATTGTTATATGAAATGTTACTGGTAATATAACAATGAATATCATATTGGTTGTGAATTTCGAGATTTCAGTGAAAGCTTTTATAATCAATTTTATTTTTTATTATATAATTAAAAGATAAAATCATTTAACAATGATTTTTAAAAATATTTATTATTAGAGCCCATTTTACTGGTACCGTATGATATATGATAGTACAGCTCGAATTCCCATTAGTCAAAAAAGCGAGCGACGGAGAGAAGCCTGCTTGCTAAGTGGCTTTTTCCTTTCACTAACTACCCCTATAATCTAGTCCTCTTAATGACAATCACATGCAAAAGATTCAAGATCCTTTTACTCCATCTTTAGCATTTTTCAAAGGTAGGAAATAGAAGGTGAATTCAGAGAGTAAGGGGGGAGTGTTCTTCAGAATGACTAGGCATCCAATAGCATGTAGGGAGTTCGTCGAGTCTTGTGGAGGTAAAAGTCATCAAAAATTGGTGGTGATTTTTCTAAATCATCATTACCTCTAAACTCATTTATCCTCTTTCAATAGAGGATATGGCAATTTCCTTTGGATTTACCAATCTAAGTAGGAGACAAAATACCTTGATATTATTGATCATTCTTTGATTTAAAGGATCATCCCATCTTGATTGAAAAATAAAATATTTTTTCAGGAATAAATTTAGTTCCTCTTCTTTCTTACACTTATATCTTTTTTTACCTTTTTTTTATGATCCCATATAGTACTCTTCAATATCGTTTTCTTTTGGTCTTTCGGATCACTCACTTGATTCTTCGGTGCAGGAGTAGTGAGGCTTGCTTGACCTCAATTTACTCCCCACTTTGAGGGTTGACTTGCTTGCTCTTTGAAAAAGAAAGGAGGAGAACTCACCCTCCTCAGAAAATCTTCCCTCTTCTCACCCTCCTCACAGCCCTCTTCTCAATCCTCTTCTCACCCTCCTCACTTCACTTCCCTCTTATCCCACCTACGACCCTTTAAATAGATATTTGTCTCGAAGTTTCATAAATTTTTGAAAAGAAGAAGCAAAGGGAATGATTACGTTCCCCGACTTTTCTAATATTTTTTGTATTTAGATTTTTCGTGATGTTGCTAGTGTTTCCTCAACTTCATGGATGTGTTTTGCGGCTATATATGATGTCTAGAAGCAAGGACGTATCTAGGGGGGCAAGGAGGGGCAAGTGCCCCCACCCCCCTAAAATTTGAGATTACATACTATATGTATATGTAGTTTTTTCCCTATGAATTTTTTAAGCTAAAAATAATCATAATATTTCATAATTACAATGCCTCATTTGGATTTTTTGAGGGTAAAACTTGCATGTGCCTCCCTCATTTCTTTAAAAATATTCAATAACTTTTACCAATAGATAATATACCTCTTAATATAAAATTTTACCTCAAATCAACCTATATTAGATAATTTCTTCAATCGATCAACTTATAATAAATGCATACCCTAATCTTATTGGTTATCCATTTTTTAGAATCAGACTATAGAATGAAGCGATCTTTCATCCAGTCTCAATATCACTTATACATATACGGGGTTTAATTCGCAATCTAAAAAATAAAAATTTTAAAAAAAAATTTATTGTTAAGTCTCATATATTATTCATTGATCCTATTTATTATCAAATAAAGTGATCAAATGCACATATATTGTTGATCAGTGTACTTTTATTCATAAATATTATTATTTCTTGTTATTGATAAAAAAGCATAGAATTAGTTATTTTATATTTTTGATTTGATACAAATTCGGAACAAATGTAGTTTATATTGTAATTAATCAATATATATATTGAATTCAAAATAAATAAAATACTTGAATATAGCTTACTTTTAAAAAAAGTATAAATATCATTCACAAAAAATCCAACATTGTGGAACATATATGATACCAATTTATGTAAAATTGAATAAAAAGATATAGTTGATTAAACAATAAGTTCAAAATTGACTATTCTTATATAACGAATAAGTTCAAAATTGATGAAAATTATACATGAAAACTATAGATATAATTTGTCTCTAACAATTATTGTTATATAATGAATATGATGTACTGTAATTGATAGACATATTTTTTTTAAAACCGCGTGCCCCCTTCTAAAAAATGTTCTGGCTCCGTCCCTTTCTAGAAGGCTCGTACATGACACCTTGTAGTCTACTTAAGTTTGTTGACATTTAGATAAAGTTCATATGTAAAAAAGAGGATTTTGTTTAAAAAGATAGTTAATTTGTTTGCTAATGTTTTTACATCATAAAATATGTTGTAAACAGTAAATAAATGTTTTTTCAAGTCCTTAAAAAGCACAAATTCATTTCATGCGATTTCAACTTTTGGTAGCTTGAGATTAGATTTATTATATAGCAGAATTGGAATTAGACTATACGAAGTAGTTGGAATAAAGGATAGAAGCAATGTAGCATCAAATAAAGATGATTGTGCAGAAAGTATTTCAATATGATTATATATACACGTTATAAAAAATGTAAGCAGGAGTTAAAAAGGTTAAAGGCAATGACATATATGATGGGAAACGACCCGTCGGTATCGTCTCCTGTCAAATACCGGTTGCTGAGGATATAAACCCCTGGATACGGAAACAGATGTACAATCGACCACCACAGGAAAGCACATGAAGAAAAGAATCAGATATACTATCGTCGGTCACCTCTTGCGACCATCGGAGAAGAAAGATCACTATAAGAAGATGAGTATAACTCTCTATGTTCCCTCACTCTCTTACCTCTCTCTCTCTCTCTCTCTTCTCTAGTGATATTCCCTCTTGCTGTAGTGTAGAGGCAATGCCCCACATCCTTATATAGCTCAAATATAACCCCATATTTTATTCTAAATAGGACTACAAATAGAATACAATTCAACTACTATTAGGATTGGGAGTCCAATCCCATTAGGATTCATAATCTTAATTTGACTATAATCCTAACAATCTCTCCCTTGAGTTGAATTCTATCAAGACCTCTTCATCGTTTTGAGTCTGCATTGGGCCATCCTCATCATCTACATGTCTCGTTAGCAGGATCTCACCAACTCTGGGTGACGCACTGTCACTGGGCCCCCTCGATGTACCCCCTCTTGGGCACTCGCACAACTCAACATTGTGTCTCATGACATGGAACCACGAATCTCTCGTGACTAGAGATTGTGCCGACATCCAATGGTAAAGCGAATTGCACTCGCTTCTCCTTTTTGCGTACTTCTGCAGTAGAGATGCTGATAACATGGTGCTCTCTCATTGTATTGCTCGTCTTGGGAATAAATGGAGCTCCATCACCTGTCATGGCCCTTCCCTTGAGCTTATACACCTTGTTCGGCATCCTCATCCCATGTATCAACATACCTTCTCCCTTGCTCGCTCTGAGAACTCTCCATTCAATGGTGACTCGATGTCTGTGACTCGATCGTTCCCCGTGAAATCATATTTTTCTTGGTTGTAAGAATGTGTCTAACATATGTTAGAGTTCGTACTGCTCCATCAAACAAGCAAAATTGCACTAATCAAATCCCCTTGATGTGGTGAATCTCTCCACCTCTCATCTTGAATGTGACATTATTGCATGTCTGCTATGTACTGAATAGATCTTTGGATGAGCATACATGATCTGAACATCCCGAGTCCAGAAGCTATCTGGAATCTGCCTTCATCTCCCTAGAGCGTGCTAGCAAGTCTCCATCCCAAACGACGGTGGAAT
This sequence comes from Ottelia alismoides, assembly GCA_037367405.1. NCBI lineage: Eukaryota > Viridiplantae > Streptophyta > Magnoliopsida > Alismatales > Hydrocharitaceae > Ottelia > Ottelia alismoides. The sequence goes on along the minus strand of JAZKJV010000477.1, from coordinate 534,008 downwards.
CCTCCTAATCGGATTCATAATCACCAACCTTCTTCTTTCCTTTATCCTTCTCACGTATTGAATAATCAACTGTCTTGTAACCATCCTTGTACAATACAAGTATTTGATCGGATCTCGTGCCTTGGATCGACCTTTGAACCATGTCTCCCTTGATCTTGAGTGTATACCCTCGGTTGCCAGCACATGACCTTCATCATTCGTTGCCTCATCCATCGACCTCCATCGAGACTCATTCATAAGCAATGAAGCAATTGTCTCGTCTACGTGATGGTCTCCTTTCCATATAGTAACTTTGTTGCATCATGATCATAGAAAGATGAAAGGGAACTCAACAAAATCAGTGCCTTATCCTCCTCCTTGAACAGTTCGCATTCTTCTCGTCAAGTGTAAGCATGTCTGTCAGAATCTTGTTGAATTCATCTAAATGCATTTCGAGCTTTGTCCCGTCAGTCATCTTTAAACTATAGAGATAATTCTTTATCAATATCCAATTAGTCAAAGATTTGGACTTGTATCGTCCCTCGAACTTCATCCAAATTTCCGTTGGATCCTCCTGGTCGATGACTTCATGAAGAGTCTTGTCTGCTAAGAACAGTTGTATTATACTATTCATGAGATCCCTCATCTCCTTCTACTCTTCATCTTTCATCTTCTCAGGATTCTTTTCTTTATCTTGGAGAGTTTTCACATGTCCTTCTCGCATGAGTATGTTCTTCACACGTTGTTGCCATAATGTGAAGTCGTTCTTCCCGTTGAAGGGTTCCACGAAGAATGATGCACCCCTCGATGTAAATTTATCAGTTAACATACAATTTTTAACTACAAAACAACATTATACACGAAGCAATTTATCATGAACACGATCATCTTAACAGTTGAATGAAGAAAAAAGAAATACATATGATTAAATCTATACATCCACGACAAAATCAACTACAACACACAATCTTACAAATGAGTCAAGTACTTCTATATGCTTGATGCAAAAGGAAATATGAGACTTTACATGGTGCAAATGAACATTGTAACAATTTATCATATGTCCTTCGTCTAACTTGTCGTTGCTAAAGTGATTGGTTTTATATCTTAAAGCATGGTGTATCTCGGAACTGATTTCACGTTGGTGACATAAATCATGAGGACGTGTTATCATGGAAAAGAAAGTATTGGCCAAAACTCAAAAGGGTACAAGCATAAAAAAATAACTTCATTGTTTGTATCACTATACATACTGACGAAGGAGAAGAGAGGAGGGACTAGGGCTGGCTATTGAGTCACGGTTCGATGAGCCAGGCTCGGGCTCGGCTCGATAAGGGCTCGTGAGCCCAGCTCATTAGGCTATTGAGTCAAGCCCGACCCATAATTTTGGGCTCGATAGCTTAACGAGCCGAACACGAGTCGGGCCTCGCTCGGCTCGGTAACTCAATAAGGGGATCGATAACGAATATATACACACATATATTCTTTATATTTTTATTTATAATACAAACAAAATAAAAGTAACCCTTTGCAATTTTTCCTCCACTAACTTTGACCCTTCCACGTGTCACGAGTAATGATCAAATTCTCAAATCTCATTCCCACCCACACATTTGCCACCCGTCCACTCATTAGAAAATTAGTATTTTTTTTCCTTTTTTAGAATGTAAATATAATATTATAATATATATTATAACTAAGATTTCATATGCAACTTGGATAGTGGTTTACTGGTAAGGAACCTTGTCTTAGATTGAACAGGTCTTGAGTTTGAACTCGTAGAACTCATTTTTTCACCAAAAAGTACCAATTTTCATTAACGAGCTCGACTTGGGCTCGGGCTCTTCGAGCCGGAGCCCGAGCCAGCTCGGTTGGCTCGAACAAACCCAAGCCTAGCTGGGCTTATAGAGCCCGAGTCCGAGCCAGAGACTGGCTCGACTAGTTGGAGTTATACCCATCCCTGCAAGGGACCATTATTATTAGTGGATCAACTTGAACGATGTAAGACTTTATCTTTGATAGCACAGCACAAGAAGCCTTTCCAGCGATCTCTGCTGACAAAATCAAATGTCGAGAACAGTTGAATTAGATGGAAGCAGACCGAGATGATATTTTCTTTTCGAAGCGGATGATGCGGAGTTGGTCCCCGACGCCAAGCTCAAAAAAAGCAGCAGCAGCAGCAGTTGGTGAAGCAGTGGGTCCCTTGGCTCCATATATTATGTTGATGTCATCGCCTATCATTTCACGTCCGACTATGGGGAAGGAGAAGAGGATGAGGGACCATTATTATCAATGGATCAACTTGGACGAGGTAGTAGCAGTACGGAACACCAAGTGGGTGAGGGGGAGGCCCACTCCCACGTGGGAAGGCCAGCAGTCCAACAGTGACCACACACATTCACTTGCCCATTCCATCCGACCCAATCGGGTTGATCCAAACCCACTCCTTAGCCGCTGATTAGGTCAAGTAACCATGATGGATTATTGGCACCAACCATAATTGATGGATCCATAACTAATTGATTCATGAATGAATGACCGGCACCACCTTTCGGGACCATCTTCGCCGTGCCCACTTGCTTTATATTCCCACCCATCCCCCTCCTCTGATGCTCGTCCATTGATCTGGTACAACATGTTCCGTAACCGAGGAAGGATATACCTTCAGAGATGGATTTGGGTCATGAGGTTCAACTCAATCGGATGCTTTATCTTTCGGAGTACATCGATTTAGTCGTTTGAATTCGATGTCGTAGCTGATTCCATTTCTTTGGATAAGCATCGTTATGGATATGAGTGCACCAAGAAAGGACCAAGGGATGAAGTATCTCCAAACTATTAATTCAACAACAACAAATCCTTCTTCCACATTAAGCAGGGTCGGTTACATGTATTCTTTGCCTCCATTCATATTTATTTTGAGTCGTTCTCGAACTTATAAGCAAATTATTCTCAATACCATTTACAAGTCAACGTCATCCCGGCAAAGCAGCCGGAGCATGACCTTGCAGTCTACCAGACTATAAAGAAAATTCGATAAACGGCGAGCCATGTTATGTCTCAATGATGCCCCCAAAGAATAGAATGTACCTAAAAGAGTGGGTGAGAAGAAAAGTAGGGGTTCACTGCATGCTGGATATATGTTTATGTGAAGATCACCATAGGGTTATGCTCCATTAGAATCTACGCATCATCTGGACCCCTGGTCTGGAGCTTGTGACTTTTAAAATCGAAATCTACAGGTTAGGAGGGAGGGAGCATGGATGCATATCTTTGGGGGAACATCTTAGCAGGTGACAATAAATTGGACAGGAGGGTTGCAGAGGGTGGTGGAGAGTTGGAGCAGAAGAAGCTGCTCCTTTAGCTTGAGGGCATCCAGTTACTGCTCTCCACCGCGGGAGACAATCCACTTGCCATCGATATGGGCACCGGATCATAGGTCCCAATAGCCTTGCACTTAGCCTTGTCCCCCCTATTCCCTACTTCTCTATTATTGATTTGATAGTAAGAGAAAAGATGCGGGTACTGCATTTCGAATATTTTGTTTCTCCCCCTCCCCCCCCCCCCCCTCATTTTTTTACTTTCACCTACATGTTTGTATATTGAGTAAATTACACAAAAATACCTGAACTATACATCCAATTTCAATATCCTACTCGAACTTTCAAAGTAATAATGTGGTACTTTATCTATTAATTTGATTACAATTGTGACAATCGTCCTCCTATGATCCGGGTCCTCGACAAACCGATTCCACGTTCGGAATACACAATATAACTATAAGCAGGAGAAAATAGCACAAAGGAAGATTATAGTTCTTTCCATTCATAATTGTGTACATCATTCTTTAATTACAATCCATGTCCACAAAATATTTCTTGTATGTATTCAAAAATATCCATACATACATGACACATCGTGTGTCTCTCAAAATGCTACAAGTAAAGACTAGCTACAAGCATTATAGCATAGTAAATCGTGTAGCTACAGAAAAAGAAGTTGCTCCAAGCAAACAACGACCGCTCATTGTTACGACTTCTTCTGAGAACCTACAGATCCGACACATAGGTACATGAAATACCAGAGATGACCTAGCGGAGCGATCATGTGGTGCACACAGGGTGGGACCACAGCTGTTGAGGCGTCCGACACGAAGCCATATGCTAAATTCAACAATTGACCCACAAGAGAATAATCAAACAATCAAATGTAGAGCGGGGTCAAAATTTATTAATTTATTATAAACCCAGATAAAAACATGTATAGGGTACAAGTATTCTGGGTGTCGAACCATAGCGAGCAAACTGGTGTAGCAGTATTATAATTTATCTCTAAATAATAATGTATTTATGTATATATTACGCTGCACAATATTCACTTAATGTTTTTTTGTGGATTTTTTAATTGTTTAATTTTTTATTTGTATAGTTTTATAAATTTTATAATTTTAATTTCTTTTTATATTTCTCTAATTTTTTTTCTTTTTTCTTTTCAATATATAATATATCTTTATATATATATATGTAATATGTAATAATATGTATAATATAGAGTATATATAATAAAATATAATATATATACGAAAAATACAAACAAGAACAATCTTTTTTATTTTTAAAGGATTAAAATTATATTTATACATTTATAATGATTAATAACAATATTAGATATATATAAATATGTAATACGTATGTATATAATATATATACATATAAGTTGTTTAGGGTATACTATTTATAAATATAGCTATATATAGTTAAAAATTTTAAAATAACAAATTTTGTGTTTTCAAATATTCTTCTATTTTTGTTTTTGTGATTTTTGATAATGTTTATCTATTTTAAAGTCCAAATGTACAAAATCAGCGACTTAATAAAAATAGGTTGAATTATTTTGAGAATTAAAAGTAATAAATAGAACCAAAATTTCTCAAAAATAAATTTTATATGTAGTAAATAATATATATATATATATATATATAAACATTGGACATAAAACTAATTTTTAAGGTTTTAAAAATTATTTTGTAATTTTTAGGGATTGGAACAGTTTGTGATTTTTTGGTTTTATTTTGATATTTTTTTTGTGATTTCTGACGTGTAGTGATAAGGGAGATTTTATGATTTTTTTGTAGTTTTTAAGTCAAACATGGATTAAATGTGTTATTTTTTTTAATAAATACAAAATGTTGAAAAAATGCTAAAGAAAATATGTGGTGTTAATAGCATTAAATCAAGCATCTCCATCTATTTTTGCATAATTTTTGAAGCACATTAAGTATTTATGAAAAATAGAAATGCAAAAATAAAAATACTATAAGATTGTAGGGTTATTTTTGTAATATAAAATAAATATTAGGGGGAATATGCAAAAATACCACAAAATTTGAACTACAAATTGATTTTAATATACTAAATCGCAATTACGAAATTCAGAGGGGTACAAGATATACTTTCCCAACTTACATGGGGCACGTGAAATGCGTTGGCCATGGACCTACTTGCAATTTACAAAAGTTCCAGGGGCATTCTTGCAATTTCTCTGCAAACTTTGACACGTAATAAAATATTTACATGACATTTAATAAATACAAAAAGGATAAGGGGGTTATGCAATTTTTACCACTTACGCATGTTTCATCGGGCTACTCTTTTGTTGTCATGTGGAGGGATTGTTGGTCTTTATCGCGTACCCCTTCGATTAAAATGGATGGCCTAGATTATATATGGGCCATGTTCTTCATCCAATGGTCGATGAGGGGTCTCCAAGAATGGCTGATGAACTCGCCTCGGACAAGTTTAAATCTAATGGTTCTCCGTCCTCCAGTGGTGTCTTCTCGATCCGACAACGGCTACGAGTTTCTATGGCCACTTCGCACGTGTCGCTATTCTCCTATGAGGCACAAATGGCTCAATGGAGGATTTAGGGATTCGTTCTTTTCTCGGTGACCTAGAGGTGTTGTAGGTCTTCGCCTTCATTCCATATGGGTCGTCGAATGGCTGGACCTGCACTAAAACTTTCCTAAGCTCGAGGGATCCTCCCTCGGGTGGTGTTGAATATGTAACACAAAGTAAGGGTGGAATGATGGAGAGCTTCGGTGACTGGTGGTGGAGAAATCTCGATTCCTGGATCCATGGTGGGTCTGGGTTGATTAGATGGGTTAACTTGTGGAGAATATGGACGGGAATGATATGGGGCAAAAGTAAAGGCAGAAGAACATTCAAAAACAAAGAATTTGGCCTGGATGGCCTGGAGCTTGATGAGCCGCAAAATCAGCCCTTTAAGAGTGCTAGATTAGCACTTCAACATGTCGTAGCAGTCGGGCCGATTTTGGTCATCAAAGAGACCACCTCATTGATACATGTCAACTAAGAATGCGATGGTCATAATTTATATTTTTTTACTTGGTAAGAAACCAAGGTCAAACTCAGGGACACGAGCCTCTCTCTTATTAATCGGTTTTAAGTCTATTTAATTAAGCGTTGAGTTAAAGGCATATAGGTCAAATTATGCGAGGATACAACAACAAGACAATGCAATTAAAAATAAATATGCATTTTTTTATCCAATTTTTATCATGCAAATAAATGACATGAAATGCAATGAAAATGTAATGGAAATATGCCCTAGGTTAATAATGATGAGCAAAATTAAATATGAGTCAATTTCAGATTTGCTTAAAATTGTCAAGCTTGATCGATAATGTTAACAAGGCATAAGTTACTAATAAGGGACACATGGCAAATACAATAATACATAAAAATTCATGTGTCCAAAATGCGAAACTTAATATGTCATTAAGAAGTACATCAAACAAGCTTTCAAATGACACTGAAATCAACTGAAACGGAAATATGATGCTCAAGATATGCATAAAGAAAGACAAGGGCATAAATGCAAGAAAACAAGAAATGATAACTACAAAAAGGTCCCTGGGAAGGACTAAAATGAAAATAAAATAAGTTCTGAGGCCTTCCCTGTAAATTAAACATACGCGCGGGGACTATTTTGCAAATTTGGAGAAGTTCGAGGGCGTCTCTACAAAGTGCCCAGATAAACACGTGCAACGCACATGCTCTCCAGGCTCGGATGAAGGCTCGGGATCAGCAGAGGTTCGGAGGCGCTTCGGCTAGGCTCGGGCTCTGTCGAAGCTGCTGATGGCTCGGCGTAGGCTCGGAGGAGGCATGGTGCATCCAAGCCTGGAGGCTCGGACGGGAGGCTCTGGATGAGGCCACGTGGTGGAATGTCGGCCCTTGGATCGTGATAATCCAAGGGCTGTTGATGACGTTGCTTCGGGGAGACGTGGATTCTTCTGAACCGTTGGATGGTCACCGGGAGTGGACCATCCAACGGTGGCTGCTCTTCTCCCTCATCCGCAGGCTGGTGGCGCGTTCAGGGCTCCGGCGAAGTACTCCCTCCTCCGCCGCTCGTTCTCTACTGATGGCAACCTCCCCAAAGCTCGATGGATGACCGTCGAGGAAGCCCGGAGCTCGGGGAAGACGCAGAAGCCTCTAGCGTTCACCATCGGTGCGAGGAGGACGACTGCGAGGTCGATGGAGACAGCTCCGGCAGAGCTCCGTCCATTGAACACTTCGAAGACCTGCAACTTAGTAAAGCATAGCCGAAGCATATAGGTGCGTGCGTCAGGAGACGTGAGGAGCTCATGCGGGCGAAGAGAGTGGTGAGCTCGAAGCTCCTCCGCCGTGAGGGCGGAGGAGGTGGGTCGAAGGTGGCTGAGGATATGAAGAAGGGAAGAAGTGAACGGAGCTATGCGCGGCGTAGGGGGAAGTGTGGCGGAGCTAAATGGGTGATCATCGGAGCGGGAAAGTGCGTGAAGAAGCTAAGAAAATTAGGCAAAAATAAGAAAAAAACAAAAGAAGATCAGAGATCTTACCTGGGCAATGGCGGGTCGAAGGGCCTGTGCTTGAGCTCCAAAAGGAGCTCGGGTCTTCGCAACATGCTGGGCGGCCATCCCAGCGAGCTCGGGCGGCGATAGGGCGCCGCAGCTCCACCGTCGAAGGCGGAGGGTCTCACCAGGGGGCCTCGTCGTCTTCGCTCAATCCGGCCACCTCCCCCTGTCACTGGGAGGTGGCGGAGGGCTGGGCGAGCCCCCATGTAAAGGCGGACAAAGCTATCGGAGGAGGAGGGCGGCGTATTTGAAGGGGCGAGTCGGCGGTAACTGCGGTGGAGACGTGGGTTTCGAGGAGGAAATGGGGCGCGTGGAGAGAGGTTCGTGGATGGAGGTTATGCTCGCGAGGATCGTGGGTGATGGAGGAAGGGCGTGGGGCAGTTGGCGAGCGGAGGTGGTGGCTGGTGAGGTCGAAAAAATGGAAAGGGGGAGAGGTGCGCGTGAGACGGATCGTGGGAGAGAGGTAGGGTGTCGGAGGTTGACGATGACCTCCGACCGTTGGATCTGGAGATCCAACGGTGGAGATCTAAGCGCGAAAGAACGGCGTAGATCAGATCCGAGGCGGTGCGATCGAAAGGATCAGGCGCTGCCACGTGTCGAGCTGGAGGCGAAGCGCCATCGGGCGGTTTGGATGAGAAGTTAGGTTGATCGAACGGCTGAGGCGAAAGGCGAAAGCATCGGCTGTGATGAAAAGGTCAGGACGCGATCAAAGGGCTGCTGAAGACGACACGTGTCGTTCTGGAGCTTCAGCGCGGATGTGTGGTACAGATTACGGGCGGGAGATGATCGGGCGTCAGAGAATTGAGGCGTGCGTGGAAAGAACTGGACCGTTGGATCAGGAGCAGATCCAATGGCTCAGAACGCAGGCGGAAGGGGCAAGGGAAGCGGGCCACGTGGCTCACCCAGATTGGGCCACGTGGCCCAATCAGATTATTGCGAAAGTATTTTTGATTTTTGAGGGCTTATTTGGTCGAATTTGAGAAAACTCAAAACATGAAAGTTGTAGATCTCGATGAGATCTACAAGTTTCATGTTGACCAAAACTAAAGATGAGATCAACTGTAGCCTCCAAATATTTTTAAGGGTATCTTTAAGTCTAAAAATACCACTGATTTTTGTTTTGCCATTTTTTTTGGTTTTTAATTTATTTAGGACTCTGTTAATTACAGGACATTAACCGGGATTTATTGACAAAACTTTAAGCAAGGGGGTTAATTATAGGAAATAAAGATGATGAAACTGAGGTTCATCACCCCCCTATACTTAAACTATGCTCGTCCTCGAGTATCAAAAAGAATGACTAAGTTGGATTAACCCCCTTGTGCATGTGAATACAGGATCCAATCTGATCAAGTCGACTCGACTTTAGAGATCCAAAATTCTAAAGTTCAACCCAGCCTTAATCAAGAGGCTTCCAATTCCTCTACTTCTCTAGACTCTCTCTGATGTTCATATAAACTAAAGGATATGAAGTTTAGTGTTGACTGCAATTCTGAGAGTAGAGTCAATTCGTCACCCAAAATCTTGGTCCGAGAGAATCTCCTAAGGACCCAATCCTCAGCACTAGGGAATAAATCAAATCTTGCATTCAGTCCACCGTCTCTTTAGTTGTCAGACTTAGAAAATGTAGATGGCAGGCCAGAAATGGAGGGCATGGGATTGTGTCAATTCTTCTCTCCCTCTCATTGGAACAAGGATTCTCTCTAGTGCCTTTTACGCAACACTTTTTTTAGTGTTGATCAGTGCGTCCGTCAAGAGAAGTTGGAGCCGTCTGCACTTGTTTTCCTGGGAGTACACCGGGGTGTGTCTTTTTTTGAGTACCTATTGTACCTTCGACACCCAGACTTGTAGCATTTACGATGCAGAGCCCTTTTTTGGTGCAAGCCCGACTCCTGGTCCTAATAGCGGTGGTCCAAGTGGACACTTTGAAAATTTTGGGAGCGCTCGCCTTTGGTGGAAGCTCTTTGATATTTGAATTGATGGAATGAGAGCTTTTCTTTGAATTTCATTAACTTGTATAATTTGTGGCTAGCTCCACTGCTTTTACCAAGAGTTGGCGCACACTGATCAACATTTTTTTATTTATATCACACCCAGGCACTTAGGTCAATAACAAGAGATTAGTATAAGAACCAAGTTCTCATACTGGCTAAATTGCTGACACTCAGGTTTCATGAAGCCTCCAAAGACTTTATCCCATCCTCGAGCATCATTAGATCAAATCCAAACTTGACTTCCTCATCCCAATCCCTCAGGTGAAAAATCAACTCATCTCATCAAAAACCGCAGTCGTGCATGTGATGTGCTGATCATATTCTTTCTGTCTGAGACTAAGCATGGAATATAGCATGCAAATCAAGAAACCTAGGGGAATGTGGATGATTAAGTCTATGACCCTGATGACTAAGGCTGGTTAACCTAAAATCTCAAAGACCTCAGAAAGCTAAATCTCCTTGATCATTTCAGATCCTGGGTGAAAGTGTAGGTGTAGAGAATTAATCCAACTTCTTCATTCAAAAACAAGACACTTTTTATTTCATTTTTTTTGAACTTTAAGAGATATTAGAACTCCCTAAACTCAATTGAGCATCTGCGATTCAGCCAGTATGGATGTAAGTACAGGCCGAAGCCCGTTGCTTGAGGACGGGGCCTTGCGCGATGTCCTCTAAACCATCCAATCTACTAAGGGCGAACCCTCACTGAACGCCCTGACTTAATTGGGTTTAGTAGTCACCAATGACTCTTAAAGGATTTTTAGGATTTTTCTGATTTTTATGGATTTTAGTTTTTAAAGTTAAAACACAGGTTAGACTCAACTTTCCTTGATAAAAGATTTTCAAAACCATGTCACACAAATAAAAGATTTTCAAAACATTTTTCAAAAAGATTTTTCAAAACAAGAAGAACTCATTTTTCAAATCGGTTTCGAAAATATTTTTATCAAAATAGTGTAACATAGTGTAGAAAAGCCGTGAAATCATTTGAGTTCTCTTAGTCCAAAGAATTTTACTTTAGCCAAAAAGTTTTAAATTTTTCAAATTTTTCAGATATTAGCTAAAGTAAGTAAATTGTATATACGGTATACCCCCTATCCTTAAACTTTGCTATGTCCTCATAGCACTAAATGATACGAGTCCATAGGTCCATTTAAGTACAGAGAAATATACGGGAGCTAAGAGGTGCTCCCCCTATACTTAGGTTAGAAATAACCTAAGTATAAAGGCAAGAAAAGATGAGTAGAGAAATCACAGGGACTTGGGTCCCCCCTATACTTAGGCTGAGATTAGCCTAAGTATAAAGATGGAAATTGATGTTGGAAGAGACCCAAGGTGAAGAAGAAGGATGGATGTACAAGTGAGCGGTTGAATCTTCGGAGATGAAATGGAGTGACTTCGGTTTCGGGGTACGTGTCGCATCATACAAGGCTCAATCAAGCAAGCAAACCCTTAGTTCCACCAACTCACACATGAAACCAACCAAAGTTGGTTTATTATCTTGTCTATTTTATTGGTGATAAAACGTTTGATTTTTACGCAAAGAAAAGAAGTGAAAATCATTGCGTAAGCGAGGGTATTGCTCTCCCAAAATCGAATTTTACTCCATTTTTGGTTGACTTGCAATTAACAGTCCTAATTTTATTTTAGGTTATCACTGAATTATGGTTAGCATAAAATCACGAAGTCATCGTCTACCGTTCATTCCATTTTCCATTAATCCTAGGTGATCAAGCTAGGAAATGAAAGCCGAGAAAAACATGTATTCGAAGAAACCGCGATCTAGGCTAAGCGAGAAATCATGCAGTGATTTGACAAAAACGCGTGTAAAACGGGGGCTGTTTTGAAAACCAAATCCAATATGCATGCAAGTCGAAAAAGCCGCACCTAATCATGCATCTATTAGCGATGATTGATTTTTTTATTAATTTTATCTAGGTGATGCGAGATTATGTTCGTATATCATTTAGTGTGTCCTACCTACGATCAAGCACATAAAAATATGAAAGATAAAATGAGCTCGGAGAGCCGCGTGCCTATCGTAGGTCGACACTCAAGTGGGGACGATCCCCACACAACCACGATCGTTCGATTACACACGCGAGTCTTCGATCGAAGACCGCTGTAAAAGACGAATTATTATAAGCAAAAATAAAATGCGACACACATTTTTTCTTTTCTTTCTTATCGACTCCAAGCATGCTTCTGCAGCTCCTCGCAGCGGGGAGTATCCTGCTCCTCGCTTCCTTGATCCATCAAGGGCCCTGCCACAAAAACAATAGTTAGATATCAAATAAGGAAGAAAAAAATTTTATATGCAAAATATATGATCATTTGACCTATAAAAAGAAACACTAAATTAAACGCACAAAAATCCAAAAATATGAGAAATGAGCCGTGTCCCCGGCAACGGCGCCATTTGATGGACCGCAAAATCGACCCTTTAAGAGTGCTAGATTAGCACTTCAACATGTCGTAGCAGTCGGGCCGATTTTGGTCATCAAAGAGACCACCTCATTGATACATGTCAAATGAGAATGCGATAGTCGTAATTTATATTTTTTTACTTGGTAAGAAACCAAGGTCGAACTCAGGGACACGAGCCTCTCTCTTATTAATCGATTTTAAGTCTATTTAATTAAGCGTTGAGTTAAAGGCATATAGGTCAAATTATGCGAGGATACAACAACAAGACAATGCAATTAAAAATAAATATGCATTTTTTTATCCAATTTTTATCATGCAAATAAATGACATGAAATGCAATGAAAATGTAATGGAAATATGCCCTAGGTTAATAATGATGAGCAAAATTAAATATGAGTCAATTTCAGATTTGCTTAAAAATGTCAAGCTTGATCGATAATGTTAACAAGGCATAAGTTACTAATAAGGGACAAATGGCAAATACAATAATACATAAAAATTCAAGTGTCCAAAATGCGAAACTTAATATGTCATTAAGAAGTACATCAAACAAGCTTTCAAATGAGACTGAAATCAACTAAAACAGAAACATGATGCTCAAGATATGCATAAAGAAAGACAAGGGCATAAATGCAAGAAAACAAGAAATGATAACTACAAAAAGGTCCCTGGGAAGGACTAAAATGAAAATAAAATAAGTTCTGAGGCCTTCCCTATAAATTAACCATACGCACGGGGACTATTTTGCAAATTTGGAGAAGTTCGAGGGCGTCTCTGCAAAGTGCCCAGATAAACACGTGCAACGCACGTGCTCTCCAGGCTCGGATGAAGGCTCGGGATCAGCAGAGGTTCGGAGGCGCTTCGGCTAGGCTCGGGCTCTGTCGAAGCTGCTGATGGCTCGACGCAGGCTCGGAGGAGGCACGGTGCATCCAAGCCTGGAGGCTCGGACGGGAGGCTCTGGATGAGGCCACATGGCGGAATGTCGGCCCTTGGATCGTGATAATCCAAGGGCTGTTGATGACGTTGCTTCGGGGAGACGTGGATTCTTCTGAACCGTTGGATGGTCACCGGGAGTGGACCATCCAACGGTGGCTGCTCTTCTCCCTCATCCGCAGGCTGGTGGCGCGTTCAGGGCTCCGGCGAAGGACTCCCTCCTCCGCCGCTCCTCCTCTACTGATGGCAACCTCCCCGAAGCTCGATAGATGACCATCGAGGAAGCCCGGAGCTCGGGGAAGACGCAGAAGCCTCTGGCGTTCACCATCGGTGCGAGGAGGACGACTGGGAGGTCGAAGGAGACAGCTCCGGCAGAGCTCCGTCCATTGAACACTTCGAAGACCTGCAGCTTAGTAAAGCATAGCCGAAGCATATAGGTGCGTGCGTCAGGCGACGTGAGGAGCTCATGCGGGCGAAGAGAGTGGTGAGCTCGAAGCTCCTCCGCCGTGAGGGCGGAGGAGGTGGGTTGAAGGTGGCTGAGGATATGAAGAAGGGAAGAAGTAAACGGAGCTATGCGCGGCGTAGGGGGAAGTGTGGCGGAGCTAAATGGGTGATCATCGGAGCGGGAAAGTGCGTGAAGAAGCTAAGAAAATTAGGCAAAAATAAGAAAAAAAAACAAAAGAAGATCAGAGATCTTACCGGGGCAATGGCGGGTCGAAGGGCCTGTGCTTGAGCTCCAAAAGGAGCTCGGGTCTTCGCAACATGCTGGGCGGCCATCCCAGCGAGCTCGGGTGGCGATAGGGCACCGCAGCTCCACCGTCGAAGGCGGAGGGTCTCACCAGGGGGCCTCGTCATCTTCGCTCAATCCGGCCACCTCCCCCTGTCACTGGGAGGTGGCGGAGGGCTGGGCGAGCCCCCATGTAAAGGCGAACAAAGCTACCGGAGGAGGAGGGCGGCGTATTTGAAGGGGCGAGTCGGCGGTAACTGCAGTAGAGACGTGGGTTTCGAGGAGGAAATGGGGCGTGTGGAGAGAGGTTCGTGGATGGAGGTTATGCTCGCGAGGATCGTGGGTGATGGAGGAAGGGCGTGGGGCAGTTGGCGAGCGGAGGTGGTGGCTGGTGAGGTCGAAAAAATGGAAAGGGGGAGAGGTGTGCGTGAGACGGATCGTGGGAGAGAGGTAGGGTGTCGGAGGTTGACGATGACCTCCGACCGTTGGATCTGGAGATCCAACGGTGGAGATCTAAGCGCGAAAGAACGGCGTAGATCAGATCCGAGGCGGTGCGATCGAAAGGATCAGGAGCTGCCACGTGTCGAGCTGGAGGCGAAGCGCCATCGGGCGGTTTGGATGAGAAGTTAGGTTGATCGAACGGCTGAGGCAAAAGGCGAAAGCATCGGCTGTGATGAAAAGGTCAGGACGCGATCAAAGGGCTGCTGAAGACGACACGTGTCATTCTGGAGCTTCAGCGCGGATGTGTGGTACAGATTACGGGCGGGAGATGATCGGGCGGCAGAGAATTGAGGCGTGCGTGGAAAGAACTGGACCGTTGGATCAGGAGCAGATCCAATGGCTCAGAACGCAGGCGGAAGGGGCAAGGGAAGCGGGCCACGTGGCTCGCCCAGATTGGGCCACGTGGCCCAATCAGATTATTGCGAAAGTATTTTTGATTTTTGAGGGCTTATTTGGTCGAATTTGAGAAAACTCACAACATGAAAGTTGTAGATCTTGATGAGATCTACAAGTTTCATGTTGACCAAAACTAGAGATGAGATCAACTGTAGCCTCCAAATATTTTTAAGGGTATCTTTAAGTCTAAAAATACCACTGATTTTTGTTTTGCCATTTTTTTTGGTTTTTAATTTATTTAGGACTTTGTTAATTACAGGACATTAACTGGGATTTATTGACAAAACTTTAAGCAAGGGGGTTAATTATAGGAAATAAAGATGATGAAACTGAGGTTCATCAGAGCTCAAGCTCCAGGTCAAATTAGGGCTTCCTAATTAAGTCTAAAACAAGCGATTAACGATAAAACTAAATACAGGAATCGGAAATAGAACCTAGGATTTACCTAATAATGATAGAAAAAAGGGTCTCTATTCGGCCAAAGACCAAAGAGGCAAAACCTGCCGAGTTGCTCCGGTGGTGGTTTGGATCTCCTCCACCACTCCTCTACATTACAGAACCGGGCAACTTCTTACTGACACCAAGGAGAAGAGATGTAGAGGGTCTAAGGAGCTAAGGTTGTCCAAAGAAGGATCAATAGTAAAATAGTGGAGAAGGGTGGAGTTTAAAGGAGAGGGAATAGTAGAGTTCGAGGTGAGATTGCATGCTATGGCGAGTGGGTAGGTAATGGGAGACGGTTGGCGTGGAAAAGGGATGTGAAGAGGTCATAATGGTGGAAGGGTGAGAGAGACATGGTTGAAGTCTGAAAAAGGGATAAAACAAGGAGCCCGTGAATTCTGACAAGGTAGCTGGGCGGGGAAGGACAGTTGACCAAGGTCAATAATCACTACCATATTGTCGGTCCACGTAGACCAACCAGATAAATCTAGATCAAAAATGCTTTGCAAAATGAATAATAAATAACAAATAAGTTTTTTATTAAAACATTAAAATGTTTTATAAAATAATGTAGTATTTATGTCTAATTTTATTTTTTTCAGGGCTCTTTATTATAGGTTAATATTTATATGTATAAATATAGGTAAATATACATGTATTTTGATATTTTTAATTTTAATTTGCATTTATAGTTTATTATTATATATTTTATTTATATATTTAAATTTATTTAAATACATATTAGGTATTTTTGTTATATTTTTCTGAATTTATGTGTATACTTAATTAATTATGTACATATATCTTATAGGTATATATAGGTATATTTTATCTGTGTTAAAATACATTATTTCTTTTATTTTATTTTTAATGTTTTATTTTATTTAAATTATGTACATGTGTTTTAAATAATATTTTCAGAGAATAAAAGAAATTGAAAAATATAAATAATAAATATATTGAATATAATATTCATGTATATTGCACGATGGGGGTCCGAACGTTTGCATCTTTACTCCAAAAGAATGAAACTACCTTCATTAAATAGTTTATTTAATTTTATAAAAATAAAGGTGAGTTTGTCATTTTCGAATTAGTATGGAGAAGATATAGGTCTGTAAAGTTTATTTGCATCTTTTTTTACGTCTCGGGTACACTATGCATTATTTTTCAGTGAAATCAATTTTGTATTTATCTTTTATTTTTATGTACAATATTCATGTTAAGGGTTTTCCTATTTGAGGTGTAAAAATAAAAAAAATAAAATGGGTCCCGAAATATAATTATTGGGCAAAATAAATTAAGGTTTGTATGCGGTTTTCGGTACAGTTTCTCTGCCATATCTCCTCCTATGTTATTCCTTACCAACCAAGTCATCATGACTAGGTCTTGGGGTCTGCAATCAGTTAGTGTCTTTGACACTTCATTCTTTTCCTTTTCTTTCCTTTACTCTTTTATTTTGGAATTAAATACATTATTTATACATTATGTATGTAGTATTTTTGTGATTTATACAGTATTTTTTCACAAATTAATGATATATATATGCATTTAGTAAGGGATTTATTGACAAAATGAAAGAATAAAGGTGATGAAATGGAGATTCATCACCCCCTTATACTTGCCTTTTCTTGTCCCTAATAAACACTTATGACTATAAGTGAAGAAAAAGAAAAATAAAGAAAAGAAAAGAACTTGTATTAATTTTTGACTTTTAAACTGCTCTTAATGAAATCAAAGTTTGGAGCTCATAGAAGACTTTTGGATTATTTGTGTGTTCGGAATCGCATTAAGGTTAGGAAGTTCGACACAACAACCCTTAGATTCCATAATATTATTATCTAGACCAATTCACAGTCATGTCAGAAGCATCCTCTCAGTCACGTACTCTTGCTACCTTGATATAATAGAACCATGCGTGTAAATTTTTCAGGTCTTTCCACACAAATCGTTGAACCAAAAAGGAGTATGTTCTTCTGGTAACTTTCCTCATGGAGACAGATATTCCCTTTTAAGTCCAGGTGCTGCCAGTCTTTACAACCGAATGGGGAGGGAAGAAAGAAGAAGTGGAAAAGAAGTTGGAATGGACCAATATAGTCTTCATTCCCTCGTGAATCTCGATCAGTGTAACCGAGTCTTAACCAAGAACCAAGCTTTTTTGAAGCTCGTTTTTGTGGAATTTTTGGTGTAGACTTATTCTTTGGATATTTTCTTTTATTTTGCATAGCTTCTGCATTCTTATTTGTGCCCCTGTGGATATAGCATCTTGTGGTCCACCTATTTTTTCGGATCTTGGAAAATGTTGTGCCGATAGACCATTTGTTATCTGAAGCATTGTTACCATCCCTCTCAAATCTTCAGATATCATCACCACCAAAAGAAGTGGGTTAGAGTATCGATTTCGGCACAATCCCTAAGAATGGTTCTTGAGATACCCTTGACGAAGCGGCGTAGCATTGTCTTGACTTAGACTCCAAGATTTCTCAACAATCCATCTAGGTTGAGCTAAGTGTTAACTATGGGGTATCTGATAAAGCCATTATCTCAATAGTCTTACAGATGATATGAAGGGTTCTATTTAGACATCTTGAATCGACTCATGAACATAGTTTCATGGAATCTAAAGAATTAAGTCAAAGTGGCCTAAAGTATATCAAATTGCAGTCCTCAATGGGTTAGTGACCACTCTATTACGCGAACCAATTTCAAAATTTCCCTTTCCTATGGCCACGTCTGACTCGGAAGATGAATGAAGTAGCACTTGGTTAGTAATAAGGAAAACTTGTGGGGAAATGGAAATCTTGAGGCGAGAATTAGCCTTCAACAAATGGTGGACAAATTGTAGCATGGAACTAGTCAAGTTTGATGGGTGAGAAATCCAACTCAAGAAAACAATCACTCTAAGCTTATGAAGGTTTATGAATTGGGATGGAGAGATCTAGGATAGCGAAAGCATGGCAAATAAAGAATCTACTTGTCATCTTCAACGTTAAATATGGACGTATGGGACGCAATCAACAAATCAATGAGACAAAAGATGAAGGCATGCCAAATACACTAGTACACACATACCCCAAACTAATGAAATCATGAACTACTTACATGAATTCATCTTACAACTTAAGCAACCATCAAGGATTGATTAGTTAAATCCTTTTTTTAATTTTATTTTTCAATCATTTATAAATTCATGCATTATATTCACCTTGACTCAACCCTAAAAATGAGAATGATACATAGGTTTCATCTTTTGGCTTCACTCAATTTCCTAGCATATCATTTTTATATATTTATGTTTTGTATAATATTCAAATAAAGATGAGCTACTCCATGCAAGAATAGGATAAGAATGAATAAGTGAATCCCTAATACTTGGCCAAATTTAGTCACAAGAAACCAAGTGTAACTTCTTGTCCACATCCCAATGGGATGAGAACCCTTGTAAGAAGGATATATATGCCAATACTTGGTCAGAGACTAAGGTATGTCCAATGAAATCCCTTTACTCCATTCACCGATATTGAATATCATACAACATATGTATCTATAAAAGCAGCATTTTTATCTCTATATTCCTAGGCTTGAGTGCACATGCAAATAATCGCATGTGCATGTACAGTGGCACATCAATCATGAGGTGTGACATGAAGTTAGATTTTTGTCCAAGTTAATTTTTTTAACATTTTGTGTTGAAGTTTTAAATAAATACATATTTTTATATTTTTGGGGTATCATTATTTTTGAAAACACTATACGAAAAATCAATTTTTCTTTAGAAAGTGAAGTCTAGCGGGGGCGAAGTCCCACAGAATGCAATAGGAAAATGATGAATGAATACATAGATAGAATGTGTGTCCGAGTCCACCACTCTAAATGTAAGACAATATGTAATAACGAGAAAAGTTTTACATTATATGACGCAAACAAGAAAACCAAATCTGAAGCATGAATTCTAGCAGACAAGAACATTTTGTTTGATTTTTTACAAGTTAATCACATGCATAAATTTTGAAAAGGATATAGGTTTTCATAACATATTACGCATATACAAGCATAAAGAAATATTAATGTTTACATACGGCACCATAAATTAGAAAGTGAAAATAAATGATCTTGGATTCAGACGTAGAAGGCATTAGGGACTTCATTATTCACTCTTCTTCAAGTTTGGAGGCTCAAAAGGATCTAAAAATATATGTATATCAAAGGTACTTGATGAATGGAGACACCTAGGAACTTCTGACCTATCAATTGCAGGTTCAGATCATCCTTATGTCTCCATAAGTGCCATATAAACAATCACGGCACTATTAGTAATTGATTCAACCAGAATTCTAATTAATAGTCATATAGTCGATTTATAGGGGAATCAAAATGCATGGTGCTACTGTAATGCTTCAAGTTAGGTCAAATTAGGCTCGATTTGATGCACATTGAGGGAAAACTATTTGAATCTTGATAGGAGTCAAATGTTGTCATTAGAAATCCAACATGCATGTATCGAGCGTATAAAATCTTGTTAAAACTTGAGTCATGCTTCACTTAAGATCAAGAAAAACTAGGATGATATCAGGGCAGAACTCATCGATATTGTATGTGAATGAAAGAGAAGAATTTCCTTTCATTTCTCAATGATCTGGTTGGAGGTCATATGAACATGAGATAAGGGTTGAACTTGAGATGCCATCACCATATACAAAAGGAGGAAATCGAGAATAAATGGGGAAATTGAATGCAAATCATGAAATTGTAGGTGTGAATCAAAGTATAATGTGTATACTATTGGGTCTCAGATAGATGTATCTCTTAGAGAAGATCATGATAGATCTCTAGTTCTCACCCAATAAAGTAATAAACCTTAAAAGGTTGGTGCAAGCTTGGGAGAGCTCTTGAATAAGATCGATTAGACCTTGGATGTGTATTTAGTACATTCTTCTCTCATAGTGCTTACCTTAAAAGACCTATTGTATCCATTGTCATTAGAAATTTAAGGTTATGATTGAAGTTGAGAAGGAGCTCCAATGGTTCGATGGTTATTTTCATCGCTATATAGGAGTCCAAACAATGAGTTTCATGGCCAATGGAGGGGACTATAACCTATAGGGATATGAGTGCAACATAGGGAATGTGATGAAAGGAATAATGTGAAATAGAAAGGTTAGGCGAAGGGAGAAGGTGGTGGGTTGGAGTGGATAGCATGCCTGGAGAAGAGGTTGACTGAAGAAGACGATGGCATAGCAGTGCCGCATTGTAATACCAAAATTCTAAAAAAATCAACATAAACTACATTATAATTAGCCAATGAATTTCAATTTTAAAAATACATTTTTTGTTTTTTAATCTATACTTTTATAGAAGGAGTCATTAGCAAATTTGCTAATTTGTAACTTTTTGATATGTTATAGGTATAAAATACCTAGGTTTTGAGATTCATGGTTTTCACTTTTGTTTTCCTATCAAAACTATGTATATATTATACTTTATTATAATTATACAAGATGCTAAGCATGTGAAAATATTTTTCTTGATTTTTAGTTTAATAATCTACATTTGGTTTTTATTGTACAAGAATTTTCATATATATAATTGACATATTTACAACCTTAATATTTTTGTATATTGTTATTTTGGATATTGAAAACTAGTGTTTAGAGTTTCTTTATAAATGCGTTAATTTTTGGATTATTTTTGCATTTTTATATAATTTATTAGAGTTAAAAAGTAAAAAAAAAATAAAAAATTGAAGTTGGTTTAGTTATTTAAGATAATTTACAAATGGCTCCAAAACTCAAAACTCTGTCATATATCATTTGTATTTTTTAAAATTATTATAAAATAGTATCTAGTGAGAAATTTTGTTTAAAGGTGATTTTCAGCCATTTGAAGTTTTATAAAAAAATAATTATCAGCACATTAAATTTATATGTCTACAGTTAGAGTTTGGATTTTCTTCATATTTATAGAGGAGGATATTTTTTAAAATATATATACACATTATTATGTAAATATAGAAATTAAATATTTAAAAAGGATTTAAAATAAAAAAAACAAATTTAGTGTGAATTTTATATAGGTGTAATGTACGCAATGAGAAATTCTTTTAGAATTTTTTTTATTTTTTCTTGTTTATTCATCGAGCAAATCATCTGACTTGATCGCTAGGTTAGGATCATAAGTATGTTTTGCAAACCATATTTATACTTATATTTTTTGTCAATATGCTCATACATACATGTGATACAACCCTCTTTGTTAATCCCTTTCTCTATTTTTTTTCTTCTTTTCTTCATTTTGTTTGTTTTTAATGTTAATATCAAGATATTATTCATGAGAGATTTATACAAGAATGTGATGATAGGTGATATTTTACATGTATTTGTTAAGGATTTAGGTCAAAATGTAAGTACAAATATATAAATATAGTTTTTATCAAAATCATAGAGACTGATAACATTAACATCATCAAGGATGAAGGAAATGACCACCATCTTGCAACGGTGTTGTATTAGATTCGTAAATTGCATCTGATCTAGTTAAATGCTCTAAACAACTTATTGAATGTATATATCCTTATCACGATAGTGCTCTTAGGACTATCATAGTCTAATATTGTTGAAGTAAGGCAGAGATAGGAGTGATATCCGGAGAAAATTGTGGATTAAATCTAATATTGGAAAGTTCAATTGAGATTGCAAAATATCCTTACAAAGGGAGTATTCAACCTCAATATTGCAAAGTTGCAACCTTAACCCCGCTGAAAAGCAGATTAATACTCAAAAAATAGATAAATGTTTTATGGGTCCTTAGGCTATGTTTATAAGCATGAGAGATTGAGGTTGTATTGTTGGGATATGGCTCGTCTCCAACCATTAGAGTGAGAACAGAGGTTAATCGAGGTCGTTGGTAAACAACCAAAAATTTACTGGCTAGTTGAGTTAAGTAGCAGATGAGTGAAAAAATAAGGGCTTGGATGTGGGTTGAAGACGACATAGGGATCCTTGGATTATAAGTGAATGTTTTTTTTATGTTATAAAGCATTCGCGTAAGATGTAAAGATGGCCCTTGGATTAGATCTAAAGTATTAAAAACGTGACATGTACTATGCATATGAATCTTGAGCTACTAATGTGAGAAATGATGACCAAGGAGGGTTTGTATAAGTAATAGCACTCATCTTTGGATAAATCGATGTTCAACCCATAGTTACTAATACAACCAAATGCTTTAAACCTGATGAGACTGAATTTGAAGCTCAAATTGAGCTTATATGGAAAGGTTTTAGGGTATAATTGATATTTTGTTCAACAAGCTTTCAAATAATATGCTTAAGTGCAAATTTGAGGTTAATGAAATTAGCAAGTAATGCTAAATGAACTGCTCTTAAATCTTTTAAATATGTTTGAAGATGGGAAGAAACATGGATAGTTGTAAAAGCTCTACATTAGTGTCTATACGCACACATACACATATGTATTCGTATATATTGTAAATATGTAATTTAGATATGCATTATAAGTGTATTTTAATATTTTGTACTACATGTATTTTGTATTATGTTTATTTTTACAAGTGTTCAATATGTTTATTCACGTATAAATAATAGGGACTTTACATTCACACCTCCTTGTATACTACAATCTAACAACTCCATAATTCATAATTACACCAGAGCCTCGTATAGTGTGTAACCATTACATGACATGACCCTTTGTTAACTTCTAGCATTCCTCTATAAACATTAACGAAAGTTGCTAAATATCCAAAAACTTCCCCCTATAAATCTACCACATTTTTGAGTTATAACACTCAATCTTCTTCCCATGCCCGCATCTTTCTTCTTCTTTCCTCCTCAACTTTGTCTCCTCATCATTGTTGCAACCTCCCTAGCGTGGTCCCCTCACCCTTCTCCCTTCCCATGCCCTTGCCTTGTCCCCTTGCATCTCGCCCCTCTGGTGTTATGACGCCCGCCTCCTCCCATGATTGTTGGTTCTGCATGACAGGTGCCAGAACAGATCAAACTAGGTAGATAATTGAGAATGATGCAACCATAGTAACTCAAACAATCACTGTGTTATACAAGATAAACAATCAAAGAACTACTGCACAAGAATTTAACGTAAAAACCTTCCCATGTAAAAACTAAGATCGGTGTCTTCCAACTCACAAAACTAGAACGCTCTTATAGAGTGAAGATCATGCTAGTGAGATTAATCGCTGAATTTTAGAGCTTTAGGCGGGAAGAATGGAGTAGAAAACACCTCTAGATCTTTCTCTTATAGAATGAAGTGGAGAATATTGAAAAGAGGATTAGCGGCTTGTTGATGTATGTCGTAGAACGAGCTCTAAGGTCCTAGTTATAGGCCTATGTACTCCTTAGTCATTACAGACAGATTAAGACTAAAATGGATTAAAAAACTTTCCTAAAACAAAATAGTTGACCATATAAGGAAGTTTATATATTATACTTCAAAAACTGATCAATCTTGTAATAAAGTTGATCGATCGTAATGCTATTGATCGATAATGCCATAAGGATGACAAATCATAAAGTAAGGTGTACCCTCGCGAATCCAAGTCAGGCGATTGAGTATCAAAGTCTGTCAAGAGTCCTTAAAAATCCATGAATACGCTCGATGCCAAATAAAATGCACAGAATCATATCAATGAGAGAAAAAGTCGGTCATTATATATGAACATTAGAATTGGGATATTGATCGACATGTAAGGAGTTCATCGCTCTTGTTTGATCGACCAATCGAGAAAGGTCGACCGATCGATCAAGTGTTTTGATGAATCATATGTTGATCAATCAGTCAATGAGTCTAGTTGATCAGAGACAATTAATTAAGACTGGAAGGTTGATTGATCACATTATGGTTCCTTGATCTAGTTGCAAGATGCTCTTTGAGGTTCTTTACAATACTAATAGAATTACAAGATGTAGGGCTCAATAAAGAAAAAGTCTTTAACTTTGTATTGAGTTGGAGTTCTTTTTTGAGCTTGAGATAAAGTTTCTGCCTCGTCCTTTAGCTTTCTTACTTTTGACCTAGCTATGAGCTAACTACACAAGTGTTATTATCATCAAAATATGCATAGTCATGCATAAACTATGATTCTTCCCCTTTTGATGATGTCAAAATATTTGAAATGTTTGCAATAACAAGATGTAAGTAGATGAAAATTATTTGCAAAACACTTTCTCCCCTTTAACATTTTTTCTCCCTATTCTTATCATAATAAACAATGTTAAGCATATACCACTTGTTTCAAATGTTACTTGTTGGTTCCAAAAATCTGATTAAACTACACCCCCACCCTTTTTTGTTTGAAAATATTTTTTTATTTATAGCCCCCCTAAGTTAAAACTCTTCTTTAATCTTTTCTTAAAGAATCTTCCTAAAGAGAAGGGTCGAGGGCTCATTGCTAGTGCATGATATATATGATAAATTTAATAAAAAAATTACAAAGTCGCATAGGACACTCTAAGGTAGACTTCTCCAACTTTGATACGATGAACATGGAAATGACATACATCCTAGATTTCACGACAACTAATTATTTAGCCTTGGTCGGGTCCATCTTGGATGTCCTCCAAGGTTAGTTGAGATGTTTCATTCGTACCCACATCCATCAACTTTTCTTATAACTAAAAGATTTAGAACTAGAAGCATGATTTTCTAATTTTTTTTCTTTTTTTAACAACTACAAATGCAATAGTTGTTTTTAGCTCAACAATTTCTTTTTCAAAGAAAGTGATTTTATCTTCAAATCTTCTTAGTTCATGTTTCAACAACTCATTTCTTTAAAAAAAACATTTAGATCATTTAACAAAAAGTTGTTTGCATCTGCGAACTTTTTGCTCATCTTTCTGAGATAACCTATTTCATTCTCACGATTCTAGCTTATTTAAAAATATTTTAAGATGCGTTATAAAGTTCATCATAATGAAGATAACTTACCTCATTATTATGTCTGAAGAATCGGACGAGTCAAATTCGACCAAATCCAACAAAATATATGCATGCAATAATGTTTTCTTCTTCATTCTTGATTGTATCTTCCCAAGATGCTTGCACTGCTTTCCTTTGGTTTCCTTTCATGCTTCTTCTCATGTCTGAAATTATTCTTCAACTGAGGGAAGTCCTTCTTCGTGTGCCCTATGTTGTTGCATTGAAACATTTAATTTCTTTTTTCTCCCTTTCTCTTCTTCTTCTTAAGAAACATAAATGAATTGTTGGGTTATGAATGTATATCATCATCTCATTCAAATACATTTGTTGTCTCATTGTTTTCTATAAGGTCTAAACCCTTCTGTGGTTTTTCTTATTCCTTCTTTTTTTCTCTGACTTTATTTCATAAGCAAGAAGATTATCTATGAAATCCTTCCGATGAATCTCCATTTCATCACTTTTATTATTTCATTTTGGCCTTTAAATCCTAGCTAAATGCATGTAAATATAATTATTTTGCATAAATTAACATTAATTATTTATTGTACAAATATTGTATAAAATACATTATTTAAAGCCAAAATAAAAGAATAAAGAAAAGGAAAGGAAATAAAATGCTAACTGTATTTTATAACCCTAAACCCCAAGACCTAAACATTATGATGATTGGGACGACAAGGAATAAAGTAGGGGGAGATAATGGCCAAAAATTACCAATAAAACCCTAGTTTTTATTCTCCAATAATGTATTTTTGGAGCCTATTTTATTATTTTTCATTTATAGCTCAAATAAATAAATTTGTAATGCAAGTTGTAGATAAAAATACATAGAAAATTGCAAAATTGATTTCACACAAAAATAACATAAATCGTACATTTTATACCCAGAACAAAATTCCAAAACTCAAACTTCCCAGGCCCATATCTTCTACATACGAACTCAAAATGCAAAAAAATCACTTTATTTATATAGTTTTTTATTATCTATTTAATAAAGGTGGTTTCATTTAATTTATAATTAAAGTGTAAAATTTACGTTTTGGATATGTATTATACAATATACTTGAATAAAATATTCATATTTATTCTGTATTCTTCATTATTTTTTATTGTTGTAACTTTATATATATATATATATATATTATTTATAACGTTATACATAAGTAGAATAAAATAAAACCATTAAAAATATAAAAATTATTTGTATAAAGTACATAGATAAATTACCTATGCATATATGTATTTATTTAAAATATAAATAAACTAAAAAAGACAAGAAAATATATTTAAGTATATTTAAATAAGTTAGAAATATATAAAATAGGTTTATAAACTAATAAAATATAAAATACAAATTAAAATTAAGATATATAATACATAGGTAAATATACATATGATTATACATATAAATAATAACATATAATAAATATATATATAAATCATAAGAAAATACTATATAAAAGAATAACATTTTTATGTTTCAGTAAAGATAACAAACAATTAATTTACTATTTTTTTATTTATTTTTTTAATCTTTTTTCCTTATTTTGACATCTTTATCCTAGATGGACCAATAGGAGTCCATCGTGCATTGATCCCACGTCAATTGCACGATCCTCCCCCATCAGCTCTGTCAAAGCACGAGGACCCACTTTTCTCCATTGTTTCAAGCAACCCACTGATGAATCCATGATTTACATCTTTATTCTTTTTATTTTAGCCAAATTCATTATGCAAAATATCTTTAAATATGTATCGAACATAATAAATTATCATTTAGCATACATTTGTTAATATTGTGTAATTAACATCCTTTTTATCAAAATAAAAGAATAAAGAATAAAAGAATAAGTAAAAAAGAATAAAATAAGGATTTTTTTATAAAGCGTTATGAATCGAATCTCGAGAGAAAGTCAAATATTGGCATGATCAACAAGGAATAAAGTAGGGAGAGATATGGTCCTTATTCACTGTATATTCATCACTACTCATCCGGTATATCCTTCACCCATTTTTATATCCATATAAAATGATCTTAAAATAATTCAATGTTCTTAATAAAATTTGTAAATAAAAATGTAAATAAAATAATGAAATAATTACAAAATAAGATTGTGTACAAGTGAACAACAGCTATACTTATATTTAATTAATTATTTTATAAATAATTTGTATATATTTTGTATTTTTGACACTTTATATTTTTAAATTAAATAAAATTTGAATATAATTCATAAAATTCTAAATAAAACAAAAATAAAATCAATTCTTCATTGAATAATATCACCATAATTGTATATATAGTACATAAACTTAATTTATTAACACTTGTAATAAATCTATATAAATAAAATAAAAATGTGTATAAACACTTTTGATTGTTTTGTAAATAAATAAAATATAAGATATAATGTGTTTTCGTAAAAATAATAAAATAAAAATACATGTATACAATATATATATATTATACATGTACATAATACCATATACGGTATACACCGTATATATTTATTATTCAAAATAATTAAAAATTACAAAAAAATGTTTGAAAAATAATGAACATTTTCCATATTATTCATTTTTTATTTTAAGATGATTTGCTAATTTTTTTAAAATTTTCTTTTATGTTGTGTATTTTAAATTCCTGATTGGTCAACCCGGGTTTGTTGACCCCGGTCCACCTTCCCCCTTCCAGACCTAACCCGCGCAATGCCTCGTCAGACTGGTTTTCTTCCTATTTTCCTGCCCGAATCCAACCACGTATGTCCTTGGATTGTGGACCGGATTCTTCACTAAGGATCGACATTCCTCGCAGATCCCTAGGTTGCACCAGATCTTTCTAGGGTTGCACGCTCTCTTCCAATCTTTCTAGACTTTCGAAAACCTAAAAATCATCTTCACTAGCCTCCACAGTGAGGCAGCTCATTCCTCACACATCTTTCCTCCACCATTGCGTCCAGTATAGTGACAGGACTCTGATTGGCCTTCTCAGAGCTTAGATTGGCATCGAATCGATCGCACCTCATTTCATGGTCGGAGCTCTATCGCGATTAGTCTCCCAGGTTTTCCACACCTCGGTTGAGGCCACAACATCGCCTTCACCTCCGCCTCGCTTTGCCCTTTGGTTCAGATCACTTTAGTACCCTTTACTTCTTTCGCATTTCGCTCCTTCATTCGATACACCCATCAATCACCACCTTCTTCTTCGCTCCGATCGTCGGAGTGGTGCCTCGTCATTTGCGCATATCCGCATCAATTCGAATGTCATATCATTGACCACCTTCTCAAGCATCATTATCTCCCTATCCTTGCTCATCAGAGCTATAATATGTTAGATCTCCTTCCCCTACCTTCATCAGAGATAAACTCATCACCCACTGCCGCTTCTTTCCTCTTTAACTGCAATAACCCCCGCCGGAGCTCTGCCTCCAAGCATAGCATACCTCTTATAGGTTCTGGATGCATGGGAGGCTCGAATCAGGCCTTAACTTTAGTGGTGGAGCACCTCCAGGTGTTGGACCTTCACTTTCCACATAAAACTATTTGTTGTCCCGTCTCAGACCCACCTGACACATATCACCACTAGGAGGGTGCTGGACTTTGTAGCGAGTCGATCAGTGCCTTGGATCACCTAAGATACCCGATTGAAGTAGCCCCGATGAGTCCTTCTCATTTCCTCTAACACATCTCTTCGTCGTCGGATAGAGGAGCACCGCTTCCAAACTTGATATGAGACGTACAATTACGCCTAAATTTGGCTCTCGGATTAGGTCTGGGTCAGATCTGACCGCAGTCATCACTTTTCCCCGACCGTCGGATCTAAGTCAGATCTTCCCAATAACGATCGATTAGGACCGTATGCCTGTGTCACATCCCTGGCCGTTAGATCCTTTCTGTAGACGTTATCAGAGTCGCACAGTAGTGATCCTCCACGTGCTCACCACATGTCCTGCAAGGGTATATTGCTCTTTCTACCCTACATTTTCTACTATTTCTCTTTAGTTTAATAATTATATTAATTAGATGTGAACATTTGCATTTAGGACCTTGTAGTTTTTATATTTGTATTTCAGTCCAATCGAGTTTGAGTTATGTGTGACCCCATGTGTATCTGTGGGATATTTTCATATTTGAATAGTGCTAATGCATTAGTTAAAGGTTTTCAGTATTTGCACTTATGCCCACGTGAACGTTCTATCAATGAAAAGTGGGAAAAATATGAGTCATTAAAATGAGCTGACAATTCAGCTTCACATGTCGTTGAGGCGACTACTCAAATTTTCCTGCAGTTTCAACAATTAACCCACATAGAAAATCAAGAAATTAAGAGGAAGAGTTAAATTTTATTATACCATAATAAAAAATGCATAGGACAAGCAAGTAGGGGTCCAACACAAAAAGCAATGGAATATACCAGGCAAGATAAAGAATCAAACCACTATTTATCTCATAACTACTTAGCTAAACATATTTTTATGATTTTTTAAAATTTTTTATATTTTATTTTATATTTTAGTTTATAATCTGTATTTTGTTTTTGATTTTGTATTTTTATATATATTATTTATATTTTCGGAATTTTATTTTTTCCTTTTTCAAATATATAATATAGCTATATATAGTATATATACAATGTAAGCAAATATAGTTATAAATGCAATCAAAAATGATCAAAATTTACTGAAATAAATATATTTTTCGGTTTTTAAACAATTTTTACTTTTTTGTGGTTTTTAGTGAGTTTTGCTAATTTTTATATATTTTTAAAGTCAAACATACGCTACATCAGGAGTTAATTAATTATACAAAATTGAAATGAAGATTAAAATTATCAAATGGTGTTGAAAATTCTTTAAATCCATTTTAATATATAGATAATAATATAAATAAAATTATAAATTAGAATACGAGATTTTTGGAAATTTTAGAATTTTATAAATTTTTAAAAAGGGTTTTGGGTTTTCAATTTTAAGAATTTTCTTTTGAAATTTTTATGAATTTTTTGTCTGGAATTGTAAATAACTAAATAGATAAGAAAATTATTTTTTATTTTTCAAAAATATTTTATAATTTTTATGTGTTTTATTTTGTAGACAAGAAATAAATGGGCTATATTTGATTTTTAATAAATATTAAAAGGTCCAAAAATGCTAAATAAAATATAGACGTGGACATACAAGCATTTAGGAACCTTATGCTATTTTCGGAGAATCTTCTAAGCAGAATTGCTAATTAAAATAAATAGAGAAAGCAAAGAGAAACTAAGATACTCGCAGGGGCTTTTTTGTAAATAAGATAAAGCACGAGGGCTTCCCTACAAATTTCACCAAAAGTTACAACATGTACTTCAATTTTCTAGACTAAACAAATATCACAACTTGATGGGGGTTCTCTGCAAAATCGCCAAGCTCGTGTGTATAGACACGTGAGCCACGCTGGCGGATACCAGGATGGAAATAAAGATAATATATGGGCATATTTGTAATTCATCCAAAAATTTACAACACAATAAAAAGTTACAAGGCCAATATAAAATACAATTATACGTGGGGGCATAGATGCAAAATCGCCACCTCACGTGGGACGATATGTGAGGTAACGTGGGCTGGACTGAAATGCAAATGAAGTAACACAAGGGTCTATTTGCAAAAAGTTCAAATATAAAATAATTACAGATGAAAGTTTAAGTCCTAATTGTTAAATAAAAAAAGCATAGGGGTCAAAGGTGCAAAATACTCACAATTGGGCATGAGCGGACGGCCATATCCATTCCACTTGGCCACGTGTGAACTCCACCTTGTGCGATGACGATTCGTGGATGCTCGGTGGAGATTAGAATTGCTCGAAGACGATCGAGGATCGAAGCCTACGTGATCCAACGCCTTTGGTGCAATCTGGGGTTTCAGCAGAATCGGGCAAAATGGGGTTTTATAAATATTTTGGGAAATTTTATAAATTTTGAAATGTTGTGTCCATTTCATCACCTTTATTCTATCATTTTGGTCCTAAAACCCCTATCTAATGCATTTAATTAGCATTAGTTTGTACAAAATAGCATTCATTATTTATTGCATGTATTTTGTTAAATAATATTATTTTAAATGCCAAAATAATAGAATAAAGAGAATAAAAGAAAAATAAATAAAATACTAAAGGTATTTTATAACGCTAACCCCCGAGACCAATTTAAGAATTGAGTTGCTCGATAAGGAATAAAGTAGGGGAAGATAAGGGCTAAAATACAATAAAAATCCAATTCTTTTATTCATTCAATAAAGCATTTTTTACACCTTTTTTATTCGTTATTATTTATTCATCAAATAAATAAATTTTGTACGTAAAAGTTGTAGATAATACTATAAATGAAAATAGAGTTTGTACAAAAATAATATACAGTGTAATTTTTATAAACAAGATAAAAAGCCAAAATCCCAACTTCACAGACCCATATCTTCCAAACAATCAAACCGTATCAAAATCACTCTAATTATATATAACTTTTAATAAGCTATTTAATAAAAGTTGTTTCATAATTTTTGGAGTTATGGTGTGAAAGTTAGGTTTTGTACCCTCATTGTATAGTGTACCCGAATAAAATATTCAATTTATTCATTCTCTAGCATTTTTATAATTCAATTTTTTTTATAATTTTTTAAATATTATTTATAACTTATGTACATATTTAAACCAAAATAAAATCAAAAATAAAATAAAAAATAAAAATAAGTCTATATAAAATATAGGCAAAATACCTATGATAATGCATGTAAATAAATAAAAGTGACATTCATTCTTTCGATATTTATTGTTTTATATTTTTATATTGTTATAAATATCATTTATATTCGATTAGAAATACATAGATAAAATAAAACCAAAGAAAACACTTAAAATAAATTATGAATCAAATACATAGGTAAAATACCTACATTTATACCTATATAATTTATATACCTATTTATTTAAAGATACACATAAAATTATAAAAATATAATAAAAATATAATTTTATACCTAAAAACAAGTTATAAATATATAAAATAAAATAATAAAATAATATATACAAAATAAAAATAAAATAGCCAAAAATATATACGAATATTCCTATAAATATACCCCTAAAATTAACTACTGATAAATTACATCAAAAAGTAAATAAAAATCATAATAAAATACTAAATAAAATAATAAAAAATTATAATAAAAAATTAATAAAATTAATTACTATTTTTTATTAATTAAATACAAATAATTGGACTATTTTGTCTTTTTATGGTCTGCATGGACCAATGGCATTCTAAGGACCATTAACCTCAAGTCAAATCCCCCTCCTGACCTTATGACTTGTCAGAAGTATCATTTCCCTCATTTTCATGCCTTTTTCACGTTCTATTCACCCATCCATCATGTTCAATCCCTTCACAAGATCTGCTCCTATATACTCCAAGATTCATGCCGACCCTCTGGATTACTTGTACATTCGTTCAATTCTTGCCAAATTGTCTTGGAATAAGGGTGTGTTACGTGTCTTTAAATAATTGACCTCCTAAAGCCCTTGGGTCTCGGCCTAGAGCGTATTCCCATGACAGGGGGAATCCCCTGAGCTTCCATGACAACTAAAGGAGAGTTGGAGGTACACTCATGGTGAGCTCCGGCCACCTCTACTCCTTGGTCAAACCCCAAGTATGAGCTGCGCTATTTTGCTTTCTGTAGGTTACAATTAGTCTTAGGTTTAAGTTTGTGCTTTTAGTTTCATGTTTTTGCTAGTTAATTATCCTAGGTTTGCTAGGTCACCCTTGCCCGAGCTCTTGAGTTGCGATCGTCTTTTTCATCGTCCTACACCTGTCCCTGATGCGCCTTCCACCCTCACTACTTTCCCCAACACATTCTCCATCTCCCAAACACTATTGACCAACCACAAATCCCGTGGTTCTGAGAATCGAAGCCATTCCACCACCACAAGCCGGAGCTTCGTTACCCACCTCATTCTTCGTGCATTTCAGCTTCACGCTTGGTTGAGGAGCGCCCCCTTGAGTCATACATCTTCTCTGTGTAGGTTACACGATCAAAGGAGCCATTCTGGTCTCAATTCGACTCAACCTGAAGTCCTCCGGATTGCCTATCTTCCTCGAGCTCGCCAGGCCTCTCCTTGGAGTCTTGGACCTTCTAGCAACCATCATCAGTTGCTGGTGACTTCCCCGAAGGTGTAGAGCCAAACGCCGTTGCAGGAGACTTCTAGAGTGAGGAGAGATTAGCGATCAAAGGTAGGGAAGCTTGTTGTTCTTCCCTATTCTTGGAATGGAGTAGTAGTTGTCGGATCAAGGCGCCCTTCCAGTTCTAATCTTGGTCATTCCATCATGCCACGCTCCAACCGTCTGATGAAGCCCAAGATAAAGCCCGCACCACAGATCGATGAAGGGGTATCGCGCTATCAGGTGACGCCACATGTTAAGTGAAGGAAGAAGGACTGTCTGATAGCCTGCACAATGGGGTAATTTGCATATCCTACCCCGACTTACTTTTTGTATTTGTTTATTAATGCCGTAAATAAAATGTATTTTGTGTAAATACCCCTACACTTAATCGAAATTTCTTTTTGGTCACGTCCATCTCAACTCACGTGTCATCCCACATGAGTTGGACAAATTGCATGTAAGCCCCTATGGCATTTAAATTAATTTTTAGTACAATAAATTTTTAAATACATTGTATATTTTTGGTAAATTGCACTTGAGCCCATGGATTTTATTTTGTATGCAATTATGCCCTTGCTTGTCTATTTTAGGTGATTAGATTTCATTCATTAAAAATAGCGCCCTATCTCCTAAAATTGTACAAAAATAGGGTTAGATTCCTGGTAGCATTTACTTTCACGTCATATATTTACTTTGCATTTTTGGGAATTTTAACCATTTATTAAAAATCAGAAGGAGCCCATTTTTGTTTTGTCAAGCTTATAAAATACCAAAAATACAAAAACATCTTGAAAAATTCCAAAAAATTATATATTGTCTATTTTATTATATTTTAACTCCATAACAAAAATCCTTAAAAATAGAATAAGAAAACTATTAAAATTTGAAAAACTCCAAAAACCTTTACAAAAAATATAAAAAATTCAAAATGCATTTTTCTTTTTTCCAATTTTCTTTATATAATTTTCTATATATATAAATTAATTTGAGTAATTTTGGACCTTCTCTCTTATTTTTAAATTTAGATCAGCTTCGAATATTTTTAAATCTCTAATCTGGGATATTTTTTATTTAAAATCCATAAAAATTAACAAAAATACCAGAAAAATCACAAAAACATTATAAATATATATAATGCAAAAACAATTTATTTATTGCATTTTATTTTTATTTACTAGTATTTATAAGAAGATTACTCCATATTATATATAGCCTTATATATCTTATATTAGATATATATATATATAAGAGAAATATAAAAATCTAAAAATATAAAAATATCACAAAAATATAAAACCAAAAACAAAATAAAAAGAATAAAAACCAATATCCGTAATAATTATAAAAATTCAAAACCAGCAAAAACAATAAAAATGGACAAGAGATAAGAAAAAAATTTTGCACTTAATTGCCTCCATCTACCGTTTGCTCCGTGAGTTTGACCTCTACACATGCTTACACTACACACATTTGTTGTAGAGTTGTAATAGTTTTTAACTCCATATTTTTTATATTCATTACTTTAATTTATATTATGGGTTAATCGTTGATTGACCTGGGTTTCGTGAGCGGTCACCTCACTAATCGAGTTTAATTAGCCGATCCTTACAAAATCTGTGTCATCAAATGACATCGTTGCCGGGGAGCAACACCGCATTGATTGGGATTATTTATTTGTTCATACTCTCTTGTCTGTTTATTTATTCTTGGCATTTATTTATTTTCCATTATATATGGTTTTAAGTATGAACTGTCTGACGCTCCTTCTTATTTAACTTTGTTGCAAGAGATGGCCATGATGAAGGACATCTTAGGAGGACCTAAGCACTCGAGCAAGGCGGAGTCGGCTTTCTGACTTAGCCGGCATGAGGGAGCAGTAAAGGAAGGCATGGAGGATGTTTTTGAAAACAGTTTCCTCATATTTTCCTTTTTATTTATTTATTTTTATTTATCATGTAATTTACGTGAGATAGTGATAATTAATGACTAATAATTTGGACTCTAACAGACACTACTACTTCACGAGGTCCAGTACCCGATGGATTGTTCCCTTGGAGGCCTCATCGTGTTTTCCACGTTTTCGCTACTTTTGTTGAATTTGTTTTTCACTTTTATTTTTACTTATTTATTTTTTGTGAATGAGCCATAGCTTATGACTTACTTGCTCGATAGATTAAGGTCCAAAGCCCTAATATCTTTGCATGTACCTATAGATTTGCTTCTGGACTTAGTCAAATCATAAATGTTAGTTGCTTGGATTCAAACCTGCGCACCGTGAGAGATATCATACTGTGCTAGCAAGACCCATTGTGGCGGGCGTTGAGATGCCTCCAAGACTGGAATTTAGGATCTGCCTCCTAATAATTAACATATGGTGCTTCACGATAATAGCAATTACTATTTTAGGGTGATTTTGTCGGATTGCATTGCATATAATGTAGTCTCCAGTTCTGTTATGCATTCCTCATGGAGAGAGCTGGGAAGAACTGTAAGTCTTTTGTCTTTGCATACATCATTGATTTCTGACTTGCATGGCTTTTCCGACTTTCTCCCTCTGTTTTCGCTCACTTAGAATACTAAATGGAATTGAAGTTAGGCACGTACATTGAAAAATAACAAAAAAGTGATAGGCTAAATAAAATTGGGACTACTAACTCTATTGGACCTTAAAAATAAAATGTAATGGATTCATTGCCTTGGGGAGAGCAACCCCCACATTGTATGTGTATTTTATTCCTACATGTACGCTAAGGATTAGTGCCCAAATCCCAAACCTATCTCCGGTTTGTACAACTTTTTATAAAATCACCTAACTCTAAGAATAAAAAGATAAAAGACCACCATCTCATTCTTTACTGTGTTGAGTAGGTGAACTTGGGGTTTGCTTTGTACATTGATTGTGATTGTGAGTCCATCTATGTTTCATGCTTTCTTCGGGTTTCCAATCCCATCAATGTGAGTCATTTTGATCATTGAGACCCTCTCCTTGAACCATAATTTTCTCTATGTCTGTTTTTCTCTCTCTTACCCTCCTCGTTTCCTCCGTATCATCCCTTCTTTCACCTGATATTGCTGCATAGATAGGGCCCGCATCGAGGTTCATGGTTGACATCGATTATTCGAGTAAGCCAGTCAAGTTTAAGGATGTTGAGATTGGTGTGGTACTTTTGATGGATATGACTTCAGATATTTGCATAGAGCCTAATGAGGATTTTGATGTTTGCACGATCATAGGTGTGATTCGTTATTGAGGATTTTTGATATCGCAAATCGGATTGAGGATGTAATTTATTTTCATGCTTCGATGATGATTCCATGAGCTCTGATTAGATAATTTATTATGAGGTTCTACCCGTCTTGATTCAAATGCTTGATGTGCTATCTCTTTATGTGCTTCAAAACGACGACGCCCAGAACCCATGTGATTTCACTCATATTCTTGACTATCCATCCTCCATCTCCTGACTCCCCCATCCACCTATAGCACTTAGAGGATTCCTTCTTACAAGTTGATCCATCTCAGCAACTTTGGTTGACTTGAGGGACCGCATTGTGATTGACATGATTATCTTTTACCCCTCTCATGATTTTATGCTCTCCGACTGAGGATTGATGGACTATTTTGGAGGAACTGAGACTTTATACCAGCATTCTCACAATCTTCATTGACTTAGCTTGCATTACTCCTCGATGTCAATCTACGGGGGAATGCAATATTTTTTTACGCTCGGTTTTCACTCACTGCTTGTGCTGCCACATTGTTGGAACCCGAAACCGAGTTATAAGACGTGTTATTGGTCTCACAGTTTGATTGTGTGTTCGATCCATCTGAACACGAAACCTAGTTATTGGGACTCCTTTGAGTCCGCTCTCCTTGACGGTCCTTGCAAGGATGAGCCATCTTCCTATAATTATTCCATGCTTAGTTGGCGGTATGCTCCCCGAGGGTTGTCTGCGGGACGTTGTCACACTTCCTCGATCTTTCGGTCTCTTGAGCTGCTAGCAGATTTTTCGCCTACCGAGACCGCTTTTGATGATCCGTCTAATGGAAATGGCTCCTTTGAGTCTACTCATCTTGATGACCCCGCAAGGCTGAGCCCCATTCTTATTATTCATTGATTAATATGTGTCACTCCCCGAGGGTTATCTGTGGGAGGATAAATCATTTTGTAGGTACGTGGTTTCACTTCTAGTGTTTCCTCTCTAGTGGAGCACGAAGTCGAGTCTTCTTATATGTGTACTCGATCTCCACTCTGGTTGTGTCTCCAGTATATTGGAGCACGGAGTTGAGTTTTCTGATTATTCTGACTTATTTAACTCATTTGAGTCGGCTCACCTTGATGACCCTCACAAGGTTGAGCCATGCCCTATGGTGTTCAGTGTGTCCGATGATCTTTCTAACCTTATGACCACATGATATCGTGCTGCATAGAGCATGTCTTGTTCTTCACTTTTCATACCTTCCTGAGACTTTTATTAATTTGGAGGATTCTGTATTGATCTTTCCTCCTCCAAGTCTTCCAGTATCGTCTCCAATCTCACATTCCTTTCTGATGAGTCGATAGTCTACTTCTCGCTACTGGTTCCTGCCTAGTTTTCGATCTACTTTCCCCGGTAGCTGACACCCACTTGATTGTTTACTAGGGTGTCTTTCTCCTTCTGACTGTGTCGCCATTCTCACAGCGAGACGATGATGAAAGTACGATATTCGCATACCAGATACCACCCTGCACTTCACCATTCTTATTTGTTGTATATATGTGTTTCGTCTTACATTCCTTCCTTCTCTCGTATGTCATGTGTACTCCAGATCATTCATCATATCTGTTTGTCTAAACATAGGATGTACCTTGTCTTAAGTATAGGGGGTACACCTCATGTTGTTCTTTCTCCATTCTGTTTCATCACTCCTATCGTTGTTTTGTTTAGGGATCTTTTACCCTATGTGTAGGGGGAGTGATGTGTACATTCTATTACATCTTTTCCTCTATCATCATATGTCTTTTCTTCTTTTCGTTTTCATTTTTTATTTCTATAGAAAAGAGGTGTTGCCCTTTTTTGTCAGTCTTCTATACTTAGGACACACTTTGTCCTAAGTATAGGGGGTGTGTACCCACAGTTCTT
The DNA here is from genome assembly GCA_037367405.1 of Ottelia alismoides. NCBI lineage: Eukaryota > Viridiplantae > Streptophyta > Magnoliopsida > Alismatales > Hydrocharitaceae > Ottelia > Ottelia alismoides. Next base: position 495,436 of record JAZKJV010000477.1, on the reverse strand, counting down.
TGATTCTTTGATCCCCTCCACTATCCCCTCTCTTGTTTATTTTTTATTAATCAAGGATATCTCACCCTAAGTATATGGCAAGATAGACCGAGATGTGATCTGTTTATTCCCACCCTCAACCCTCCCTGCCTTGTATACAATCTGTTATACTTTGGATTATTTGATCCTAAGTATAGGGGTACAGTCAACTTCTGATTCATTTATTTCTTCATTCTTTCATTTCTTACTAAGTTGTTGTAGTATAGGCTTTTCTATACTCAGTATGATTTAGGTCTTCTCTTTTTCTTTTCGACCAATGAGAACATAGCTGAAGCTAAGTATAGGAGGGCCATATATACTCTGTATAGCCATAACTTATACTTTCATATTATTAATAATAAACATGGCAAAAATACTATATATACATATACAATTCATTAAATTAATTAATAACAAGATGCATTTTATTACTCAAATTCTTTTATGTATATATAGATTAATAACTTAGGTAAAAAAATATTTTTGTAAAATGATTTGAAAATTTATTTGACTCGTTTGGAAAACTTTTTGTAAAATGTTTTCAACCTTTGTAAAATATTTTGATTTATATTTTTTTCTTTGTGTGAAATAAAATGTTTTGAAAATTGATTTTCAAATGATTTTGAAAAATGGTTGCAAAGATATTTTGAAAAATGTATATATATATTGTTTGAAAAATCTTTGCAATATGGCTCTCAAATGGGTGTAAATATTTGCAAAAATTATTTTGTACCATAGTTTTAGAATTTATTTTCAAAAAAGTTTGAGGAATATATGCATCACTAAAAATTAAAAAATTAAATTCTTTACATATATACCTATAAAAATAAATAGCCTTTTCAACTTGTAAATTCTTTTAACTTTTAATAAAAAGAAGCACTCCTGTGTAAATAGTTGTAAAATTTACATTTTTTTGTGCCAAAAGTCTTTCTATTTGTAAAAAACTTTTTTCAAAAATTGCATCATATTTTCTACATTGTACATAACATTTGCGTAGTAATCACATTCTTTTCAGATTGAGCTTGACGACTGATCTAATCTGAGTAAAGTCGAAGATTGGAGCTTGGTTGACCTTACTGTACCTAACTTCAATGGATCCTTATGGGAACTAGATTTAAGGTACTTCAGGTCCATTAGGTCATAATTCTTTGAGATTCAGGGATGGGTTCAAGACACCTCGATTGACTAACTAGAACTTTTTGAGACACATTCATGACTTTTATTGGCTATGACGTAACTTGGACACTTGTACCTTTCACTTGGCTCAACTCAGTTGGAGTGGTGAGGGGATTGGATTTTCTGATTTGAGACACACATGAGTGGAAACATTCGTCCTTGTCTAGGGAGGGAAGTGCACCCCAACCCGTCCAGTAGCCATGAGGTCTAGAGACGTGAGAGTGTGGGTTGGAATAATGCTTTAAAAGAGGGATAGTATGTTGGACATGTGAGCCCGCGGCGAGCCATTATGCAATAAATATTATTGCAAATATCATTCTCTGATCTGAAATGAAGAATAACTAATTTGCATAATAGGCCCCTTAGTACAATTAGGGTTATGTACCATGGTCATCTTAGTAATCATACAATTGTTGGCTCAATAATTGAATCGTAGAGGTTGGTGATTGGATGAATATCTAAGGAGTTGGATTGAGGACTCATCAAGCACCGTCAAATGATTATTAAGAGATGATCTCCAACCTGAGAAGGAGATGGCAACCCTTTCTCTGAAGGATGATATCTAACCGACCTCTTGATGCAGGTCCTTTGTATAGGAATAAATATTCGGAGGTGTTAGATAAGTTAGGTCAAAGAGTTAACTTAATGAGATCGAGATAACCAAAGATCTATGTTGTATGATGTCATGATATAGGCATGCATCCTCTGACCGGAGACAGATGTGTTACGATATGTCTGAGTATGTACATTTGGTAGACCAATAGGTTGATGACCTAACCAAGGTCTATACACCAACACGCTGGTGTGCATGCAAGGACATATGAGTAATGTGATCTCTTGAAGGGATTATGTAGGTTCATTACTGAACCGAACGACATGAGCTCACTCATGAGATATTGGAAAGAATCAAATTCCGTGCACGGTCATCTCGCTTTCGAAGGTGGACTGAATTTGTAGGTTTGATATATACTTTTGGAAAGTGTATGATCAAGACCTAGGTATGATATATGCTTTTGGAAAGTATATGATCGATACCGACTCCCAATGATCAAATGAGAAACTTAATGACGAAACCCTGAAGTATATAGTGAAAAGAGATCTAATACTTCATGTTTATTATGGGTTTTCCAGTAAGCGGGATGTATATGTACTGGGAATACCTGAGGGTGATGTCATCATAAACGATTGTATATCCACAACGCTTCCATTCCTAGGGAGTAATGAAATGGTCCGCATTTTAGTGACTCCTGTAAGAGGAGAAGTAATCTGATCTTGGTCAAAATATTGGATTGTGATCTGAATGTGATTCGGATACAACGAGAAGATCGGATTTACGATCTTGATTTAATCAAGCATCTATGAGAGGTCCTCAAGATCTAGATTTGAGATGTGATCTCAATATCCAAGTCACTATATATGGAACAATACAACCGTCTTGTCCTTATCTCCAAGTATCCGTAGAGAAAGCACATTATCCTTGAATGAGTTCAGGAAAATTTCATTGTTGATATTATATACCGAGTACTGAAGAAGTTGATAATTAAATGTGATTTAATTATCATGAATAATATGAATTTGATTCATATTATAAGGAGGTTATCTTAGATAATTAAATGTGATTTAATTATCAAATATGTGAATAATGTGAATGTGAGCCATATTATTTGGGCACATGAGAATAAAGATCCAAGATGATTAAATGTGATTTAGTTATCATGGATATGAATAATATGGATAGCACTATCCATATTAATCATATATATTATAAATGTGATTTATAATATATAAGAGAAAGATATTTGTAATTTACATTTTTTAGTTAAATGTTGATGTGAATTGGATTTACATTGGGCAATTAATTGACATTTTACTTTGGGTTGTGAATGTGATTCACAAGTTTCCAAGGGCATGATTGCAATGTTTACAAAATAATTTGGAATTATTTTGGTGAATAATTTTGCAACAAAAGTTGTTGCATATGTGGAATATTATGTGAGATATAAGATCTAGATATAATTAAAATGAAAGAGCGTCCATTCCATACATAAAGTGGACGGCCAACTTGGGCTCTCCAAGTTGGTGATCGTCCATGGAAGGAGGCTTGTTTTCCTTCCAAGTTATTCCGAGAAATGTGGTTTAGATTAAACAATCCAAGAAATGTTCTTAGATCATGTGATTTCATCGTATGAAAATTTTTTAATTTCCACTACCTCGAGCAACTAGTGCGACTAGTCGCTCACGATTGCATACGATGCGATCATCACGCTTCCGTGATGCGCTTAAGGATCTTACCATGTCCTTCATAGTCTTTGAGATCAAGAGGAAAAACTCCTTATGTAAATGATGGTGTATATAGTATTCCAAAAAGAACTCCAAAAAAAGTGGGTATGTTTGATTGAAAATAAAATACCTGTCGGAGTGTACATATTTTGGGTAAGTCAATAAGAATGCTGAGCTTCAAAGTTACATCATGTGAGCCTCCAGCTGGATGATTTGACTATACTGGTCATGCATCTCAAGATAGATAGCTACACTGGCTATTGTCTATTCTTCTCTTCACCCCTCCTCTTGAGCTGGTTTCCACTTGAACTTAGAAGGGAATACCCGGCTCCTCGAGCAAAGAGTTGTTGGATTAGGGAATCATTGGGTTGTCATTCTGGAGAAGTCAGTTCTATTATAATTTTAATTAGGTAGAACCATTATCACTTACACCGTACAAGTTAACTTCATAGTCATAAGGGTTTGCGTATGATGAAGCTAGTTCTGACATGGCTAATGAGGTGGTTTGAACCGAGTTCCATGACTCTCGAAGGATGTTGTGTTTTAAATTTGGTTCCCGACTAGGTTCCACACACATTCTCACATCAAGGCTTGACTTTAGCTCTAAACTTTGATTTGGTGAAGACAAGTTTAATAATTAAAATTAATTCTATTTAATTCTTTATTTTTCTTTTCTTCCTTATTCTTTTTTGTACTTATGGCATAATTGTTTGCTAGGAACTAGCAAAGGTAAGTATAGGGGATGATGAATCTCCATTTCATCACCTTTATTCCATCATTTTGGCCTTAAAAATCTTAGCTAATGCATGTAATTAGTATTAATTTGTACAAAATAGCATCCATTATTAATTGTATTTATTGTGTAAATAATATTATTTTTAATGCCAAAGTTATAGAATAAAGAGAAGAAAACAAAAGTAATAAAATATCAAAGGTATTTTATGATCCTAACCTCCGAGACCAATTCAAGAATTGAGTTGGTCGATAAGGAATAAAGTATGGGGAGATAAGGGCCAAAATACAATAAAACCCCAATTCTTTTATTCATTCAATAAAGTATTTTTGACACGCATTTTACTCTTTATTATTTATTCATCAAATAAAAAACTTTGTACATGAAAGTTGTAGATAATAATGTAGATAAAAATACAAAATTGAGTTTGTATAAAAATAATACATAGTGTACTTTTTATACACAAAATAAAAAGTCAAAATCCCAACTTCACATACCCATATCTTCCAAATAAAAACTCAAAATATATCAAAATCATGTAATTGTATATACCTTTTAATAAGCTATTTAATAAACGTGGTTTCATATTTTTTGAATTTAAGATGTGAAAGTTAGGTTTTGGACCCTCATTGTATAGTATAAACGAATAAAATACTCAGTTCGTTGATTCTTTATTATTTTTAAAATTCTATATTTTTAAATTTTATAAATATTATTTATAACTTATTTACACATTGAAACAAAGTAAAAACAAAATGAAAATATAAAATAAAATAAGTTTATATAAAATATAAGAAAAATACCTAAGATAATACATGTAAATAAATAAAAGTGGCATTCATTCTTTCATTATTCATCTTTTATATTTTTATACTCTTCTAAATATCATTTATATTCTAATAAAAATACAAATATAAAATAAAACCAAATAAAATATATTAAGTAAATAATGAACCAAATACATAGGTAAAATACCTACATTTATACCTATATAATTTATATACCTATTAATTTAAAGATACAAATAACATCATAAAAATATAATAAAAATATATTTATATACCTAGAAATAAGTTATAAATATATAAAATATGATAATAAAATAATAAAATAATATATACAAAATAAAAATAAAATATCCAAAAACATATATGAATATACCCCTAAAAATTAACCACTAATAAATAACATCAAAAAATAAAAATCATAATAAAATACTAAAATAAAATAATATTTATTTAGTTTATAATAAAAAAATTAATAAAATCTTACTCTTTTTAATTAATTAAATACAAATAACTAGACTATTTTATCTTTTATGGTCTTCATGGCCCAATGGCATTCCAGGGACCGTTGACCTCCGATCAACTCCCCCTCCAGACCTTCTGACTTATCAGAGGTATCATTTGCCTCGTTTTCATGCCTTTTTCCCGTTCGATTTGACCATCATCATGTTCGATCCCTTCACAAGATATGATCCTGTATACTCCACGATTCATGCCAACCCTCTGGATTATTTGTACATACATTTGATTCTCGCCAAATCGTCTTGGAATAAGGGCACATTACTTGTCTTTAAATAATTGACCCCCGACCTCCTTCTCTTCTTTGGTATTCTTCCAAACCCTAAAGTGCCTGGGTCTCGACCTAGAGCGTATCCTCATGACAGGGGGACTCCCCTGAGCTTCCAAAGAGCTAAAGGAGAGTTAGAGGTGCACCCATGGTGAGCTCCGGCCACCTCTGCTCCCTGGTCAGACCTTAGGTACGAGCTGCACCATTTTTCTTTTTGTAGGTTAGAATTAGTGTTAGGTTTAAGTTTGTGCTTATAATATAATGTTTTAGCTAGTTAATTAGCATAGGTTAGCTAGGTCACTCTCATTGGAGCTCTTGAGCTCTGGTCGTTTATTTCATCGTCCTACACCTGTCCCCGACGTGCCTTCCACCCTCACCACTTTCCCCAACACATTCTCCATCTCCCAGTCATTATTGACCAACCAGAACTCCCGTGGTTCTGCGAATCAAAGCCATTCCACCAACACACACTGGAGCTTTGTCGCCCATCACATTCTTCATGCATTTCATCTTTATGTATGGTCGAGGAGCACCCCTCAAGCCATATGTCTTCTCTGTGAAGGTCACATGATCAAAAGAGACCTTTTAGTCTCAATTTGACTCGACCTGAAGTCCTCCAGGTCATCTATCTTCCTCGAGCTTGCCATGCCTCTCCTTGGAGCCCTCGACCTTCTAGCAACCATCATCAACTGCGAACGACTTCCCCAGAGGTGTAGAGACAAACGTCGTTGTAGGAGACCGCTGGAGGGAGGAGAAACCAACGATCAAAGGCAACGAAGCTTATTGTTCTTCCTTGTTCTTGGAAGAGAGCAACGATCATCGGATGGAGGTGCCCTTCCATTTCTAATCCCGATCGTTCCATCATGACAGGCTCCAGCCGTCTAATGAAGCCCAAGATCAAATCCGCATCGTAGATCGGCGAAGGGGTATCGCGCTACTAGGTGACACCACATGTTATGTGAAGGAAGAAGGACCGTCCGATAGCCCACACAATGGGGTAATTTGCATATCCTGCGCCGCTTACTTGTTTGTATTTATTTATTAATGTTGTAAATAAAGTGTAACATTTAAAATAAAATGGAATTTTTTGTGTAAAGGGCCCCACACTTAATTGACATTGGTTTTTGGTCCTATCCAGCTAAGCTCACGTGCTGTGCTGGGCAAATTGCATGTATGCCCCTATGTCTTTTGTATTAATTTTTAATCTAATAAAATTTTAAATACAATATTTTTGGGAAAATTTCACTTGAGCCCCTGCACTTTATTTCATTTGCAATTATGCCCTTGCTAATCTATGTATTTTTGGGTTTGGATTTCATTCATTAAAAATAGCACCTACCTCCTAAAATTATGCAAAAATAAAATTAGATGCATGATATCATGTACTTTCATGTCATATATTTACTTGCATTTTTTGAGATTTTAACCATTTATTAAAAATCAAAAGGAGCCCATCTTTGTTCTGTCTAACTTAGAAAATACCAAAAATATAAAAACATCTTGAAAAATTCCAAAAAAGTATATATTATCTATTTATTATATTTTAATTACAATAAAAAAATCTCTAAAAATAAAAAAGAAAACTCTTAAAAATTAAAAAACCCCAAATCCTTTATAAAAAATATAGAAATTAGGAAAAAAACTAAAAAAATGTTTTTCTATACAATTATTATATATATATTAATTTACATAATTTGGACCTTATTTACTATTTTTAAAATTCAAATCAATTTCAAATATTTATTAAATCCCTCATTCAGTATATTTTTTACTTTAAAAATCCATAAAAATTAGACAAAAATCCCAAAAAATCATAAAATATTAGAAAATATATAAAATCCAAAAACAGTTTATTTGCGACATTTTATTTATATTTACTAGTATTTATAAGTATATTACTCTATATTGTATCTATAACCTTATATATCTTATTTCAGATATATATCTATAAGAGAAATATAAAAACCTGAAAATATAAAAAGAAAATACAAAAATAAAAAATAAAATAAAAAGTCTAAAAACTGAAATCCATAATAATTATAAAAATTAAAAACCTACAAAAACAATAAAAATGGATAAGATATAAGAACAAATTTGTGCGCTTAATTGCCTCTATCTATCGTTTGCTCCCTGAGTTCGACCTCTACACATGCTTACACTATACACATCTGTTGTAGAGTTATAATAATTTTAACTCCACATTTTTATATTCATTGCTTTAATTTATATTGTGGATTAATTGTTGATTGATCTGGGTTTCATGAGTGGTCACCTAAACGACGCTAATCGAGTTTGATTAGCCGACCCTTGAAAAATGCGCGTCATCACATACTAGTTGAAGCACTTGGGGAAGTTTATCACTACCTGGCAACAGTTTAGGATCAAGTACCTCAACTAGTATTATCCACTCGATCGAACAAATATAGCACGAGCCATGATCAATAATTTCACCATGATCCCAAATGAAAAGTTCCATAAAGCTTGGGATCGTTTTAGAGAGCTCATTGACAGGTGTCCACATCATGATATCAACAAGCCTTACTCAGTCCAGAGTTCCTTTAGTAGGATGACACCTGAGCTGCAAGGGCAAGTTAATGCCTCTTGTGTAGGATCCTATTTCTCCAAGGATGAGGACCAAGTCTGGGACATCTATGAGGAGATGGCCGAAAACTACATTGTGATGACCCAAGCTCGTGTCTACACTCATGGGAAGCCTCCCCCACCGGCATTGTCTCACCACAGAGTTGTACGCATTTAGGCATGTCCATCTTAATCTTCAACAACCATGGCACTAGTAGAGTCATCAGCTGCGGACATGGGTATCATTAGCCAGATATTGGATTGCATGGAGATTATAGAGAAGAGGACATTCCAGGGCCTAGACAAGTTCAACAGGATTCATGAGCTAGCCCAGACTTTATATGACCTCAAGACACAGATCATGTGCCTTCAAGAGGCACATACAGCTTCTACACCACTGTCTATGCCACATGCTGATCAGGGGAGTTGATCGTCACAGTCATCCGCCTCGTAGACAAGTTCACCGTATTCATGAGGAACACATTCAGCCACCCCCGTAGTACCAATTGCCACCACCACCTTCACCAGAGACACATATGGTGGTATACCACAGCGATTAGTCATTGGCATCCCTCCAACCACCTTCGCATGAGTAGACGGAGCAATTGATGGAAGTAAATGGGATTCGGTATGGTCAGTACCACCAGCATCCCGATATTTGTTGTGATCATCCGGGTTTCAGATGGTCCATAGGAGGTGCTCAGTCCCAACAGCAACCTCTGGTACAGTCAGGGCAGGGTACCCAGCAACAGTAACCCTAGTACTCCCAACACATTATTCCTCGACCCCAGTACTAGGGTCAACAGTGGAGGCAGCAACAACCTCATTCTTAGTTTCACCAGCCTCCCCCTCAATTTTCCCAATAGTAGCATGGACAGCCTCAACACTTTCTGAGAAGCCACCCATCTGGTTCTCATGCATCCTTGTATGAGAACCCAACTTTAGAGGATCTTGCCCGTATGCTTACAAAGCATCATACTACTTTTAGGGATCATCAAAGGAAAGGCCTCCATACATGCACAGATCGATCCCAGCCTGAGTAATTTGAAGATAAAGTCTGAGCAGGTATAATATGTATAGTCCAACACACCTAGTGAGGTTCTTGATGACATGAATTATTTATTTGATGTTTTGTGAAACTTAAGAGCGGTAGGAAGCTAGTCGACGATGACTCATCTAGGCGATATCCAGACTGAGCGTCAGATAAGTGAGAAAGCGGTATTGATACCTCTTATATTGATGTTAATGGTGGTGTTGATGCCACCCATTTTGAGGAGGATCCATTCTACAGTGTTGATGTCGTCCCTTCTTGAGATGTTATAGATGGTGGTGCTAATGCCACTAGGATACCATATGACAGGCCGAGCGCGGTACTGACGCTGCTACTTCAGATGTGTCGGTGGTAATGATGCCACCAAGAGTCTATGTACAAATAATTAATTTGTTGTGACTACTACTCCTGTACTTGAGGATGATTTTCTTAGAAAATATAAAAAAATGGGAAATTGTGAAAAACAAAAATATGAATAAAGGTAAGATTTCTGTATCTTCTCTTATCCGTCTGTTGTAATTAATGATGATAATATGGATTCCAGACATTTGCATGCTAAGAAATCTTATCCTACTCCTAGCCATGTAGTTCCTAAGGAGGGTCCCTGTATTCCCTTCCCTCAAGCACTCCATTTTGGGAAGGGCTAAGAATTAGAAAATCCCAAAAAGACAACAACTAGAGTTCAGCGAGCAGATGATAGACAGATTTCATATCCAGTTGATTCTTCAAGAGGCATTAGAGCACATCCCTCTCTTCCAGAAGAACCTTAGAGAGAAGACCACGGTCCGTAGAAATAAGAGGCGTAACCAAAGTGTAGAAATCCATGTGCTCACCCATGCCACCTGCTTCTCTATTCAGAACCGACTGCTCGCCAAGAGACCATATGCAGGGGCTCCATATGTCATAAGCCACATTCATGAGCATAGGTTCGATTGTACTCTATTATATAGCAGGTATTTGATTACCCTTCTTCCCACAGCCTTACTTGACCACTTCGAGTTTGTCCCTCTTCGATAGAGCAAGGCAGTATTTCAGTTTGCAGACATATCTGTTAAGAGACTGAAGAGGTTACTGAAGGATGTTGTTGTCACCATCAAGGGCATGGAATTCCCATTGGACTTCGTTGTGTTGGACATTAAGATCCTTGAATGTGTGACCGATACCCCATCATATTAGGTCAACCTTTCCTAACGACATCAAAGGTCGCGTTTAATCATGTTGGTGGGAAGGTATACTTTCATGTCGAGGGAGGGAGTATATAAATAGAGACGATTAAGGAGATGAGATCTAGACATTTAGCTAGCTCAAAGAAGGGATCGGTGTAGATAGATTCAGAGCCAGACATCCACCACAAGTATGATTTTGTGATTATAGACAATGAGGTAGTTTGGGCAGATCCGATTTCACGAGCTCTTGTCACACATTCAGACTTAGCATATTCACAGATGTCATCTGATGAGAGTTCGGAGAGCACACTTGAGACACATGATAATTTAAAGGCTAACGATGTAGTTTCTGGTAGCAGGGTTGATTTCATTTCATGCCATTCAGATTCAGATCCCTCTGACTCAGACACGGATTTTGATTGGCAATATTTTGAGGAGTATTTATCATGTTTGATGTCTATTAAGCATACAACCAGGACAGAGATAGATCCAGTGCAGTTAATAGAGACACCAGTAGGGCCATCTTTGTCGAGTTCAGAGATACAATGAAAGTTCTCCCATTCATATCTGGTAACCTTCATGCAGACATTTCAGATACCAGATTTGCCCACACTCACATGCCTTGAATTGAAGAACTTATCGTGAAGCATGAAGTATATATCCCTTGCGGCGAGCAAGAGATATTTCCAGCCATTATCTCAGCAGATTTGACTGATAAACACGAATCTCGTTTGATGGAGATTCTTAAGAGGAACCACAAGGCAATCGGTTGGTCTGTAGTAGACCTTCAGGGGATAAGTTCATCCCTATGCTCTCATCACATCTATCTCTAGGATGACGCTAAGCTATCACGTGAGTTCTAGCGTAGGCTGAACCCGGGTCTTTGAGATGTGGTCATGAAAGAAATATCTAAGTGATGGAGCATCGATTTTAACTTCCCCGTCTCCGACTTCAAGTATGTTAGTCCATTACATGTGGTACCCATGAAAACGGGTATCATTATAGTTTTGAGTGAGTCTGGATAAGAGATTGCTACATGTGTACGCACTTCTTAGAAGGTCTATGTGGACTATATATCATTGAATTAAGCCACCAAGAAGGATCACTCCCGCTACCATTCATTGATCATATTATTGAGAGATTAGCTGGGATGAGTCATTATTGATATTTTGATGGGTACTAGAAGTATAATAAGGTGGCCATTACGCCTGAAGACCAGGATAAAATGATAGTCACTTGTCTGTTTGGGACGTATGCTTTTAGACGAATGCCCTTTAGATTATGTAATACCCTGGCTACATTTTAAAGGTGTATGCTTTCCATCTTTTCGAGCATGGTGGGTAACTGTTTAAAGGTCTTTATGGATGATTTTTTGGTCTACGGCAATGGATTTGATGCTTGGCTTTCTTGTCTAGATTGAGTGCTTCAACGGTGCATTGATTTCAACCTTGTTCTATCTTGGGAGAAGAGTCATTTCATGATGATTCAATAGACGATCCTTGGTCATATCATCTCCAACGGGGGCATGGAGGTTGATCCGGTCAAGGTGGATATCATCAGAAAACTTAATCCGCCATCCAATTTGAAGCAGTTGTGGTCTTTTCTAGGTCATGACAGTTTATACTAACAGTTCATTAAGGATTTCAGTCGTATTTCTCAACCACTTATTGATCTTCTCACGAAAGATACCGAGTTCATTGTAGATGATAAGTGTCTTTCATCATTTGAGACTCTCAAGGATTTAATTGTGCGGGCTCCTGTTCTTCAACCACCCGATTGGTCTCTCCCATTCGAGATCATAAGGAACGGTATTGATTTTACCGTAGGGGCTATCCTAGGACAGAGGAGGGATGAATTACCATTTGTCATACACTACACTAGCAGGACTTTGGATGCCGACCAACGGAATTATAATTTTACATAGAAGGATATGCTAGCCGTAGTCTTTGCTTTGGATAAGTTTCGATCTTATATTCTCGGATCTAGAGTGACTATTTATACTTATCGCACAACTATCCGGTACTTAATGTCTAAGAAGGATATCAAGGCATGCTTGACTAGATGGATACTTCTACTCTAGGAGTTTGATATTGAGATTAAGGATAAACCTGGAGTCAAGAATGTGGTGGCGGACCACCTCTCCCGAGTAGAGCATCTTGAGGATTTTGAGATTACCATACCTATCACTAAGACATTCCCAAAGGAGGTGATTCTTGCTATCACCTCTCTCCCAGGGTATGTTGACATTATGAACTATCTTGTTGCCAAGAAAGTTCCACAAGGTTGACCGGGAAGTAACTTAAGACTTTCCTAATGAAGGCCAAGTCATACCATTGGGAGGATCCAACCCTTTACCGCGAAGGGGGGGATAGTGTCTGGCATCGGTGTATTCCTCAGGAGAAACACCATAGAGTCCTCACCTATTGCCACAAGCTTGAGGCATGAGGACATCACTCTCAAGGTACTTCAATCCTGCTTTTGGTGTTTGATACCCTTTAAGAATTCATATATATTCATGAAACGATGTACAGACTGTCAAAGAATGGGCAGTTGTGGTCATTGAGACATGATGTAATGCAACCCATTCACTTCTGTGAGGTCTTTGATGTATGGGGCATCGTTTTTATGGGCCCATTCCCTAAGAGTTAGGGATTCGAGTACATTTTGTTAGCTGTGGATTATGTGAGTCGTTGGGTTGAGGCCATCCTCGCCCGAGTTGTTGATGTGAGGATTGTTTGAAGATCTTTGGGGAAGATTATCATATCATGATTGGGGGTTCCTAGAGTTTTGATTTCTGATGAGGGACTCATTTTATCAACGACAAGGTAAGGGCAATTGCTAATGAGTTCAGCATAGATCATAGAGTTGCCACTCCATATCATCCACTGAAAGGTCTTATTGTGGTTTCGAACTGAGAGATCAAGTCTATATTGAATAAGGTTGTTCGCCCAAACCGAAAGTATTGGCCACAGCTTTTGGACTCGGTCTTGTGGTCTTATAGGTCATCCTTCAAGACACCTTTGGGTGCATCTCCATTTCGACTCGTTTATGGCAAGTCATTCCACTTACATGTTGAGATTAAGCATGTCACTATGGCAGTTATAGAGATATTATTGGATCCTGAGAGTATAGGAGATTAGAGGAGAGTATAATTGGAAGCCCTTGAGGAGCTTAGAGATACAACCTTTTCGAGTAGCCTACAATATAAGGATCGAGTGAAGATATGACATGATTCGCACATCAGCCATAAGGAATTTTAGCTCAATCTGAGAGTAAGCTATTTGATGCACGGCTGAGATTATTTCCATAGAAATTACAGAGCAAGTGGAAGGGTCCATATTTGGTCAAAAAGGTGCATAACAACGGTAGCGTTGATATATCCGAGTTGCCTTCTGAGTCCATCTTTCAAGTCAACGGTCAGCACCTGAAGCCATTTCTTGATCATGACCAATTGACCGTTGATGTTGCCCCTATTCATTTTATATGAGATGTGTTATTTAACTTTCATCTTCTGCTTCTCATACCTGAGTTACACTTCTTTCCGCCTTTTTGTACATCCATATTGTTTATATTCACTCATTCATTCATCCGTTTTGTTTAACACTCCATGCCTCATCATATGATTTTTGTTATACTTAGGATACACTTTATCCTAAGTATAGGGGGTGTTGAACTTGTGATTGTTCGTATATCTGTTCACCCTATTACCTATGTTTTGCTACCTATACTCCAGGACATCCTACCCTAAGTATAGGGGAGGTAATATCTATTTTCCTTCCTTCGATTGTTCACTCACATGCCCCCAACTGTTTAATTTCTTTTCTATACTTATGGATATTTTACCCTAAGTATGGGGGGACAGGTCGAGTTGTTGATTTCATGTACATTCTCTTCTTCAGTTTTCTCCTTTTGTACACTCTTAAATACCTAGGATTATTTGATCCTAGGTATAGAGGGGATCACTTCAATTCCTTCATTCTTTGAGTCGTTATAGTATATGATTCTTTTCACATTTCAATGCTTAGCACAAGTTATGTCTTCGTTTATCGCTCTTTAATCACTCTGAGGACATCATTCGAGCTAAGTATAGGGGGTGGTAAATTGTATATATACTTTAGCCATAACTCATACTTTGGGGTTAATAACATGGCTAATATTTATAAAATCAGTTTAAAAAAATTTTGAAAAATGTTTGCAAAAATGTGTGTAATTTTTTGTAAAATTATTTGCAAAACCTTCTTAAAAATTATTTTTGCAGAAATATTTGTAAAATATTTGGAAAATATTTTGTTTGTAAAATATTTGTAAATTATTTTGTATATCAAAATTATGTATATGGTATAAATGTTTTTAAAATATGTGAAAGCAAAATATTTGCAAAAACCATTTTGAAAAAATTGTTTGTAAAGAGAATTGTAATTTTTTTGTAAAACTATTTTGAATAAGCTTTTGAAAATACTTTGTGAAATGGTTTGCAAATTTTTTTGTTACATGGGGTATAAATTATGGGTATACCAAATAGTTGTATATATGTGTTGTAAATTCTTTGTAAATAAAATCTATACTTACTTGTAAACTTTGTATATAAAACTCTTGAGTAT
The DNA here is from genome assembly GCA_037367405.1 of Ottelia alismoides. Classification (NCBI taxonomy): domain Eukaryota; kingdom Viridiplantae; phylum Streptophyta; class Magnoliopsida; order Alismatales; family Hydrocharitaceae; genus Ottelia; species Ottelia alismoides. The sequence goes on along the minus strand of JAZKJV010000477.1, from coordinate 480,259 downwards.
AAAATCCCTTTATAAAATTTTTAAATCCACTTGTAAAAATTGTGTATGAAACTTGTAAATAAAACCCGTGTAACTATGTACATATTCTTGTAAATATTTGTAAAAACTTTCTTTCTTTTATTTCTTATTAAACATACCATAAAAATTTGTAAAAGTTCTTTGAAAACCTTTTCAAGAAGAATGTTGTCTTTTCCTTTCTTTTCAAATGTTTTGTAAACATTCCTTGCATGTGCATATGCATTTTTTTGAATAGTATTGACATTTAAACTAGTCTGAAATAAAATTGAAGAATGAAGCTCCTTCCTTCGACTGCTAATCCCATGACTGGTGAAAGCGCCTTCTATTCGCTATCTCATTTCGATCGAAAGGGGTTTTAAAAGATCTAAGGGCTTCTTAAGTTCCGCCTTGACATGTGGTTAAGACTTAATCCACTTAATTTCATAGGAACCTTATAGGAATTGGAGTTGAGACTTTTCTGGTCCTAGCAACTTAATTCTTTAAGTCCACAAGACTATGTTCACATGTCATCTTGATTGGTCTAAGTAAAACACTTAACAAATCACCCATGATTCTTCTAGACAGTGGCCTTAACTTGGACAAGCACTCTACACATATCTCTTCATGGATGAGATGGAGATGGGGTAGAATCCTTTGGCTTGGGGTAGCACATAGGGGTGTAACAACTAGTGGGAGCATCCGTCTTCCTCTGGGGAGGGAAGTGCATCTCAACCTGGTCTAGTGGCATTGAGATCTAACGATAGGATGCTATGGGTTGCAATAATGCTTCAAAAGAGGGATAGTCTACTGGTTAAAGAAGAAAAACTCCTTATGTATTTGTTGCACCTTGTAGATATATCGTATATATTTCAGTAAACAATGCAAAAACTTCTAAAGGGGACATACATGATTGAAAAGAAAATGTTTGTCAAAGTGTATATAGTTGAATCAGTAAAGATTATGTGATACATTGTCTCATCTCAGGGAAACTTCCAGCTGGAGACTTGGCTACACTAGTCAAGCTCCAAGGGATACGTGGCTACACAGGCCACAGTCCACTCTTCTTTTCCTCTCTTCTCGAGCTAGTTGCACTTGAGCTTAGAACGGAATACCCCACTCCTCGAGGAAAGAGTTGCTAGATCGGAGGATTGGAGTTACTTGTTGAGATAGGATGTTTCTTTGTCATTTCTAAGGTGGGGAGCTATATATCACTTACACAATACAAGTAAAGATTCATAGTCATAAGAGCTTGCATATATAGATGATGAATATCCATTTCACACCTTTATTTTATCATTTTAGCTTTAAAAACCCTACTAAATGCGTGTAAATATCCTTAATTCATGCATTTTAACATTCATGTACTATTGTATAAATATTGTATAAAATACTATTTTTAATGCCAAAATTATAGAATAAAGAAAAGAAAATTAATAAAATATCAAAGACATTTTAGGACCCTGAACCCCGAGACCTAGGCATCTCGATGGCTAGGTCGACAAGGAATAAAGTAGAGGGAGATAAGGGTCCAAAATGCAATAGAAATTCTTAGTATTTATTCATTCTTTATTCATTTTTGGGACCTATTTTATTTTCTATTTTTTATATCTCAAATAAAGAAACTTTGAACATCAAAGTTGTAGATAATAAAATATAAAAAAATAAAATTTATTTCATACAAAAATAATACACATAATAAAAGTTATGCTCAGAATAAGATTTCAAAATCCCAACTTCCCAAACCCATATCTCTCGAATAAAAACTCAAAATATATCAAAATCCTTTTATTGTATATAACTTTTAATAAGTTATTTAATGAATATGGTTTCATATTTTTTGGAGTTAAGGTGAGAAGCTATATTTTAGAACCCTATTGCATATTATACTTGATTAATATTCATTTTATTTATTATCCACTTATTTTATATTTTTATATTTTTATAATTTTATAAATATTATTTATATTATATGTACATATTAAAATAAGAATAAAATAATAAAGAAAATATTAAAATAAAATACGTATATAAAATACATAGATGAAATGTCTATAATTATACCCATATAAATAATATACCTATTTATTTTAGTATATATATTAATAATAAAATAAAAATAAAAATATATTTAAGCAACTAAAAGTAAGTTATAAATATATAAAATAATAAACTAAATTAGTAAAATAAAAAATACAAAATAAAAATAAAATACTTCAGACATAGATGAATATACCTATGTTATAACCCTAAAAAGTAACTTGTAACTATATATATCGAAAAAATAAATAAAAATTATGATAAAATACCTTATAAAATAATAAACATTTTTTATTTTATAAGTTAAAATTAATAAAATTGTTTTCTATTTAATATTGATTTCTAATATTTTCCGGCGAGGTTTTTCCTAGTTGGTCCACATGGACTAACCAGGTGCAATCTGGAGTTGACCGACGATCAACTCCTCTAACTTCCTCTGCGCCTTGTCAGACCTCGTTCCTAGCCTAGATTCATGATTTTTTGGAGCTCACTCCTTGAATCGTTTGTAATCGATGCTTTCATGACTTTTCTCACTCATTGATCGAGCATGCTCGCCCGATATTTTTCTCGAGGATTAGAGCGTTGAGCCAGTCGTTCCACCTCGTTCTTTGGAGCCCATAAACCGTCATTATACATAAACCCTCCTCCCTCTTATTTGAATATTGAACCCCTTTTGACCATATTCTTTCCCTCCTAATGTGCCCATTAGCTGGAGGATGGTGACAGCACCTCCGTCGCACCTTTAAGTTGGTCGAAGGAGCGGTCCTAGGATGACTTCCACCACCTCAGGTGAGCTCGCCGTCGAGGTCGTTCTTCTTGGCTTTTCAACCGGTGAGGTCCAAATTTCTTGCCTTTTAGCTTAGTTTTGAATTGTAGGTTTCATTATTGCTATAGATTTACTTGTTAAATGCATGTTTTGCCGTAACCACCCACTCCCATAGTTCGTGGGACCCAGCTTCGGAGAACTCCACCACAATGTTCCCAGCCGTTCCAATACCTCGCTACCACCTCATTTCGTTCTCCCAGTGGTTCACCACACTCCAGGCCTCTCCGTTCCTCCAGATCCATCGTCGATCTGGACTTCAGCTCCTCTCCCTCTGTTGTCTGCCAAAAAGCTCCGCTCGAGCTACCCACTCCATTCCACCTCCACAAAAGCCCAGGAACCTTTTTTTGTGTTGACCCGTCTTGTAGGACATGGTGGCTCGAAACCCTCATTGGGGTCGAGTTTTGATAACTTACATGTACCTAGAGTTGTCATTTCCCCCGACCTCGTGGTGGCACATTGGTGCCCTCTTGACCAGTCTGGCGCCGCCAGCGGCTCGAGGACCTTTCTAGGAACGTCGGGGACCATTTTTGAGCCTCGAGGATCTTTGGAGGAGGAGAATCGTGACTCGAAGAAGATCGCCCTTGTGCATGGTCATCCACCGGGTCTCTCCGTCGTTGGGTCAAGAACGACGACCCAGTGTTTATCGTAACCGTCAGATCTCCATGTGCCAGAACCATCCATCATCTTGAGATCTTCTAATCTCCACCGTCTGATTTCGAATCATTTTTGGACTCCCAAGAAGCGACACATGTATTAGTGAAAGCATCACGACCATCTGTTCATGCCTATTATGGGGTATTTTGCACAATTCACCCTGCAAATTTTTGTATTTAATGTTTGAACTTCAAACATCCCTCTGCCATTTTAATATTTCTGTATATTTTGCATTGAGTTCCCCAGCTTATATCATATTTGCATTCAAGTCCTTGCCATCTCACTTCACGTGGCCGCCCACATAAGGTGGGCATTTTGCAACGAAGGCACCATAGTTTTTTGTATTTCGTCGAGGCCCAAAAAATTTTGTACACGTTATATATTTTTGAAAAAAAATTGTAAGGTTCCTTGGTACTTTATTTTATTTGCGGAAAATCCCTTGCTAGTATTGTAATTTCTTCTTATTTCTTATATTTATTTCATATAGTTAAATAATTCTCAACAAATAGGTGTAGACTCCTGTTGCATTATACGTTCATGCCATTATTTTATTTTCAATTTTAGTTTGTTTTATTATTTATTAAAAAAACCCTTGCCCCTGTTTGCAATAGAAAACTTATACAAAATATAAAAATATCTTGAATAATCCCAAAAAAATATTTTGTGTATTTATGTATTTTCAACCGTCCGACCAAAAATCACTAAAAATTACAAAAGGAAACTACTAAAAATTGAAAAATCCTAAAAACACTTGTAAAAAAAGATAAAATTCTCAAAAATCACAAAGATTGTGTTTTATGTTCTATATTTTTCTATATGTTATTATTTATATATTACAATTAATTTGAAGAAATTTTCTATTTGAAATTTTTAATATCCATTTTAATCTTGGATATTTATTTAAACCCTAATTTTGGGTATTTTTACTTTAATTATATATAAAAATTAGCAAAAATTCCTAACAAATCATAAAAATAGTAAAAAATGTATTTATTTATTTGGTTAAGAATTTTTATATATTTTATGTTTTTAACACTTGTACGTATTTCTGATAATTAAATAAAATTTAAATAGAATTTATATGATATAAAATAAAACAAAAATAAAATCAATTCTTCATTGAATAATATCACAATAATTGTATATATTGTACAAAAACTTAATTTATTAACACTTGTAGTTAATCTATAAAAATAAAATAAAAATGTTTTTGAACACTTTAAATTGTTTTGTAAATATATAAAATATAAAATATAATGTAATTTTGCAAAAATAATAAAATAAAATTTCATGTATATAATATATATGTATATTATACATGTACATAATGTTGTATATTGTATACATTGTATATATTAATTATTAAAAATTTTAAAAATCACAAAAAAAAATAGTTTGAAAAAACAAACATTTTTTATTTTATTTATTTTTATTTGAATATCATTTGCTAATTTTTATTAATTTTCTTTTATTTCATATATTCTAATTTCATGATTGGTCCATGATGACACGCCTGACCACTCGGGTATAAGGTACAAAAATAGGGTCGTTGCGACCCAAGCGATCAGGCTAAGTCAATCAAGAAAAATGAATGAACCACTCGAAACACGTAAAATCAATCAAGCACAAAAGAGAGCGGTCCTGCTAGAGGATTAACCAGGTATAGCGACCAGGGTCGAACACAAGGAGCACGGGTTGGCCAAGGGGCCTACGATGTAGTCAGAAATCCGAGAGAATACTTTTTAGTGGTTTTTATTTGTTTTTACAATTTTTTTTAGGATTTTTGGAATATAAAGAAAACAGGAAAACACACAGACAATTAACTTCAACTATTTATTTAAAGCATCAAAAATCAAGCAAAAATTCAGACAAAAATATTTTTATGTGTTTTATATTTTTTTATGTTTTTGGTAAATTTTTGAGATTTTTCTGATATTTATTCTAATTGCTAAAAATCAAACAGTAAGAAAAAGGGGAGGTACTGTCCAGCCAGGCCCAAAACCCAAAGATCAAATATCTCAGGATCTCAGAGGGACCTGGAGGTAATTTTCCTGTATACTCGAAAAAACAAGGAAAATTGGGGCACCAAAATTATTGTTTTTGGGTTTTTGGTGTATTTACTAGAATTTGTATGAGTTTTTGAGTGTTTTTAAGTTTTTAGTGTTTTTAAGCAGTGAAAAATAGCCAAAATTGGCTAGAAAATCAAGGAACACAAAATAAACAGTAACTAATTTTTATGGAATTTTTAAAAGGGTTTTGATATTTTTTTGGGGTTTTTGACTTTAAACAGTAGCAAAAATAGGGGTTTTTGAATTTTTAAAAATAGCAAATGAAATCAAAAATGTCCTCAAAAATTCACAAAAATTCTACACCATGGCAGGAGCCATGTGTCAAATTTTCATTTAATTTGGAGGTGATTTGATATTTTATTCAAAAATAAAGGAGGGGCACTGTGCATAGGGACCAAAGTGCAAATACCCAAAGTTCTGGGGGGTCTGGTGCAAAATACCCAGCAAAACACGTGCCAAGCACGTGCCTGGGGCACTCAGGGACCCAAATGTAAGAAAAATAAGTTCCGAGGACTTATTGGTAACAAGTACCAAAAGTCCAGGGGCTTATCTGTAAATATCCCAAAAAATATCGCACATGGGGAATTAAATCACGCACAGGGGCATAAATGCAAATAAAGAAAACTTTTCATTCAATCCAAAGCAACCAGAACTACAGGAATAATGTTGCAAATACACCAAATATACACGTGACGAAGCATGTGTCCCCAACCGACAGGGGTATAAATGCAAATAAACTAAAGCGCAGGGTCCAAAATGCAAATATCCCAACGTAAATAAAAGACCTAAATTATTTACAGGACTGACACGTAAAGCAGAAACTACGAGGGGGCCTAAGGTAATTTACCCCTTTATTACGTCGACGGCTGGATGTGCGCCACGTAGCTGATCTGACGGTCTCGGATGGCTGGCGCTTCTCTTCGTCCGCACGTGAGCCTGATCGACGGTGCAGAGGAGGACACGTGGGTGATCGAACGGGTCAGGTGATGGTGCCTCTCTCCTCTGCGCTAACGGTCCGGATGAAGCCTCGAGATGATCAACGGTATCTGCTCCTCGATGAATGGACGGCCACGATGGAAACTGGAGCGGAGGGCGATCGGACGGTGATGGAGGACCCTCGAAGAACAGGTCTCCGGCGGACTTTGCCGGGCTCGTACGTGCACGATAGTCCTCCGGGGAGCCTTCTTAAGGTCGGGGAAGAGTCGTGGACGGCTCCCGCGTCTGCCGGTGGGCTCCGATGATCGAGGCAAGCTCCAGGGAACTCGGACGGCGTCGGCGGAGCTGGGTCTCCTGGCTGAATGGTGAAGGGCCTCAGACAGCCCTCGTTTCGACCTGAAAAGAACACCAGAAGACTCACGGGTCGAGGGCAAATTGCCTCGACCCAGTTAGGCGAAGTGGGGGTGGCTGGTGCGTCGGCACGGCGAGCTCCGGCGAAGGTGGTCGGCGGAGGAGCTCGATTCCCAGATCCTGTGCGATCTGGGTTGGGCGAAGGGGTGAAGAAGATGCGGAGAGGTCTGGCGAAGATGATGGTCGGGTCGGAATGACAGATGGGATATCGGAGGTGGCTGGCGACGGCGGCGAAGCTACGCTACCAGTAAGCTAAGAATCGAAATCTACGCTAATCTACGGCCTAAGGGATCTACCTGGGTGGTCGGAGAGACTGGGGAAGAGCAGGGGGTGCTCCTGGTCGTAGCCTCAAGGGTCGTCTCGGCCCGAGGCTCGGTGCTCACGCTGGTGGCGGAGCAACGGCGGCGAAGAACGCCGGATCAGTGGTTTCGCCTCCTCGCCTCGCTGCAACAGGGGCGATCGCTTGCTGTCACTCTCGCGGTGCCTCTGGAGTTCACTGGGAAGAAGGGGAAGAGCCAAAGATAGGGCGCGGAGGCGGCGGAGGTGGTTCTATATATAGCTGCAGGCTCGATTAGGGTTGGGAGGCGACGGCTATGGAATGCGTGGATCTCACGGCGAAGGATCTGGCGAGGATGTCGGATGATCGGCGAAGGATCCGGGCGCGGGGTTTGCGTGGGCGACAGGCTGGAGGCGCGTGGAGAAAATGGCGAAGGCGGGGCGGCGCGCGTCTTCTCAAAAAGGAAAGAGTCCGCGGGGGAGTTGACCGGGGTCAACAATCCCCCGTGGACCAATCAGGAGCTGCCATTTATTAATTTTTTTGTTTATTTATTTTAAGGTAGAAAATGGCCGAATTAAGAAAAACTTAAAACATGAAATATTTTTCTTTTATTTTTTTCTATTTTTTGGTGATTTTTAATTAATTTTTGGAAATAAAAATAGGGTAGCTATATATATAAGTATATGTACACTATTTAGATTTTAAATTTTTGAATTTTTTTATTTGTTATTTTTATGTATTTTTATACCTATTTTATATTTTATTTATTTACATCATAAAATTAGGAACAAAATGATATTTTTATTTTATTTTAATTATTTATTTATATGGGAAAAAAATATAAATATATATGTACACCTATATACATGGTATATGTACAATGTATTTGTGTTTTTATTTTTCAATTTTTTTGTTTTGCTTTAATTTTTATTTTTATTTATTTACAATATGTAACATAGACTATTTACAAAAAGTTTGGAAAATAAGTTAATTTATTTACAAGGTTAAATAAATACCTAGGTGTGGTTCATGTACATGGTGAAGGAAGGGTATTTTTGATCTTTTTTTGCTTTTTTAACTTTTTTTTTCTTTTTGAGTCTCTTTTTGTGAGGAAAATATTTTTATTTTATTTACATAAATATTTACAAAATGAGCCCTTATCTCCCTCTACTTTGGCTTTTATGCGGTCAGGCCCAGGCTGGGCCCTCCCTTGGGATTAGGTCGCTCAATATTTATTCCAAATATTTTCTCTCTTTTTCTTTTGTCTCCTTATTCTTATATTTGTGCACAAAAACATGCTAATTATTACTTTTTACAAAATGCATGATTTTGGTAATTATTTCTATTTACAAATATCTACATGTATTTGCAAAGGTTTTTGTAGCTAAAATATAAGAATAAAGAGTGATGAATGGGTATTCATCACCCCCCTATGCTTAACTTTGCTAGTCCCTTAGCAAACACTTATTTGAAAAAGAAGTGAAAAAGAAAGAAAGAAAAAGAAAAAGAGAGGAATGTACATGGATCAAGGCTTATTAGTAAACTTGCCTTTTATCAGATTGAAATATGGAGCTCGATTAGATCTTTAGATTATCAATGTGTCGGAACCTTATTTAGACTTAAACTTAAAACTCAACAGCCTCTAAGTTCCACCAATCTATGGACAAGACTCCTCAATAATCCAGATCAGAACAAGTCTACATACACAAACTCTAATGACCATGAATCTTTCCATGCAGTGTAAGTGATAGTAGCTCCTCACCTCAGAAGTAACAAAGAAACAACCTCCCCCAACCTGGTAACTCTAATGCCTCTGTCTAGCAACTCTTTCCTCGAGAAGCGGGGTATTCCCTTCTAAGTTCAAGTGCAACCAGCTCAAGAAGAGGGGGAGAAGTATAGACTTTTGGAAGCTCAGCCAGTGTAGCCAAGTCTCCCGCTGCAAGCTTCATGAGATGTGACATGATACCATAAGCTTTTGCTTTATACTCCGGTGGGGTTATTAAATTTTCAATCCGACCCACCAATTTTTTTTTGGAGTTCTTTTTGCATTTTTGCATATTTTTTTTCAAGTGCTTCTGTACAACATATCTACATGGTGCAGCATATATAAGAAATTTTCCTCTTGAGCCAGTAGACTATCCCTCTTTTGAAGCTTTATTGCAACCCACGGCTTCTGTCTTTAGCCTTCATCACCACTAGACCAAGTTGAGGTGCACTTCCTTCACTATAAGAAGAAGAGAGGTTCCGCCTAGAAGTACTACCCTCGTATGCTACCCCAAGCCGAGGAAAAATGTCTCCTCACCACCTCATCCGTGAAGAGCTATGTGTAAGGTGCTGGTGCAAGTCAAGCCATTGTCTCTGAGAGTCATGCGTGTGTTGTTAAGTGCTCTACTTAGGCTCATTAAGATGACATATGCTCATAGCCTAGTGGACTCAAAGAATTAAGTCACCATGGACCTGAAAAGCCTTAAATCTAAGCCCTATAAGGTTCCTCTTAAAGTTAAGTGGATTAAGATCTTAGTCAAGCTCCATTTCTCAATTTAATTTCCAGGCATAGTTTAAATGTCAACTATCATCCAGAAAAACTATTTACATATGTACAAAAGATGCTATTTACAAATATTTTACAATCGTGCAAAATTTTTGAAAAATGGATGGATGATGCATGAAGTGCAAGTTTTGCAAAAGTATTTACAAACATTTACACAAGATTTTTGCAAACTTTTTGTTTCAAATCATTTTGGAAAAATTTTGTACTATATACATAATTTTGATAAGAAAATATTTACACAAGCTTTACACAAAAAGTTTTTGAAAATATTTTTACCAAAATACTTTGTACACTAGCTATTTATGTGCAAATAAAAGAATGTTTGTGTGTATGAAAAATTTTTTTTTAAATTTTGTGATTTTTAGCCATTTTATTAACACACTCACACAAAGTACGAGTTATGGCTGAAGTATATATGAAATATATACGCACCCCCCTATACTTAGCTCGAACGATGTCCTCAGAGTCAAGAGCGATGAAGAAGACATAACTCGTGCTTGGTATAGGGAAGTGAAAAGGAATGGATAAGTACAGAAATGAATAAATGAATAGAATAAGAGGGACTCGGTGGTTTCCCCCTATACTTAGGATTAACTAATCCTAAGTATAGAAAGCTGTCCATAAAGGGAAATCCGAGTGAAGAAGATACAGAGTCTGCCCCCCTATACTTAGGGTAAAATATCCCTAAGTATAGGCAGCAAAAACAGGAGCAGAAAGAATGAAAAGAATACTCGCAGGTCCGACAATCCCCCCTATACTTAGGGTAAAGTACACCCTAAGTATAGCATAATCACAGAATGAGAAAAGGGATGTGGGACTAAAGAATAGAATGATATGGACAACTGGATCTATACAGGAGGAGGAACAGTGAAAATCAGGCGTGAGATGCAAAAGATGTGAGTCAAGAGACCACATCTCACGCAAAATGAATCGGGGCAACAATAACGTCCCGCGGCTCATGATCTAGAAATGGCTTGAGCCGCTGGCCGTTCACTCGAAAGGTACTCTCAGAAGATAACTCAGATATATCAATGCTACCGTTATCGTGTACCTTTCTGACCAAGTAAGGTCCCTTCCATTTGCTCTGTAGCTTCCCTGGAAATAATCGTAGCCTTGCATCAAACAACCATACTCTCTGTCCAATCTCAAAATGCTTGTGGCTGATATGAGAATCATGCCACTCCTTCACTTTCTCCTTATAATGTAGGCTGTTTGAGAAAGCTGTATCTCTAAGCTCTTCCAAGGCGGCTAACTCTGCCCTCCTCTGGTCTCCTACACCATCTGGATCCATAAGAATATCTGTAACTGCCCAAAGTGACTTGTGTCTCAGCTCAACAGGTAAATGGCATGGCTTGCCATACACGAGGCGAAAAGGAGATGTGCCTAATGGTGTCTTGAAAGACGTCCTATATGCCCACAAGACCGAGTCCAAAAGTTGGGACCAATCCTTTCGGTCGGGGCGGACGACTTTCTGCAATATAGTCTTGATCTCCCTGTTCGAAACCTCGGCTAGACCATTCGTCTGTGGATGGTATGGCGTGGCTACTCGATGGTCTATACTGAACTCACTGGCAAGTGCCTTTACCTGGTCGTTGACGAAATGAGACCCCCCATCAGAAATCAGAACTCGTGGAACCCCGAACCGCATGATGATGTGCTTCCTCAAAAATCTGCGAACTGTCCTCGCATCAGCGGCTCGGGCGGGGATAGCCTCAACCCAACGACTAACATAATCTACGGCCAACAGAATGTACTCAAATCCCTGACTCTTAGGGAATGGACCCATGAAATCGATGCCCCATGCGTCAAAAACCTCACAGAAGTGAATGGGCTGCATCGGCATCATATCACGCTGTCCACAAGTGCCCATCCTCTGGCAGTCAGTACACCTCTTCACGAACTCATTAGAGTCCTTGAAGAGTGTAGGCCACCACAAGCCGGATTGGAGCACTTTCTGTGCCGTTCTCCTCCCAGAATGATGTCCTCCTGCCTCAAGCTTGTGGCAGTAAGTGAGGACGCTATGATGCTCCTCCTGAGGAATGCACCGACGCCAGACGCTATCCCCTCCTTCGTGGTAAAGGATGGGATCCTCCCAGTGGTAGGACTTGGCCTTCGCAAGGAAGGTCTCAAGCCTCTGCCTGGGCCAATCTTGTGGGACTTTCCCAGCAACGAGAAAGTTCACAATATCGGCATACCACGGGAGTGAGGCGATAGCAAGTATCGCCTCATCTGGGAAGGTATCTCGAATAGGATCAATCTGCTCAGAATCCTCAGGCTGCTCTAGTCGGGAAAGATGATCCGCCACCACATTCTTGACTCCAGGCTTATCCTTGATCTCAATGTCGAACTCCTGGAGTAGAAGGATCCATCTAGTAAGTCTGGCCTTGGCATCCTTCTTTGACATGAGGTACCTGATGGCAGTGTGGTCAGTATACAAAGTTACTCTAGATCCAATGATATACGATCTGAACTTATCTAGGGCGAAAACTACAGCTAGCATCTCCTTCTCTGTGACCGTGTAGTTTCGCTGGGCGGGATCCAATGTTCGGCTAGCGTAGTGAATGGCGAATGGAACTCCGTCCCTCCTCTGTCCTAGCACGGCCCCTACGGCAAAATCAGAGGCGTCCGTCATGATCTCGAATGGGAGAGACCAATCGGGTGGCTGAAGGACAGGAGCCTCAATAACACACTGCTGGAGAGTCTCAAAGGACGAAAGACACTTGTCATCGACAAGGAACTCGGTGTCTTTCGTCAAGAGGTCAGTCAACGGTCGGGCAATCTTGCTGAAATCATGAATGAATCTCCTATAAAAACCAACGTGCCCCAGAAATGACCGTAGCTGCTTCAAATTGGACGGCGGTGCGAGTTTTCTAATGACGTCAACCTTGGCCGGATCAACCTCCATGCCCCTGTTGGAGATGATGTGGCCAAGCACCGTCCCTTGAGTCACCATGAAGTGACTCTTCTCCCAAGACAGAACCAAGCGGGTAGCAATACATCGCTGGAGCACTCGGTCTAGGCAGTCAAGACAGGAATCGAATCCGTCGCCGTAAACCGAGAAGTCGTCCATGAAGACCTCCAAACACTCCCCTACCATGTCTGAAAAGATCGACAGCATGCATCTCTGAAAAGTCGCAGGGGCGTTGCATAGCCCAAATGGCATGCGTCGAAAGGCGTATGTACCGAAGAGACAGGTAAAGGTGGTCTTCTCCTGATCCTCAGGAGCGATGGCCACCTGATTGTAGCCCGAGTACCCATCCAGGAAGCAATAATGGCTCTTCCCTGCCAGTCTCTCTATGATCTGATCAATAAAAGGCAGGGGGAAATGGTCCTTCTTGGTGGCCTGGTTGAGTCTCCTGTAGTCAACGCAGACCCGCCAAGAGGTGGGTACTCGTGTAGCAATCTCCTCTCCCGACTCACTGATCACAGTCGTGATGCCCGTCTTCTTGGGCACCACATGCAAGGGGCTAACCCACTTGGAGTTGGAAATGGGATAAATAAAATCTGCACTCCACCATTTTGATATTTCCTTCATGACAACCTCTCTTAGGTTGGGGTTCAGTCGCCGCTGGAACTCACGCGACGGCTTTGCCCCTTCCTCAAGATAGATATGGTGGGAGCACAACGAGGGACTAATCCCATGGAGATCTGCTACGCTCCATCCAATTGCCTTGCGGTTCTTTTCAAGAACCCCCATCAGACGGGATTCTTGTTCTCCAGTCAGATCGGCAGAGATGATGACTGGGTACATCTCAGACTCACCCGCAAGGAATCGATACTTCAGCGAAGTAGGGAGCGGCTTTAGCTCTGGACAGCTGGGTGCTGGCAAATCTGGCTTCTGAAGAAGATGTGTGTATGCTGACAATTCTGCCAAATCTGCCTGGGAAAATGATAAAGAACTCTCACAAACTGGATCTGGAGAAGGCGGGTCCTCTGCATTGTCTCTGATCTGCTCTGCCTCTACCTCCTCCTCATCTGTAGGCTCAGGTGGATCCAGGTCTGGCATCTGATCATCACAATCTGCCCAATCAGATTCTGAATCCGAGGGATCTGTATCAACTGCGGTGGCATCAGTACCACCGTAGAGCAGGGTGGCCTTAGTACCACCATCACTGAAAATTGTGTCGCGATCAAGGTCCGACTCTGCTGACTCAATAGTATCCTGAACCAGGGCTGTGCTCTCCAGACTATCCTCTGCTATCATCTCTGCATCAGCTGTACTGAATGCAGAGAGGATGGTCTGTGCTGCAGGATCTGCCCAAGCTGCCTCATCATCTGTGATCACAAAATCACAGTCCTGGTGTATGTCTGGCTCTGTATCTGTCAGCTGTTCTGAATCTGTACTGCCCTCTGAGCGGGATCTATCTCTGGCTCTGTGGTCCTTAACCGTCTCTATTTGTATACTCTCGCCCTGGACGCGAAAGAATACCTTCCCACTGTCATGGTCAGTCACCGCCTTGGCTGTGGCCAAGAACGGGCGACCGAGGATGATGGGGGAATCGGTCAACGAGTCAGGGGTCTCCATGTCCAGCACTACGAAGTCCACGGGGAATTGCAAACCCTGAATCGTGACGACAACGTCTCGCAACAACCCCTTTGGCCTCTTGACAGACCGATCAGCAAACTGAAGGTATGTCCTGCTCTGTCTAAGAGTGCCCAACTCTAAGTGGTCGAGAAGGGCTGCCTGAAGAAGGTTGATCGACGATCCGCTATCTAATAGAGTACGGTCGAACCTCTGCTCACTAATCTGACATCTGACATACGGGGCTCCTAAATCTGGCCTCTTGGTCGGCAGATGGTTCTGGATCGCGTAACACGTGGCTTTTGTCAACACATGAATCTCTGCGGTGTTGTTCCTCTTCTTCCTCCTGACTGTGGTCCTGTCTCTCAAGGATCGCTGAAGAAGAGGGATGTGCTGCAAAGCCTCATGGAGGGTCAGCTGGATGTGAAATCGGTCTATCATGCTCTGGCTGAACTCCTCCTGCTCTCTCTTTTTTGGATCTTTTTCTCTTTTCTTCCCCTTCCCCGACTCAAGGGCTTTAGGAAAGGGGATCACAGGGTCCTTCTCAGATGAAGGACTAGGAATAGGCCTAGACGGTTCGATGACCGGATCCTCACATACATCATACACCACAGTGGGATCAGAAGAAACTAAACCTTTTCCTTTATTCAAAATAGAGTCCTGAGATACATCCATACGAGGAAAGACAACATCTCTATCAGAATGAATATTGGTGGCCTTAGTACTACCTCTAGCTGGCTCTACAACTAGACGTCTTGCGGCCTCAGTACCGCGGGCTGGCTCGGCTCTGCTGGTGGCGTCAGTACCACCTCCTCGATATGGTGAAGCGGCGGCCTCAGTACCGCCGGTGGAATCAGCATCTCGGGTGGCATCAGTACCACCGTCATCATCATGTGCAGCTTCAGTACCGCTCTCCTCTTCCTCATCTGGCACTCTAGATGGATCCTCGCGTTGTCGCTCAGATGAGGCGCCGCCTGCTGGTCTTCTACCGCTCCTAAGTGTAACAAAATCAGCATCAAATAGATCCGACGACATATCATCAAATGAGTCACTAGGAGTGGTAGGCTCAGTGTGAACTACCTGCTCAGACTTCCTCTTCAAGCTATTCGGATTAGGCTCGATCTGTGCAGGGATGGCGGCCTTCCCTCTCATCAGGTCCCGCATCTCCTGGCGGAACTCGTCCATCTCCCGTCTAAATGTAGCCTGCTGCTCTGTGAAGATGCGGGCTAGATCATCCAAGGCGGGGCTCTCATGGGAGCCCGACGGGTTGCCTCTCTGGTAATGAGGCTGCTGGACCTGGTGCTGCTGGGCTGAGAGGGGTAAGAGGAAGGATGCTGCTGCTGGTGAGCCTGCTGCTCACGTCTCCAAGTCTGTCCCTGCTGCTGGTAGGGACGAGGTACGAAGGATGATGGCTGGTGTGACTGGTATGTTGGGGGCTGCTGGTGATCTCTCTGCTGGGAGTACTGCCCTCCCTGACCGGCTGGCTGCTGTTGGGACTGGTTACCCCCATTCCCCCACCTGAATCCGGGATGGTCTCGTCGGATTCCAGGTTGAGGACGGTCATACCAAATCCCGTTGACATCCATCAACGGTTCCTCATCGTAAGGGGCTGGTGGGAGTACTTCCAGAGGCTGATCCGGCTGATATACCACCATCTGTAAGTCTGGAGATGGTGGTGACTGGTAAGAGGGCTGTTGCTGTTGGTACGGCTCCGCCTGTACAAGGTGAACTTGTCTAGGCTGCTGCAAGGAGCTGGAGCGCTGGGACGAGCTGTGGCTGCCGCCGGAATCGCCTCGCGACTGAAGACGGGGCTGAGAAGCCGTCTGTGCCTCCTGAAGACACAAGAGATGGGTCTTCATGTCGCTCAGAGTTTGTGTCATCTGCTCCATCTGAGTTATGCCCTGGCACTGCTTCTTCTCTATTATTTCCATGCGGTCCAACTTCTCGCTGATAATCCCCATGTCCGCAGCGGCCGACTCTGCCTGTGCGGCTGCAACTGTGGACGAACTGGATGGACATGCATCAACCTGTGCTATCCGCTGGTACTGCACGGGTCCTGGCGGCTGCTGAGATCTCTGTGTGTACAACCGAGTCTGGGACATCACCATGTAATTTTCGGCCATCTCCTCGTAGATGGCCCAGACTTGGTTGTGGTCCTTGGCAAAGTAGGACCCGCCGCAAGAAGCATTCACCAGACCCTGAAGCTCTGGCGTCATCCCACTAAAGAAGCTCTGAACTAGGTTCGGCTTGGAAATGTCGTGGTGTGGGCATCTATCCAGAAGCTCTCTGAACCTCTCCCATGCCTCGTGAAACTGCTCGTTAGGGAGCATGGAGAAGTTGTTGATCAGGGCCCTCGCTGCATTCGTCCGCCCGAGTGGATAGTACTTGTTCAAGTACTCGGTGCGGAGCTGCTCCCAGGTGTAAACAAACTTCCCTAAATGCTTCAGCCAGGCGGCTGCTCTATCTGCCAGTGAAAAAGGGAAGGCCATCATCCGAATCGTATCCTGGTCCACGTGACGGTCGTGGACAGTGCTGCAGATCATCAAAAACTCCTAGAGATGGAGGTGGGGCTCCTCAGTGGCAAGTCCGTGAAAATGAGGAAGCATCTGCAGGGTGTTCGGAGGGAACTTGAAATCCCCCACGATAGCAGGTACCACCACCCAATGGTGCATCAGTGTAGATCTGGGGTTGTGTAACTCCCGCATCGGTCTCGGTGGTCCCGCTGCGGCGGCGGCTGCCGCTGCGGCAGCCGCTGCTGCGGCTGCTGCCTCTGCATCAGCATCAGGAATGTCCTCATGCTCGCTCTGATCTCTCTCTTCTCTGAGTCGCTCCAACTCCCTTCTCATCTCAATCATGAAAGCTCCCTGATCGCGCAGCTGCTTCTGTACTGTCTCTAATGATGCGATCAGGGTGGAGTTGATCGCTCCCTGGTCTAGTACAAAATGTTCGGGTTGTCGGGAGTGATCATCGGAACTGCCGGCTCCGGCCATAGTGACGTCTGCAAAATCAGATGAGCCCAACTCAGGTTCTGTCAAATCAATTCGTCTTTCCTCGGGCTCATGTCTCTCAGTAGCAAAAGAAAGGGGATCGAGGGAGAACAGGGTGGAATCGTACTCGGGCCCGGAGAGCTGGTCTCGACTCTCACGGGCCAACCTAGATGGTGAAGTAGACGCGCCTGAAAGCGGTGCAGCCAGAGGCTGCCTAAGAGATCGTCTACCCATCATCTTGATCTGGCGAGTTGGGCGGATGGGATCTGGAGAAAATATGATCGCAAAGCAAACCCCCGGTTCACCAACGCAACACAATCTGAAGACCGTGAAAGCTCGGTCAATTTATCTTGTCAATTTTATTGGGTGAACACACAAAATATCAGAGCGCTTACGTGACCTGTTAGGATACCCGATGCTACTCCAACCGACTGGCCCGCACGGAAGAGTCGGTAGTCAGCTAGAAATAGCACCGGAGGGCTCTACCTAGGGTGCGGGTCACTCTCTCGCGCATCCAAACCATACAAGGAGGGGGTTGCTCTCCCCAAGACAAATTTTTAATGTGAGTGTCTTTTAGGGTCAATAGTGTTATCCAGTCCCACTTTTTTTTTGTTTTTCTTTTTAATTTTTTCAAAATAAATACAAGCGGCCTAACGAATTTTCCGATTCTCCTGATGATTAAGCCAAAAACAGAGGGAGAAGACGAAAAAGCCGATGCGCGAAGAAATCAATGATGCATGCAGAGAAAGAAATGCGTACCTTGTCTCCAGCACTCTACATGCAAGTGATCCGCGCAGAATTTAAAGACAGAATTAAACTACCTAAATGGTGCAGCGAGGAAAAACCGAGTCCTAGATGAGCAAATTTCTATCGCAAGAACCGTCTAACCGATCACGGTCCTCCAAGCCAAAGAGTCCGGTCTTGGCCCGTCCCTCCTCTGCCCGACAAATCGGGGGTAGGAGAAGCGCTTTGTGGGACGGGTGATGAATACCCATTCATCACTCTTTATTCTTCTATTTTAGCTACAAAAACCTTTGCAAATACATGTAGATATGTGTAAATACAAATAATTACCAAAAGCATGCATTGTGTAAAAACCTATAATTAGCATGTTTTTGTGCAAAAATAAAAAGAATAAAGAGCAAAAAGAAAAAGAGGGAAATATTTAGAATAAATATTGAGCAACCTAACCCAAGGGAGGGCTCAGCATGGGCCTGACCGCATAAAAGCCAAAGTAGAGGGAGATAGGAGCTCATATGTATATATTTGCAAATAAATAAAACTATATATTTTCCTCACCCAAAAATATGTTGTAAATATTTGTACATATTTTGTGTATATTTAGAAAATATCAAAAACAAAATAAAAATTTAAAAAAAATCAAAAAGTCAAAAAAATACCCTTTCACCATGTGCATAAACCACACCATTGTATTTATTTAACCTTGTAAATAAATTCAATTATTTTCTAAACTTTTTGTAAATATTCTATGATACATATTGTAAATATATAAAATAACAAGAAACAAAACAAAAATCAAATAAAAATTACAAAATTAAAAATACAAAAATACATTGTATAAATACCATGTATATAAATGTATACAACTATTTATTTCACCCTTGTGTATAAATAATTAAAATAAAATAAAAATACCATTTTATTCCATATTTCATGTTGTAAATAAATAAAATACAAAATGAGCATAAAAATACATAAAAATAACAAATAAAAAATCAAAAATAAAAATCCATATAGTGTACATATACCTATATATATAGCTACCCTATTTTTATTTCCAAAAATTAATTAAAAATCACCAAAAAATAGAAAAAAATAAAAGAAAAATATTTCATGTTTTGAGTTTTCTTTAATTCGGCCTATTTCTGCCTTAAAATAAATAAACAAAAATTGCATCCACGTGGCCGCTCCTGATTGGTCCACGGGGGATTGTTGACCCCGGTCAACTCCCCCGCGGACTCCTTCCTTTTCTGGAAGACGCGCGCCGCCCCGCCTTCTCCGATTTTCCCACGCGTCTCCAGGCTGTCTCCCACGCATATCCCATGCCCGGATTCTTCGCCGTTCATCCCTCTCCCTCGCCGGATCCTGCGCCATGAAATCAACGCCTTCCTTAGTCGTCGCCCCTCAACCCTAATCGCCCCTGTCACCTTATATATTCTCACCTCCGCCGCCTCCGCGCCCCATCTTTGGATCGCCATCCTTATTCCCGTGACCTCCAGAGCGAAGCCCGAGGTGACAGCTCGCGTTTGCCCCTGTTGCAGTGAGGTGAGGGTGTCCCGACCATCGATCCGGCGTGTTTCGCCGTCGCTGCTCCGCCACCGGCGTCGAGCATCGAGCCTCAGGCCTTGACGCCCTTCGAGGCTACGACCAGGAGTTAGCCACGCTCCAGCATAGTCTTCCGCTCCATCCAGGTAGTTGATTAGCTCTTTTATTCCGTTTAATTTTAGATTTCGCCCAATTTGTATCTCCGATGCATTCCTCCGATTCCGTCCATCTCGCGTAAAATCTCGACCATCCGACCCGACCATCACCTTCGCCAATCCCTCACGCACCTTCTACGCCCTTTCACTCAACCCAGATCGCACAGGATCTGGGAATCGAGCTCCACCGTCCTCCGCTCGCCGGAGCTCGTTCGCCTCACAGCACCGTCCACCTTCACCCCGCCTTCTTGGGTCGAGGCATTTTGCCCTCGACCCGCGAAGCTTCTTGTCCACTTTGCAGGTCCAAAGGAGGTGTCTGAGCCTCCAGTCCATTCAAGACCAGAGCTTCGCGCCGCCAGGCCTCGCCGGAGCCCCTCCAGGGTTCGGCTGGGCCATCGGCCATCATCATCAGCTGCGGGACAGTGCAGCGGAGCTTCTCCGACCAATTGCAGCAGCTGAGGAGGGGTGTAGCGCACGCAGGAGACCGGCGAAGTTCGCCGGCGATGAGTTCTTGCACCATCCTCCAGAGTCGTCCGATGAAGACCTCGCTCCAGTTCTAATCCTGAGCGTCCATCCTTGAAGGAGCAGCAGCCATCGATCTATCTGAGGAGACATCTTGACCGTTGTAGCCGAGGAGAGAGGACCAGGAGCCCAGCATCGTCAGATCTTCCACGTGGACCTCTCCCAGCCGTTGATCGAGCCGAAGGGACGAAAAGAGAAGAGGCGCAGCACATCCGGACCGTCCAGCCTACACGTGGCGCCTATCTGACCGTCGGCTAATAAAGGGGTAAATATCGTAGGGCCCCCTCGTAGTTTGTCATTTCCTTTTTAGTCCTGTAATTATTTTTAAAACTTTATTCACGTAGGGTTATTGGCATTTTGGACCTCGAGCTTATTTTGAATTACATGTATGCCCCTGTGTGTGCTTGACCACGTGCTTCGTCACGTGTGTATCTGGGCTTTTTATAGTTTTAGTCCTGTAGATCTGGATTGTTATGCAATGAATGAATCTTTTTGTGAAATTGCAATTATACCCCTGTGAGCATTGTTTATGCGCATGTGCGTTATTTCGTGGGCTTTTTACATCCATGCCCCTGGGCTTTTGATACGAGTTATCAAATAGCCCTAGGACTTGGTTTTTATTGCAATTTAGTCCCTGTGTGCCCCAGCCACGCGCGACGCGCGTGACTTGCTGGGTATTTTGCACCAAGACCCCAGAACTTTTGGGTATTTGCACTTAGGTCCCTGTGCACAGTGCCCCCTTTGTTATTTTTGAATAAAATATCAAACGACCTCCAAATCCAATGAGATTTTGACACATGGCTCCTGCCATGGTGTAGGAATTTCTATGATTTTTGGGGACATTTTTGATTTCATTTATTATTTTTAAAAATTCAAAAACACATATTTTTGCCACTGTGCCTTTAAAAATACCAAAAAAATATAAAAACTCCACCAAAAATTCTAAAAAATTTGGTTACTGTTTCTTGCTTGTTGCTTGATTTTCTAGCCAATTTTGGCTACTTTTCATCACTTAAAAACCCTAAAAATTGAAAAACCCCTAAAAACCCATAAAAATTATAATAAATAAACTAAAAATCCAAAAACAATAATTAGGGTGCCTAAATTTTCCTTGTTCTTCATAGTTTATAGGAAAATTACCTCTAGGGCTTTTTGAGATCCAAGAGTATTTTATTTTTGGGTCTTAAGCCTTGCTGGACAGTACCCTCTGTTTTTCGCATTGTTTGATTTTTAATAAATAATTTACCCATTAGAAAAATTCCAAAAATTCACCAAAAACAGTAAAAAACTTAAAAAACCTAAAAACCAATTTTCTGGAATTTTTGTTTGATTTTTGGTGTGTTTAATAAATTGTGGAAGTTGCCTTGTTTTCCCTTCCTCTTATTTTCTCATCATTTAAAAAAATCTAAAAAAATATAATCACAAATAAAAACCATTAAAAAAAGATTCCCTTGGATTTCTGACTACATCGTAGGCTATTTAGCCAATCTGTGCTCCTTGTGTTCGACCCTGGGAGCTATACCAGGTTAATCCTATAGCTAGACCGCTCTATTTTGTGTTTTGATTGATTTTATCTCTGTGAGTGGTTGATTTTTCTTGATTGACTCAGCCCGAGTGATTGAGGTCGCAACGACCTAATTTTCTGTACCTTTACCTCTGTCGTTCGGGCGGTCGTCAGAATGGCGCCGTTGCCGGGGAGCACGGCTTTGTAGTCAGTTTTCATTCTTTTATTTTTGTCTCTCTATATTATAATTGTTTTCTGACATTCTCTCTTGGATTTTTGTGCGAGGTACTGCTTGGACTGCTTGGAGTTACTATTTAGAGGACCCGCGCAGGAGGAAGAGAGAGAGGAGAAGAGATTTTCTATTTAGAGAGAGAGAGAGAGAACAATACTTGTTGTAATAACTTAGACTTTGAACTGTGGACACTTGTGACTTAGCGGGTCTGTTTCGCCGAGCACCGGTGTGCTCGGGGGACCCATTTGGATTTTCGCGGCTTTTATCGTGGTTTTGATAGCTAGCTGCCTTTTCCGGTGTTTACGCGGTTTTTCTCGAGCCCCTAGATTTAGGAATTTTTGTTGATTGTGACGTAAATTTCTAAGGCCCAACACCTAATAGAATATCTGTTCCTATAGAACGTAATTGGACCTTAATAAAATTCACTGAAAAAGTTAGTTTAATTGGATTTGAGACCACGTGCCGTGAGGAGTCACATACAGCGCTGGAAGGACCCGTTGTGGCGGGCACCGAGTGACTCCCAAGATCGGACTCCGGACTCGATTCGGTTAGCTAACTATTGTTCTTCACGATCAATAGAAGTTGCTCATCTAGGACTCGGTTTTTCCCGTTGCATCATTTAGGTAGTTTTATTTCTGTCTTTAAATTCTGCGCGGATCACTTGCATGTAGAGTGCTGGAGACAAGGTACGCATTTCTTTCTCTGCATGCATCATTGATTTCTTCGCGCATCGGCTTTTTCGTTCTCTCCCTCTGTTTTTGGCTTAATCATCAGGAGAATCGGAAAAACCGTTAGGCCGCTTGTATTTATTTTAAAAAAAATTAAAAAGAAAAACAAAAAAAATTGGGACTGGATAACATTATTGACCCTAAAAGACACTCACATTAAAAATTTGTCTTGGGGAGAGCAACCCCCTCATTGTATGGTTTGGATGCGCGAGAGAGTGACCCGCACACTAGGTAGAACCCTCCGGTGTTATTTCTAGCTGACTACCGACTCTTCCGTGCGGGCCAGTCGGTTGGAGTAGCATCGGGTATCCTAACAGGTCACGTAAGCGCTCTGATATCTTGCATGTTCACCAAATAAAATTGACAAGATAAATTGACCGATCTTTCACGGTCTTCAGATTGTGTTGCGTTGGTGAACCGGGGGTTTGCTTTGCGATCATATTTTCTCCAGATCCCATCCGCCCAACTCGCCAGATCAAGATGATGGGTAGACGATCTCTTAGGCAGCCTCTAGCTGCACCGCTTTCAGGCGCGTCTACTCCATCATCTAGGTTGGCCCGTGAGAGTCGAGACCAGCTCTCCGGGCCCGAGTTCGATTCCACCCTGTTCCCCCTCGATCCCCTTTCTTCTGCTACTGAGAGACATGAGCCCGAGGAAAGACGAATTAATTTGACCGAACCTGAGTTAGGCTCATCTGATTTTGCAGACGTCCCTATGGCTGGAGCCGGCAGTTCAGACGATCGCCAGCCCGAACATTTTGTCTTAGACCAGGGAGCGATTAACTCCACCCTGATCGCGTCATTAGAGACAGTTCAGCAACAGTTACGCGATCAGGGGGCATTCATGATAGAGATGAGGAGGGAGTTGGAGAGACTCCGAAGAGAGCGAGACGAGCCGAGCGAGCCGGAGGACATTCCTGACGCTGATGTAGAGGCAGCAGCCGCAGCAGCAGCAGCTGCCGCAGCAGCAGCCGCGGCCGGAGCAGGACCACCGAGACCGATGCGGGAGTTACACAACCCCGGATCTACACTGATGCACCATTGGGTGGTGGTACCTGCCATCGTGGGGGATTTCAAATTCCCTCCGAACACCCTGCAGATGCTTCCTCACTTTCACGGGCTTGCAACTGAGGAACCCCATCTCCATCTCCAGGAGTTTTTGATGATCTGCAGCACTGTCCACGACCGTCATGTGGACCAAGATACGATTCGGATGATGGCCTTCCCTTTTTCACTGGCAGATAGAGCAGCCGCCTGGCTGAAACATTTAGGGAAGTTTGTCTACACCTGGGAGCAACTCCGCACCGAGTACTTGAACAAGTACTATCCACTCGGGCGGACGAATGCAGCAAGGGCCCTGATCAACAACTTCTCCATGCTCCCTAACGAGCAGTTTCACGAGGCATGGGAGAGGTTCAGAGAGCTTCTGGATAGATGCCCACACCACGACATTTCGAAGCCGAACCTAGTTCAGAGCTTCTTTAGTGGGATGACACCAGAGCTTCAGGGTCTGGTGAATGCTTCTTGCGGCGGGTCCTACTTTGCCAAGGACCACAACCAAGTCTGGGCCATCCACGAAGAGATGGCAGAAAATTACATGGTGATGTCCCAGACTCGGTTGTACACACAGAGATCTCAGCAGCCGCCAGGACCCGTGCAGTATCAGCGGATAGCACGGGTTGATACAGGTCCATCCAGTTCGTCCACAGTTGCAGCCGCACAGGCAGAGTCGGCCGCTGCGGACATGGGGATTATCAGCGAGAAGTTGGACCGCATGGAAATCATAGAGAAGAAGCAGTGCCAGGGCATAACTCAGATGGAGCAAATGGCACAAACTCTGAGCGACATGAAGACCCAGCTCTTGTGTCTTCAGGAGGCACAGACGGCTCCTCAGCCCCGTCTTCTGTCGCGAGGCGATTCCGGCGGCAGCCGCAGCTCGTCCCAGCGCTCCAGCTCCTTGCAGCAGCCTAGACAAGTTCACCTTGTACAGGCGGAGCCGTACCAGCAGCAGCAGCCCTCTTACCAGTCACCACCATCTCCAGACTTACAGATGGTGGTATATCAGCCGGATCAACCTCTGGCAGCACTGCCGCCAGACTCCTTCGATGCTGAGCCGTTGATGGATGTCAACGGGATTTGGTATGACCGTCCTCAACCTGGAATCCGACGAGACCATCCCGGATTCAGGTGGGGGAATGGGGGTAACCAGTCCCAACAGCAGCCAGCCGGTCAGGGAGGGCAGTACTCCCAGCAGAGAGATCACCAGCAGCCCCCAGCATACCAACCACACCAGCCATCATCCTTCGTACCTCGTCCCTATCAGCAGCAGGGACAGAATTGGAGACGTGAGCAGCAGGCTCACCAGCAGCAGCATCCTTCCTCTTACCCCTCTCAGCCCCAGCAGCCTCATTACCAGAGAGGCAACCCGTCGGGCTCCCATGAGAGCCCCGCCATGGATGATCTAGCCCGCCTCTTCACAGAGCAGCAGGCTACATTTAGACGGGAGATGGACGAGTTCCGCCAGGAGATGCGGGACCTGATGAGAGGGAAGGCCTCCATCCCTGCACAGATCGAGCCTAATCCGAATAGCTTGAAGAGGAAATCTGAGCAGGTAGTTCACACTGAGCCTACCACTCCTAGTAACTCATTTGATGAGATGTCATCGGATTTATTTGATGCTGATTTTGTTACACTTAGGAGCGGTAGAAGACCAGCAGGCGGCGCCTCATCTGAGCGACAACACAAGGATCCATCTAGAGCACCAGATGAGGAAGAGGAGAGCGGTACTGAAGCCGCACATCATGATGACGGTGATACTGAGGCCACCCGAGATGCTGATTCCACCGGCGGTACTGAGGCCGCCATTTCACCACATCGAGGAGGTGGTACTGACGCCACCAGCAGAGCCGAGCCAGCCCGCGGTACTGAGACCGCAAGACGTCTAGTTGTAGAGCCAACTAGAGGTGGTACTGATGCCACCAACATTTATTCTGATAGAAATGTTGTCTTTCCTCGTATGAATGTATCTCAGAACCCTAATTTGAATAAAGGAAAAGGTTTAGTTTCTTCTGATCCCACTGTGGTGAATGATGTTTGTGAGGATCCGGTCATCGAACCGTCTAGGCCTATTCCTAGTCCTTCATCTGAGAAGGACCCTGTGATCCCCTTTCCTAGAGCCCTTGAGTTGGGGAAGGGGAAGAAAAAAGAAAAAGATCCAAAAAAGAGAGAGCAGGAGGAGTTCAGCCAGGGCATGATAGACCGATTTCACATCCAGCTGACCCTCAATGAGGCTTTGCAGCACATTCCTCTTCTTCAGCGATCCCTAAGAGATAGGACCACAGTCAGGCGGAAGAAGAGGAGCAAGACCACAGAAATTCATGTGCTAACAAAAGCCACGTGTTACGCGATCCAGAACCATCTGCCGACTAAGAGGCCAGATTTAGGGGCCCCGTATGTCAGATGTCAGATTAGTGAGCAGAGGTTCGACCGTACTCTCTTAGATAGCGGATCGTCGATCAACCTTCTTCCAGCAGCCCTTCTCGACCACTTAGAGTTGGGCACTCTTAGACAGAGCAGGACATACCTTCAGTTTGCTGATCGGTCTGTCAAGAGGCCAAAGGGGTTGTTGCGAGACGTTATCGTCACGATTCAGGGTTTGCAATTCCCCGTGGATTTTGTCGTACTGGACATGGACACCCCTGACTCGTTGACCGATTCCCCCATCATCCTCGGTCGCCCGTTCTTGGCCACAGCCAAGGCAGTGACTGACCATGACAGTGGGAAGGTATTCTTTCGCGTCCAGGGCGAGAGTATACAAATAGAGACGGTTAAGGACCACAGAGCCAGAGAGAGATCCCGCTCACATGGCAGTACAGATTCAGAGCAGCTGACAGACGCAGATCCAGACATCCACCAGGACTGTGATTTTGTGATCACGGATGATGAGGCAATTTGGGCAGATCCTGCAGCACAGACCATCCTCTCATATTCAGACACAGCTGATGCAGAGATGATAGCAGAGGATAGTCTGGAGAGCACAACCCTGGTTCAGGATACTATTGAGTCAGCAGAGTCGGACCTTGATCGCGACACGATTTCCAGTGATGGTGGTGCTGATGCCACCTTGTTCTCCGGTGGTACTGATGCCACCGAGTCTGATATAGATCCCTCGGATTCAGAATCTGATTGGGCAGATTGTGATGATCAGATGCCAGATCTGGATCCACCTGAGCCTATAGATGAGGAGGAGGTAGAGGCAGAGCAGAACAGAGACAATATAGAGGACCCGCCTTCTCCAGATCCAGTTTGTGAGAGTTCGTTATCATTTTCCCAGGCAAATTTGGCAGAATTATCCGCATACACACATCTTCTTCAGAAGCCAGATTTGCCAGCACCCAGCTGTCCAGAGCTAAAGCCGCTCCCTACTTCGTTGAAGTATAGATTCCTTGCGGGAGAGTCTGAGATGTACCCAGTCATCATCTCTGCCGATCTGACTGGAGAACAAGAATCCCGTCTGATGGAGGTTCTTGAAAAGAACCGCAAGGCAATCGGATGGAGCGTAGCAGATCTCCATGGGATTAGTCCCTCGTTGTGTTCCCACCATATCTATCTTGAGGAAGGGGCGAAGCCGTCGCGTGAGTTCCAGCGGCGACTGAACCCCAACCTAAGAGAGGTTGTCATGAAGGAAATATCAAAATGGTGGAGTGCAGATTTTATTTATCCCATTTCCGACTCCAAGTGGGTTAGCCCCTTGCATGTGGTGCCCAAGAAGACGGGCATCACGACTGTGATCAGTGAGTCGGGAGAGGAGATTGCTACACGAGTACCCACCTCTTGGCGGGTCTGTGTTGACTACAGAAAACTCAACCAGGCTACCAAGAAGGACCATTTCCCCCTGCCTTTTATTGATCAGATCATAGAGAGACTAGCAGGGAAGAGCCATTATTGCTTCCTAGATGGGTACTCGGGCTACAACCAGGTGGCCATCGCTCCTGAGGATCAGGAGAAGACTACCTTTACCTGTCCCTTCGGTACCTACGCTTTTCGACGCATGCCATTCGGGCTATGTAACGCCCCTGCGACTTTTCAGAGATGCATGCTGTCGATATTTTCGGACATGGTAGGGGAGTGTTTGGAGGTCTTCATGGACGACTTCTCGGTTTACGGTGACGGATTCGATTCCTGTCTTGACTGCCTAGACCGAGTGCTCCAGCGATGTATTGCTACCCGCTTGGTTCTGTCTTGGGAGAAGAGTCACTTCATGGTGACTCAAGGGACGGTGCTTGGCCACATCATCTCCAACAGAGGCATGGAGGTTGATCCGGCCAAGGTCGATGTCATTAGGAAACTCACACCGCCGGCCAATCTGAAGCAGTTACGGTCATTTCTGGGGCACGTTGGTTTTTATAGGAGATTCATTCATGATTTCAGCAAGATTGCCCGACCGTTGACTGACCTCTTGACGAAAGACACCGAGTTCCTTGTCGATGACAAGTGTCTTTCGTCCTTTGAGACTCTCCAGCAGTGTGTAATTGAGGCTCCTGTCCTTCAGCCGCCCGATTGGTCTCTCCCATTCGAGATCATGACGGACGCCTCTGATTTTGCCGTAGGGGCAGTGCTGGGACAGAGGAGGGATGGAGTGCCATTTGCGATACACTATGCTAGCCGCACATTGGATTCCGCCCAGCGGAATTATACGGTCACAGAGAAGGAGATGCTAGCAGTAGTGTTTGCCCTAGATAAATTCAGATCGTATATCATTGGATCTAGAGTGACTTTGTATACTGACCACACCGCCATCAGGTACCTCATGTCAAAGAAGGATGCCAAGGCCAGACTTACTAGATGGATCCTTCTACTCCAGGAGTTCGACATTGAGATCAAGGATAAGCCTGGAGTCAAGAATGTGGTGGCGGACCATTTATCCCGACTAGAGCAGCCTGAGGATTCTGAGCAGATTGATCCCATTTGTGATACCTTCCCAGATGAGGCGATCCTTGCTATCGCCTCACTCCCATGGTATGCCGATATTGTGAACTTTCTCGTTGCTGGGAAAGTCCCACAAGATTGGCCCAAGCAGAAGATTGAGACCTTCCTTGCGAAGGCCAAGTCCTACCACTGGGAGGATCCCATCCTTTACCACGAAGGAGGGGATAGCATCTGGCGTCGGTGTATTCCTCAGGAGGAGCATCATAGTGTCCTCACTTACTGCCACAAGCTTGAGGCAGGAGGACATCATTCTGGGAGGAGAACGGCACAGAAAGTGCTCCAATCCGGCTTGTGGTGGCCTACACTCTTCAAGGACTCTGATGAGTTCGTGAAGAGGTGTACTGACTGTCAGAGGATGGGCACTTGTGGACAACGTGATATGATGCCGATGCAGCCCATTCACTTCTGTGAGGTTTTTGACGCATGGGGCATCGATTTCATGGGTCCATTCCCTAAGAGTCAGGGATTTGAGTACATTCTGTTGGCCGTAGATTATGTTAGTCGTTGGGTTGAGGCTATCCCCGCCCGAGCCGCAGATGCGAAGACAGTTTGCAGATTTTTGAAGAAGCACATAATCATGCGGTTCGGGGTTCCACGAGTTCTGATTTCTGATGGGGGGTCTCACTTCATCAACGACCAGGTGAAGGCACTTGCTAGAGAGTTCAGTATAGACCATCGTGTTGCCACACCATACCATCCACAGACGAATGGTCTAGCTGAGGTGTCGAATAGGGAGATCAAGAATATTTTGCAGAAAGTCGTCCGCCCTGACCGAAAGAATTGGTCACAGCTTTTGGACTCGGTCTTGTGGGCATATAGGACGTCTTTCAAGACTCCATTGGGTACATCTCCCTTTCGCCTCGTTTATGGCAAGCCATGCCATCTACCTGTTGAGCTGAGGCACAAGTCACTTTGGGCAGTCACAGATATTCTTATGGATCCAGATGGTATAGGAAACCAAAGGAGGGCAGAGTTAGCCGCCTTGGAAGAGCTTAGAGATGCAGCTTTCTCAAACAGCCTACATTATAAGGAGAAAGTCAAGGAGTGGCATGATTCTCATATCAGCCACAAGCATTTTGAGATTGGACAGAAAGTATGGCTGTTTGATGCGAGGCTTAGATTATTTCCAGGGAAGCTACAGAGCAAATGGAAAGGACCATATTTGGTCAGAAAGGTACACGATAACGGTAGCATTGATATATCTGAGTTATCTTCTGAGAGTACCTTCCGAGTGAACGTCCAGCGGCTCAAACCATTTCTAGATCATGAGCCGCGGGACGTTATTATTGCCGCTATTCATTTTGCGTGAGATGTGGTCTTTTGACTCACATCTTTTACATCTCACGTCTGATTTTCACTGTTCCTCCGCCTGTATAGATCCAGTTGTCCATGTCATTCTATTCTTTAGTCCCACATCCCGTCTCTCATCTTATGATTATGCTATACTTAGGGTGTACTTTACCCTAAGTATAGGGGGGATGTCGGACCTGTGAGAATTCTTTTCATTCTTTCTGCTCTTGTTTTTGCTGCCTATACTTAGGGATATTTTACCCTAAGTATAGGGGGGGCAGATTCTGTATATTCTTCACTCGGCTTTCCCTTCATGTACAGCTTTCTATACTTAGGATTAGTTAATCCTAAGTATAGGGGGAGACCACCGAGTTCCTCTCATTCTATTCATTTATTCGTTCCTGTACTTAGACATTCCTTTTCACTTCCCTTTTACTAAGCACGAGTTATGTCTTCTTCATCGCTCTTGATCACTCTGAGGACATCGCTCGAGCTAAGTATAGGGGGGTGTGTATATATTTCATATATACTTTAGCCATAACTCGTACTTTGTGTGAGTGTGTTAATAAATAAAATGGCTAAAAATCACAAAAATTAAAAATTTTTTTTTTCATGTACATAAACCTCTTTTATTCTTGCACATACATAGCTAGTGTATAAAGTATTTTTGTAAAAATGATTTCCAAAATCTTTTGTGTAAAGCTTTTGTAAATATTTTGTATCAAAATTATGTATATAGTACAATTTTTTTTCCAAAATGTTTTGAAAATCAAAAGTTTGCAAAAATCTTGTGTAAATGTTTGTAAATATCATTTTGCAAAACTTGCACTTCATGCATCATTCATTCATGATTTCAAAATATTTTTCAAAAATTTTGCATGATTGTAAAATATTTGTAAATAGCATCTTGTGTACATATATGTATATAGTTTTTCCTGGATGAGAGTTGACATTTAAACTAAGCCTGGAATTAAATTGAGAAATGGAGCTTGAAAAGATCTTAATCCACCTAATTTCAAGAGGAACCTTATAGGACTTAGGGTTAAAGCTTTTCAGGTCCATAAGGACTTAATTCTTTGAGTCCACTAGGCTATGAGCATATGTCATCTTGATGAGCCTAAGTAGAGCACTTAACAACACACGCATGACTCTCAGAGACAATGGCTTCACTTGCACCTGCACTTTACACATGGCTCTCCATGGATGAGGTGGTGAGGAGGCAGTTTCCTTTGGCTTGGGGTAGCATATGAGGGTAGTACTTCTAGGCGGAACCTCTCTTCTTCTTATAGTGAAGGAAGTGCACCTCAACTTGGTCTAGTGGTGTTGAAAGCTAAAGACAGAAGCTGTGGGTTGCAATAAAGCTTCAAAAGAGGGATAGTCTACTGGCTCAAGGGGAAATTTCTTATATATGCTGCACCATGTAGATATGTGTACAGAAGTCTTGAAAAAAAAAATGCAAAAAGAACTCCAAAAAAATGGTGGGTCGGATTGAAAATTTAATAACCCCACCGGAGTATAAAGCAAAAGCTTATGGTATCCATGTTACATCTCATGAAGCTTGCAGCGGGAGACTTAGCTACACTGGCTAAGCTTCCAAAACTCTATACTTCTACCCCCTCTTCTTGAGCCGGTTGCACTTGAACTTAGAAGGGAATACCCCGCTTCTCGAGGAAAGAGTTGCTAGACCGAGGCATTAGAGTTACCAGGTTGAGGGAGGTTGTTTCTTTGTTACTTCTGAGGTGGGGAGCCACATATCACCTACACCGCAAAGAAAGATTCATGGTCATTAGAGTTTGTGTATGTAGACTTGTTCTGATCTGGTTTATTGAGGAGTCTTGCCCATAGATTGGTGGAACTTGGAGGCTGTTGAGTTTTAGGCTTAAGTCCAAATAAGGTTCCGACACATTAATAATCCAAAGATCTGATCGAGCTCCATATTTCAATTTAATGAAGGAAAATTTAATAAGTCAACCATGATCCATGTACATCCTCTTCCTCTTTTTCTTTTTCTTTC
Source organism: Ottelia alismoides (assembly GCA_037367405.1). NCBI lineage: Eukaryota > Viridiplantae > Streptophyta > Magnoliopsida > Alismatales > Hydrocharitaceae > Ottelia > Ottelia alismoides. The sequence continues at coordinate 448,274 of JAZKJV010000477.1, read as the reverse complement.
TTTTTCACTTCTTTTTCAAATAAGTGTTTGCTAAGGGACTAGCAAAGTTAAGCATAGGGGGGTGATGAATACCCATTCATCACTCTTTATTCTTCTATTTTAGCTACAAAAACCTTTGCAAATACATGTAGATATGTGTAAATACAAATAATTACCAAAAGCATGCATTGTGTAAAAACCTATAATTAGCATGTTTTTGTGCAAAAATAAAAAGAATAAAGAGCAAAAAGAAAAAGAGGGAAATATTTAGAATAAATATTGAGCAACCTAACCCAAGGGAGGGCTCAGCATGGGCCTGACCGCATAAAAGCCAAAGTAGAGGGAGATAGGAGCTCATATGTATATATTTGCAAATAAATAAAACTATATATTTTCCTCACCCAAAAATATGTTGTAAATATTTGTACATATTTTGTGTATATTTAGAAAATATCAAAAACAAAATAAAAATTTAAAAAAAATCAAAAAGTCAAAAAAATACCCTTTCACCATGTGCATAAACCACACCATTGTATTTATTTAACCTTGTAAATAAATTCAATTATTTTCTAAACTTTTTGTAAATATTCTATGATACATATTGTAAATATATAAAATAACAAGAAACAAAACAAAAATCAAATAAAAATTACAAAATTAAAAATACAAAAATACATTGTATAAATACCATGTATATAAATGTATACAACTATTTATTTCACCCTTGTGTATAAATAATTAAAATAAAATAAAAATACCATTTTATTCCATATTTCATGTTGTAAATAAATAAAATACAAAATGAGCATAAAAATACATAAAAATAACAAATAAAAAATCAAAAATAAAAATCCATATAGTGTACATATACCTATATATATAGCTACCCTATTTTTATTTCCAAAAATTAATTAAAAATCACCAAAAAATAGAAAAAAATAAAAGAAAAATATTTCATGTTTTGAGTTTTCTTTAATTCGGCCTATTTCTGCCTTAAAATAAATAAACAAAAATTGCATCCACGTGGCCGCTCCTGATTGGTCCACGGGGGATTGTTGACCCCGGTCAACTCCCCCGCGGACTCCTTCCTTTTCTGGAAGACGCGCGCCGCCCCGCCTTCTCCGATTTTCCCACGCGTCTCCAGGCTGTCTCCCACGCATATCCCATGCCCGGATTCTTCGCCGTTCATCCCTCTCCCTCGCCGGATCCTGCGCCATGAAATCAACGCCTTCCTTAGCCGTCGCCCCTCAACCCTAATCGCCCCTGTCACCTTATATATTCTCACCTCCGCCGCCTCCGCGCCCCATCTTTGGATCGCCATCCTTATTCCCGTGACCTCCAGAGCGAAGCCCGAGGTGACAGCTCGCGTTTGCCCCTGTTGCAGTGAGGTGAGGGTGTCCCGACCATCGATCCGGCGTGTTTCGCCGTCGCTGCTCCGCCACCGGCGTCGAGCATCGAGCCTCAGGCCTTGACGCCCTTCGAGGCTACGACCAGGAGTTAGCCACGCTCCAGCATAGTCTTCCGCTCCATCCAGGTAGTTGATTAGCTCTTTTATTCCGTTTAATTTTAGATTTCGCCCAATTTGTATCTCCGATGCATTCCTCCGATTCCGTCCATCTCGCGTAAAATCTCGACCATCCGACCCGACCATCACCTTCGCCAATCCCTCACGCACCTTCTACGCCCTTTCACTCAACCCAGATCGCACAGGATCTGGGAATCGAGCTCCACTGTCCTCCGCTCGCCGGAGCTCGTTCGCCTCACAGCACCGTCCACCTTCACCCCGCCTTCTTGGGTCGAGGCATTTTGCCCTCGACCCGCGAAGCTTCTTGTCCACTTTGCAGGTCCAAAGGAGGTGTCTGAGCCTCCAGTCCATTCAAGACCAGAGCTTCGCGCCGCCAGGCCTCGCCGGAGCCCCTCCAGGGTTCGGCTGGGCCATCGGCCATCATCATCAGCTGCGGGACAGTGCAGCGGAGCTTCTCCGACCAATTGCAGCAGCTGAGGAGGGGTGTAGCGCACGCAGGAGACCGGCGAAGTTCGCCGGCGATGAGTTCTTGCACCATCCTCCAGAGCCGTCCGATGAAGACCTCGCTCCAGTTCTAATCCTGAGCGTCCATCCTTGAAGGAGCAGCCGCCATCGATCTATCTGAGGAGACATCTTGACCGTTGTAGCCGAGGAGAGAGGACCAGGAGCCCAGCATCGTCAGATCTTCCACGTGGACCTCTCCCAGCCGTTGATCGAGCCGAAGGGACGAAAAGAGAAGAGGCGCAGCACATCCGGACCGTCCAGCCTACACGTGGCGCCTATCTGACCGTCGGCTAATAAAGGGGTAAATATCGTAGGGCCCCCTCGTAGTTTGTCATTTCCTTTTTAGTCCTGTAATTATTTTTAAAACTTTATTCACGTAGGGTTATTGGCATTTTGGACCTCGAGCTTATTTTGAATTACATGTATGCCCCTGTGTGTGCTTGACCACGTGCTTCGTCACGTGTGTATCTGGGCTTTTTATAGTTTTAGTCCTATAGATCTGGATTGTTATGCAATGAATGAATCTTTTTGTGAAATTGCAATTATACCCCTGTGAGCATTGTTTATGCGCATGTGCGTTATTTCGTGGGCTTTTTACATCCATGCCCCTGGGCTTTTGATACGAGTTATCAAATAGCCCTAGGACTTGGTTTTTATTGCAATTTAGTCCCTGTGTGCCCCAGCCACGCGCGACGCGCGTGACTTGCTGGGTATTTTGCACCAAGACCCCAGAACTTTTGGGTATTTGCACTTAGGTCCCTGTGCACAGTGCCCCCTTGTTATTTTTGAATAAAATATCAAACGACCTCCAAATCCAATGAGATTTTGACACATGGCTCCTGCCATGGTGTAGGAATTTCTATGATTTTTGGGGACATTTTTGATTTCATTTATTATTTTTAAAAATTCAAAAACACATATTTTTGCCACTGTCTGACTTTAAAAATACCAAAAAAATATAAAAACTCCACCAAAAATTCTAAAAAATTTGGTTACTGTTTCTTGCTTGTTGCTTGATTTTCTAGCCAATTTTGGCTACTTTTCATCACTTAAAAACCCTAAAAATTGAAAAACCCCTAAAAACCCATAAAAATTATAATAAATAAACTAAAAATCCAAAAACAATAATTAGGGTGCCTAAATTTTCCTTGTTCTTCATAGTTTATAGGAAAATTACCTCTAGGGCTTTTTGAGATCCAAGAGTATTTTATTTTTGGGTCTTAAGCCTTGCTGGACAGTACCCTCTGTTTTTCGCATTGTTTGATTTTTAATAAATAATTTACCCATTAGAAAAATTCCAAAAATTCACCAAAAACAGTAAAAAACTTAAAAAACCTAAAAACCAATTTTCTGGAATTTTTGTTTGATTTTTGGTGTGTTTAATAAATTGTGGAAGTTGCCTTGTTTTCCCTTCCTCTTATTTTCTCATCATTTAAAAAAATCTAAAAAAATATAATCACAAATAAAAACCATTAAAAAAAGATTCCCTTGGATTTCTGACTACATCGTAGGCTATTTAGCCAATCTGTGCTCCTTGTGTTCGACCCTGGGAGCTATACCAGGTTAATCCTATAGCTAGACCGCTCTATTTTGTGTTTTGATTGATTTTATCTCTGTGAGTGGTTGATTTTTCTTGATTGACTCAGCCCGAGTGATTGAGGTCGCAACGACCTAATTTTCTGTACCTTTACCTCTGTCGTTCGGGCGGTCGTCAACGGGCTACGGCACGTAGGCCACGGAAGAAAATGAATCGGCTATTTTTATTAATGATTTTAGTAGGTCCAATTAACGTCCTATAGGATCAGGCAAGCAATTAAGTGTGGGGACCCTACTAATTACGGCACAAGCAAGAGAAATTCCTAAATCTAGGGGCTCGAGAAAAACCGCGTAAACACCGGAAAAGGCAGCTAGCTATCAAAACCGCAGAAAAAGCCACGAAAATCCAAATGGGTCCCCCGAGCACACCGGTACTCGGCGAAACAGACCCGCTAAGTTACAAGTGTCCACAAATGTCCAAGTTCTAAATTATTACAAATAATATTGTTCTCTCTCAAAAAAATAAAATTCTTCTTCTTCCTCTCCCTGCTCTTCTTCCCATGCGGGTCCTCAAAAATAAACTCCAAGTTGTCCACGCAGTACCTCGCACAAAAATCAAAGAGAGAGTGTCAGAAAACAATGACAATATAGAGAGACAATATGGAAAAATGACTACAAAGCCGTGCTCCCCGGCAACGGCGCCATTCTGATGACACGCCTGACCACTCGGGTATAAGGTACAAAAATAGGGTCGTTGCGACCCAAGCGATCAGGCTAAGTCAATCAAGAAAAATGAATGAACCACTCGAAACACGTAAAATCAATCAAGCACACAAGAGAGCGGTCCTGCTAGAGGATTAACCTGGTATAGCGACCAGGGTCGAACACAAGGAGCACGGGTTGGCCAAGGGGCCTACGATGTAGTCAGAAATCCGAGAGAATACTTTTTAGTGGTTTTTATTTGTTTTTACAATTTTATTTTTTTAGGATTTTTGGAATATAAAGAAAACAGGAAAAGCACACAGACAATTAACTTCAACTATTTATTTAAAGCATCAAAAATCAAGCAAAAATTCAGACAAAAATATTTTTATGTGTTTTATATTTTTTATGTTTTTGGTAAATTTTTGAGATTTTTCTGATATTTATTCTAATTGCTAAAAATCAAACAGTAAGAAAAAGGGGAGGTACTGTCCAGCCAGGCCCAAAACCCAAAGATCAAATATCTCAGGATCTCAGAGGGACCTGGAGGTAGTTTTCCTGTATACTCGAGAAAACAAGGAAAATTGGGGCACCAAAATTATTGTTTTTGGGTTTTTGGTGTATTTACTAGAATTTGTATGAGTTTTTGAGTGTTTTTAAGTTTTTAGTGTTTTTAAGCAGTGAAAAATAGCCAAAATTGGCTAGAAAATCAAGGAACACAAAATAAACAGTAAATAATTTTTATGGAATTTTTAAAAGGGTTTTGATATTTTTTTGGGGTTTTTGACTCTAAACAGTAGCAAAAATAGGGGTTTTTGAATTTTTAAAAATAGCAAATGAAATCAAAAATGTCCTCAAAAATTCACAAAAATTCTACACCATGGCAGGAGCCATGTGTCAAATTTTCATCGAATTTGGAGGTGATTTGATATTTTATTCAAAAATAAAGGAGGGGCACTGTGCACAGGGACCAAAGTGCAAATACCCAAAGTTCTGGGGGGGTCTGGTGCAAAATACCCAGCAAAACACGTGCCAAGCACGTGCCTGGGGCACTCAGGGACCCAAATGTAAGAAAAATAAGTTCCGAGGACTTATTGGTAACAAGTACCAAAAGTCCAGGGGCTTATCTGCAAATATCCCAAAAAATATCGCACATGGGGAATTAAATCACGCACAGGGGCATAAATGCAAATAAAGAAAACTTTTCATTCAATCCAAAGCAACCAAAACTACAGGAATAATGTTGCAAATACACCAAATATACACGTGACGAAGCACGTGTCCCCAACCGACAGGGGTATAAATGCAAATAAACTAAAGCGCAGGGTCCAAAATGCAAATATCCCAACGTAAATAAAAGACCTAAATTATTTACAGGACTGACACGTAAAGCAGAAACTACGAGGGGGCCTAAGGTAATTTACCCCTTTATTACGTCGACGGCTGGATGTGCGCCACGTAGCTGATCTGACGGTCTCGGATGGCTGGCGCTTCTCTTCGTCCGCACGTGAGCCTGATCGACGGTGCAGAGGAGGACACGTGGGTGATCGAACGGGTCAGGTGATGGTGCCTCTCTCCTCTGCGCTAACGGTCCGGATGAAGCCTCGAGATGATCAACGGTATCTGCTCCTCGATGAATGGACGGCCACGATGGAAACTGGAGCGGAGGGCGATCGGACGGTGATGGAGGACCCTCGAAGAACAGGTCTCCGGCGGACTTCGCCGGGCTCGTGCGTGCGCGATAGTCCTCCGGGGAGCCTTCTTAAGGTCGGGGAAGAGTCGTGGACGGCTCCCGCGTCTGCCGGTGGGCTCCGATGATCGAGGCAAGCTCCAGGGAACTCGGACGGCGTCGGCGGAGCTGGGTCTCCTGGCTGAATGGTGAAGGGCCTCAGACAGCCCTCGTTTCGACCTGAAAAGAACACCAGAAGACTCACGGGTCGAGGGCAAATTGCCTCGACCCAGTTAGGCAAAGTGGGGGTGGCTGGTGCGTCGGCACGGCGAGCTCCGGCGAAGGTGGTCGGCGGAGGAGCTCGATTCCCAGATCCTGTGCGATCTGGGTTGGGCGAAGGGGTGAAGAAGATGCGGAGAGGTCTGGCGAAGATGATGGTCGGGTCGGAATGACAGATGGGATATCGGAGGTGGCTGGCGACGGCGGCGAAGCTACGCTACCAGTAAGCTAAGAATCGAAATCTACGCTAATCTACGGCCTAAGGGATCTACCTGGGTGGTCGGAGAGACTGGGGAAGAGCAGGGGGTGCTCCTGGTCGTAGCCTCAAGGGTCGTCTCGGCCCGAGGCTCGGTGCTCACGCTGGTGGCGGAGCAACGGCGGCGAAGAACGCCGGATCAGTGGTTTCGCCTCCTCGCCTCGCTGCAACAGGGGCGATCGCTTGCTGTCACTCTCGCGGTGCCTCTGGAGTTCACTGGGAAGAAGGGGAAGAGCCAAAGATAGGGCGCGGAGGCGGCGGAGGTGGTTCTATATATAGCTGCAGGCTCGATTAGGGTTGGGAGGCGACGGCTATGGAATGCGTGGATCTCACGGCGAAGGATCTGGCGAGGATGTCGGATGATCGGTGAAGGATCCGGGCGCGGGGTTTGCGTGGGCGACAGGCTGGAGGCGCGTGGAGAAAATGGCGAAGGCGGGGCGGCGCGCATCTTCTCAAAAAGGAAAGAGTCCGCGGGGGAGTTGACCGGGGTCAACAATCCCCCGTGGACCAATCAGGAGCTGCCATTTATTAATTTTTTTGTTTATTTATTTTAAGGTAGAAAATGGCCGAATTAAGAAAAACTTAAAACATGAAATATTTTTCTTTTATTTTTTTCTATTTTTTGGTGATTTTTAATTAATTTTTGGAAATAAAAATAGGGTAGCTATATATATAGGTATATGTACACTATTTAGATTTTAAATTTTTGAATTTTTTTATTTGTTATTTTTATGTATTTTTATACCTATTTTATATTTTATTTATTTACATCATAAAATTAGGAACAAAATGATATTTTTATTTTATTTTAATTATTTATTTATATGGGAAAAAAATATAAATATATATGTACACCTATATACATGGTATATGTACAATGTATTTGTGTTTTTATTTTTCAATTTTTTTTTGTTTTGCTTTAATTTTTATTTTTATTTATTTACAATATGTAACATAGACTATTTACAAAAAGTTTGGAAAATAAGTTAATTTATTTACAAGGTTAAATAAATACCTAGGTGTGGTTCATGTACATGGTGAAGGAAGGGTATTTTTGATCTTTTTTTGCTTTTTTAACTTTTTTTTCTTTTTGAGTCTCTTTTTGTGAGGAAAATATTTTTATTTTATTTACATAAATATTTACAAAATGAGCCCTTATCTCCCTCTACTTTGGCTTTTATGCGGTCAGGCCCAGGCTGGGCCCTCCCTTGGGATTAGGTCGCTCAATATTTATTCCAAATATTTTCTCTCTTTTTCTTTTGTCTCCTTATTCTTATATTTGTGCACAAAAACATGCTAATTATTACTTTTTACAAAATGCATGATTTTGGTAATTATTTCTATTTACAAATATCTACATGTATTTGCAAAGGTTTTTGTAGCTAAAATATAAGAATAAAGAGTGATGAATGGGTATTCATCAGTCCACCTGGGTCTATTGAACCGGGTCAACCTTCCCCCTTCCAGATCTGACCTGGGCAATTCCTTGCTGAAGTAGTTTTCTTCCTAGTTTCCTGCCTGCATCTGACCATGTCTGTCCTTGGAATGTGGACTCGATTCTTCATCTAGGGTCCACGATCCTTGTAGATCCCTAGATAGCATCAGATCTTTCTAGGGTTGCGCTCTCTCTTCGATCTTTCTAGACCCTCGACGACAATATAAACCATCTTCACCGACCTCCATAGTGAGGTTGCTCGTTACTCGTGTCTCTTTCCTCCACTAGTGCCTCTAGGATAGTGATAGGATTCCGATTGGCCTTCTCGAAGCTTGGACTGGTATCGAATAGATCGCATCTCGTTTTGTGGTCGGAGCTCCACTGTGATTAGCCTCCCAGATTTTCCGCACCTCGGTTGAGGCCACGACCCCGCCTTCGCCTCCGCCTCGCTTCGCCCTTCAGTTCAGATCACTCAGGTACCCTTTAGTTCCTTCGCAATTCGCTCCTTCCTTCGATTCACCCATCAATCACCACCCTCCATCTTCACTCCAACCGTCGAAAGGGAGCCTCATCATTCGCACCTATCCGCATTGATCCGAACCCCATATCATTGACCACCTTCTCTTGCATCCTTATCACATTATCCTTGCTCATCGGAGCCAGGATAGGTTCGATCTCTTTACCCCACCTTCGTCGGTGATCAATTCATCACCCTCTGTTGCTTCTTTCCTTTCTAACTGCAAATAACCCTCGTCGGAGCTCTGCCTCCCAGTATATCATACCCCTCGTAGGTTCTGGACACATGGGAGGCTCGAATTGAGCCTCAACTTTAGTGGCGGAGCACCTCTAGGTGTTGGACCTTCACTTTCCACATCCAGTCGTTCATCGTCCCATCTTAGACCTCCACTCAACCCAGACCACCACCAAGATGGTGATGGAATTTGTAGCGAGACGATCAGCACCTTGGATCACCTGGGATACCCGATTGAAGTAACCCCAGCGAGTCCTTCTTCCTAGTTCGTCCAATACATCTCTTTGTCGTCAGATGGAAGAGCCACGCTTCTAGACTTGATCTGAGTTGCACGATTGCACCCAAATTTTGTCGCTCAGATTAGGTCCTGGCCAGATCTGACAACACCTCAGTCGCTTTGCCACCACCATCAAATCTGCCCACTAACAATCGATCAGGACCGTACGCCTGCACCATGACCCTGACGGCCAGATCCTTTTTGCATACATTATCAGAACTATTTTTCAGTGATCCTCAACGTGCCTACCACGTGTCCTGTAAGGGTATATTGCTCTTTCTACCCTGCATTTTCTACTATTTTGCTTTAGTTTAATAATTGTCATGATTAGTTGTGATATTTGCATTTAGGACCTTATTGTTTTTATATTTGCATTTTAGTTCAGTCGAGTTTGATTTATGTGTGACCTCATGTGTATCTGTGGGATATTTATATATTTGAACTTGTGCTTTTATGTGCTAATACATTAGTTGAAGGTTTTCAGTATTCATACTTATGCCCTTGTGAATGTTCTATCACGTGTAGCGCATGTTTTATCTGGATTAATTGTAATTAGGCCCTGCATTTTTATTGCATGTTATTGTTTGGCCATCAAAAAATAAATAATTATATTTTGGTCCTTTGTCTCCTATTTTAATTTTATGCTCTTTTATTAATTGCAATAATAACTTCAAAATTTTCATAAAAATTACCTATAGCTCATGCTATTGTTTCATTTATGATGATTTTTGGTTTGCTATTTTTGCTTAATTTACTATTACTAGAAATTCAAAAACCCTAAAAGAGTGTGTTTAGAACAGAAAATTCATAAAATTTTGAAAAATGTATTAAAAATTCTAAAAATATTAGAGTAGTTGTAGTTTGAGTTGTTTTAATTTTTGTCCAATGTTTACATCATTTGATTTTATAAAAATCTAAAAATGTACAAAACATTAAAAATCCCATAAAAATCATATAAAATCATAGAAAAATAAAAAAATTGTGATTTCAATTCCTGTTTGTTGATATTTTCATATATTTTCTGATAATATTAATAACTAGTATTTTTTAGCATATTAGATATTTTAAATTTTCAAAACACTACTGGTTATCCACTGTTTGCTTCATTTCATTATTTTTAATCATTTTGAAAATCATATTATAACAAGTTTTTTACATGAACAAATTATAACCTTATTACAATTATACACCTATAATCTCATTAACAAAGTAAATATGCGATGATGAATTTGAGGCAAAACTAGAATGACCTTATATAGTAAGGAGCATTCTTGCAATACTAATTATAGAACTTTGAGTTGTAGGCATGAAGCATGGAGCAAAAAATAGCTCTAGATCTTCTATTGGAGAATGGAGTAGAGAATATAGAGAAGAGGATCGGTTGCTTATTGTTAGTTGTAGAATATCTATGGTCGTATTTATAGACCTAGGTCCTTCATAGTCATTGGAGACAGAGTAGAAATGAAATCATGTTCAAAAACTTTCCTAAAATAAAATTATCAATCGGATAAGAATGTTGATCGATCATAATTCAAAAGTTGATGGATTGTGTAACAAATTTCAAAGATCACTATGAGAATCAATTAATCAATCGTGTAATAAGGATGATAGATTATAAAGTAGTCATTATATGAACATTGGAATTTGAGTGATGATCGATCACACCAAGAAGTTGATTGATCGATCAAGAAAGGTTGATAAATCATTCAAGGATTTTTACCAATCAAAGTTTGATCGATCAATCAAGGAATCTGGTCGATCATAGGTGGTTGATTAGGACTTGAAAGTTGATCAATTACATTATGGTTCCTTTATCTGGATGCAAGATGTAAGATGTTCTTTAGAGTACTGAGATATTTACAGGATGCAAGACACAATAAAGAAAAAGTCTCTGACTTCATCTTGAGCTGGAGCTTCTTCTTTGTCCTTTAGCTTTCTTGTTGTACCTTGCTACATGTTAACTGCACAAATTCAATTATCATCAAAATATGCATTCTTATGCATGAACTATAAATTACCCTTGTTACATCCTCTCCTCCCAATGGAGAATTATCTTGGCGAGGTCTCCATGGACCAGTGCACGAAGTATCAAAGGTTCCAATCCTAAGAGCCACCAAGACTCTACTAAGGATTAGTTCGATGGTGTTCACTAATTTACAGACATATACGTCGAGGTTAAATCCCATGTACCCACTTTGCCTTTTCATCCCAAATCTACAAAACTCGAGTCAAATTCCAATCTTTTTTTGGATTGTGATCTCATCTAGAATTTTCAATGAGTAAACGATGAACTGCTGTGATATGCAATCTACAACAACGCCACGGAAGAGCGAGGAATTCTCATAGCCTTGATAAAACCATGTATATTAGCCATTGCTATTGCTTCATGATCAAGTTCATGAGGACTCTTTCTTACATGGAGAGCGAGGAGTGGGATACAAAAGAGATGTATCTAGTTATGAGGGGTAAGAAGGGGCTCCCAGAGAGACCTACTTTGAAGTGCTAAAAGAGGAGGGAAACTATGTGCTGTAGGCCTTTGGACCGTGCGGTAAGAGCTGGAAGGGGTCTTCCCAAGCTCTTCACCCTCCTTCTCCCTCAACTTTTTTCCCTACTCTTTTTGCCCCACCCTCCTCACATCATCATCTTTCTACCCTCCTCCCATTCTACCCTCCTCCCAGCTCCATCACCAGTGTCCTCCATCATTCAACCATCTTCCACCTCCTCTCCTTCCCCACCCTTTCATATTACCCCCTCCTTTTCCCTATCCCATTCACATCGTCGCCATGGTCTGCAACAATAATTTACAAGCACAATAGGATGTCCTAGATTCCTAGTCAATGTGAGGCTCCATTGCAACAATAATTTACAAGCACAATAGGATGTCCTAGATTCCTAGTCAATGTGAGGCTCAATGGAGGAGAAGGAAGTCGTAGTAGAGGGAAGAGGTGGTGGTTGTGGTGGGTGTAGGGGGAGGGGAGAACAATAAAATAAAAAAATATCTTATATCGGACCCTTATGTGGTTAGATTAAACTCAAGGATGGTTACGTTAGTGAGTAAAATAATGACACGAATTGGGAATAAGATGGGGGTAATTATTCATGGTTCTATGAGTAATTATGAATAATGAAAGGGTAAGTTTATAATTAGGAAAGTATACAATGGTATATGTATAAAAATATCTAAATTATATTTATATGAAATATAGGAATACATGTAAATAATGGGTGTATAACATATATGAAATCCTTATTCATCTTCTAGATATTTATGTGCTTTATATATTTGTGTATTTTATTATTGTTATTATTATTTTAGTGTATTTGAAGAGTTTTAATATTTGGTATATTTATATAAACAAACTTATATGTGAGATAAGATTCTTAGGGTTTTTATGTAATTAGTACTACAAGAGTTTTTATGTTATTATCCTTTATAACATGCATGTTTTACATACTTTGTAATGTTAGTATAATTCATAGGTATAATTTAGGCCAGTGTACAGTAGCAGTTATTTGGGTACATTTATTTGTGTCACAACTTTTGTATTTGCTTACTTTGTGATTATTATCATGGTGAAATAGTCTCATTAGACGGCTCCACTTTAAGGAAGGGGACATACAACGGGAGTACAATTGAGTTTACAGATGAGGAAGACAAGAGGCATGAGGGATGGAGGAGGAGGAGGGATCAAGACTTGAGGGATAGTGTAGTGATGACTATATGAAGAAGGAAATGGATGATGCGTGCGAGAAAGTGGGAAGATGGTGTCTTTGATCTAAGATGTTGATGGGAGATAGTTGGATGGCAAGAAAGCGGCATGTAGATATGCTTTCAACACATAGGTGCAATGCAACAGACACATGCACAGACATGCTCGCGTTCACACGAACACACAATCTCTCTCTCTCTCTTCAAGATTGTTGATGCAATACATTCTATTCTATTAGATTCTTTCATGAAGTGTCTGCATGTATGCATGGGGTGGAAGGTTGAGGATAAGAGGTTTTAAAGAACGACAAGGGCAAAATAGTTGTTCAAAACCATGAGCCTCAACCAACACAATTGCCCCTATCGCGATATGCTCTAATAGACCATGTGGTCACCTCTACGGGGTGAATGGAAATCCATTCCATGCCTCCCCAACCACCATCCCACATTTCCCCCTCTTTAATGTCAATGGAGTATCGATTGAGAAGTATGATTTGCTTTTTCGTTTTCGACGAATGGATCTCTTGTCAACCCCATTTTCAGATTTTTCTTTTCTCCTTTTTATTAATTGTTGAATATTGAGACCTTTACTATAAGAAACTCCAAATTTGATTGTTTCACAACTGATGTTATGTGTCTTATCACTATACATAAGTAAAAATAGTGTTACCATGATGATAGGTACCATTAGATGCACGAGTTAGGTTCATCCACTATATTAAAATTGTGCTCTAGGAGGAGTTGTTTTCTTTTGGGATTTTTATACTGATGCTCTTTCAAGTTTTTCAATAGCTTTTATGCACCTAACTTTTTGGAGTTAAACTCATGTTCCCATATTTTAAAAAAATCACAAATGTAACTTCAAAACTCGAATACATGAGTCTAAAAATCCCATTCCCCCCCCCCCCTCCCCCCCCCCCCCCATTTGATGGGTAGTTCACTAGTTGGAGATGGCTATCAATGATATAGTAAATTATAAAAGAGAGTATAAATCCACTTAAATGGTCTAATAGTTAAAGCAGTGGGCTCCCACTCCAATGAACTAAGGTTCCATCCCCCTCCCAAAAAGTAAAAAAAATGCAAAAGAATGTTCTAACTATTCATCGATTCTCAATTAGATGTCTCATTTTTCAATTGTAATTAAGATAGATTTGATCTAATTTTTTGTCTCAAATACAAAGCCTCGATAAGATTTCCCGACCCTTATATATCAACATTAAAATTTCAAACCTCTCTTTGTTACATTGGGAAATGAGACTCCTAATTGAGAGTCAACATATATTTAAAATGTTTTTAAAAATTACACTAAATGGTACTTGCCAACTAAGTCTAGAGATCCACAGACCATAAGTGGATCTTACAAGATCATATACAAGCCCTCCATATAAGGTTTTATTTATTATGATGCGTTCATTTTGAGAGTTACCTTCCAAAAAAGGATTACCCACCAAGTTTCTTTCATGTCACCCACAAGGCGCTCCATCTGATCCGTTACCCCACTAGTGGACTCCACCAACTATTTCTCTCTTCTTTCAATCAAATCTCCATTAATATTTCTTTCTCTCTCCTCCGATCAAATCCTCATTGATACCCCTTCCTCTCTTTCTCTCCTTTGGTTCAAATCCTCCTCATTATATGTTTTCTCCATTTTTTATTTAAATAAAATATTATATTATTCCATCATATAATATAAAAATTATAAAGTAGTCAATAAGCTATCATTTTTCCAAACTCCATTAGTCTATCACGTCTACCCATCTCAAAAACTATCCTGCTAAAACAAACAAAAAAGCTTACCCCTTAGCGAGTAAATTCTTACCCGTCCAAACGCGGGGGTGGATCGTCTGCTGTAGCATCCCCTGTTGTAACGTAGGAGATACATGGATGTGGATGGACAACCCGGATGAAAGATTGATTATCCCCGATCCTCTCATCTATGTCATCCATCCCGCATCCAACGCATCTCCTACGTTGCAGAGGGGGAATGCACAGCAGACGATCCTCTTGCTCCAAACGCAGCCTTAGGGCCTATTTGGTTGCCGGTGTACCCCTCCTTACAACCCTCTCAATCCTCCTCACACTTTACTATTCACAAGAATATAGTTTACTATTCACAAAGGTATCCCAATCAAATCCAGTCCAATCCAACAACCAAACAGACCCTTAAGTTAGACCCCCACCTGTCAAGCCCGTACAAGTAAAAATGATAAATATTTTTTGTATAACAATATAAAAAACACAACGTATTTAAGTGAGAAAACGAAGGCAGAAAAAGCAAAACCCACACCCCACGACGGGCCACTTGCCAACTCGCTATAAGTATCCATGCTCTTCCCCCTTCTCCCACCGCACACCTCCACCACCACCACCACAGCTCCCACCTCCTCAATTTTTGTAGAATTTAACCCATCATCCAAATCCCAATACACTCCAAATAATAGGAGGAGACATGCCTTCGTCCTGCACCGCCAAGCCCTCCCTCCACCACCACCACCACTCCAACCAAACGACCGCCGACCCACAAAAGCCCACCTTGTGCTCGGGCCACGACCTTCCTCCCTCCCTCTCCCACCACCTCTACCGCCTTCACCAGCACCTCATCCGTCCCGACCAGTGCTGCTCCGTCGTTGTCCAGACCATCCCTGCTCCTCTCCCTGCTGTTTGGTCCCTCGTTCGCCGGTTCGACAGCCCCCACTCCTACAAGCACTTCATCCGCTCTTGCCGACTCCTGCGCGGCGACGGCCTCACCGTCGGCTCCCTCCGTGAGGTCCGCGTGGTCTCCGGTCTACCCGCCGTCACTAGCCGCGAGCGCCTCGAGATCCTCGACGACGACCTCCACGTCCTCAGCTTCCGCGTTGTCGGCGGCGAGCACCGCCTCCGCAACTACCGCTCCGTCACCACTCTCCACGACGGCCCCGCCGGCACCATCGTCGTCGAGTCCTACGTCGTCGACGTCCCCGCGGGAAACACCAAGGACGACACCCGCCTCTTCGTCGACACCATCGTCCGCTGCAACCTCCAGTCCCTCTCCGCCGCTGCCGCCAAGAAGACCCCTTCGACCGATCCATCCGCTTTGTAAATCGCCGCAACTTCAGGGGCATCTCCGCAATATCACCCTCCCTCCGTGTGGGCCACGCTCGTGCCTCCTCCTCGTCGTCTTCCTCTTTCTTTCTTTCTTTCTTTTATTCTTCCCTTCTTTTTCTCTGCTTTGTTCTTCCTCTTTTTGCCTTTCTTGGAGGTTTTAATTGTGGAAATAATACACTCCTGTGTAAATTTTGGCTTCTTTCTTATTCGTCTTAAGGAAGTATGAGACCTGAGTTGAGGAGAGATTGAAAAAAACAAAATCTTTTTCGTTTATTTCATTAACTACTTCTTCCTCATAACTTCTCCAAATATATTCCCTTATCCAAAGAGTTAATGGTAACCCCTTGACTTTAAGGACCTGAAATAAAACGTTCCATTTAGTTTAAAAGGCCGAAATCTTGTGCTTTTGAGAGGGCCTGGTGGGATTTCTGTACGAGTGACACAGGTGACTGTTACAGGGAACCTTACTGTAGTGGGTGCTTTTGAGTGTAAGAAAATCATATAATATGGGGCAGTGCTGATTTGCAGTATTCTGATCTGTTTTATTTGCGATTTGAAAAGAAATGGCTGTGATTTGTGAGGGAGTTGAAGACTTGCGGGGCATAAACGGGTGGGTAAGATAGCAGTTCTCAGATACGGGCACTGCCACTGAGTCTGGAGGAAATCCAATGCTGTACCCTACCAACTTAATTCATGTTTGAAAGATGTCTCTTTTTGGCATCTACTATCCTCTCACTGTTACACAAATGGAATCTATGGACGCTGAGTTTCAGGTGTTCGTAAAAACATATAACTCACCCTCTAGCATGTTTTTTTGTTTACATTATCCACTAGATTTGCTACTAATAATGACAAAAATAAGGAATAATTTTATAGCGGAAATTCTTACTCTTGCATGTGCAAATTTTGGTTATGAAACTTTCGCATTTATCTCCTATCGTCGTCAAGCGGCTTTACCTTGCCAATGTTTTCATGCCATCGAATGTCAAAATCTTGCCTAAACAATAAGGATGAAGCAATGGTATGTGCCTCTCAACGAAAATCCCCATATCTCCACCTAGGGTGGTGCATGGGCCAAGGTCGGCTTGACCCAACTCGTTCAAGCCCGACCCTAGCCCATGCCCACCGTCAATACGGGCTTGGGCCTCCATTTTGACCCATTTACCAAATAGGGACGGGGGCTTGGGTTTGCACGAGCTCGGACCTAAAGCCCACAGGTCAGCCCTGATTTTGGCCCAAAATTGGCCTAACATGAACCCAGGCTCGACCGCCCTGCCCAGCCCAACCCAACCCCCCATTTCCAAAACCTTAGCCCTAGTCCCTAACCCATGCCCCCTTCCAAATTCCCAACCCACCCAACTCGTTGATGTCTCCCTCCCTACCTAGGCTCCCAACGAAGCCCCCCCTTCCCTTCACCCCCCCCCCCCCCTCTTCCCCCAGGTTCTCCTCTTTTCACAGCCATGCCACCTCCTATGGTCCTACCTCTTCATCCCTCTCTCACCAACCAACGCAAGCCACCGCCATCGCGCCACGCCGCCACCTCCTCCCTCTCCCTTCCTCCGTCCCCACCCAATGCCTGCCACCGCCACCGTGCCACCTCCTCCCTCTCCCTTCCTCCGTCCCCACCCAGCACCAGCCACTGCCACTACGCCACTTCCTCCCTCCCTGAGTCCCTCCCCACCCAACGAAAGCCAACACCACCGCGCTTGAGCCCAGTTGTTGACACCTCTATCATGGGACCACCCAACCCAAGCCTGGCCCATCATGAGTTGGGTTGGGCTCGAGCTTGAGCCCGATTGTTGAGAATTTAGCGAGCATGGGCCCGATCCATGGGTATGATTCCATAGATGGGCCTGGGTCAAGCTAGGTTGGGCCTGGTCTGAGTATGGCCCATGCTCCACACTATCTTCACCTAAAAGTCCATGCCTTAAATAAATAATCTCTTTTTTATCCTCCTGTCACTCCTCTCGTTTAATGAATCGGTTACTCAATAATAAAAATGTCCCTTATTTTCTACCAAGAGAAAATGGAGTAAATAAATCCTCTAAAGAGTTTTCATTCACACTATATGAAAATCAGACGGTAATGGAAGTGAAAAAAGAAATTATGAAGTGGTCTGAAAGCATAGTATTAATGACTAGTAGTGGTGATTGTTGACTTCGTGATGAATCGTGTATTCATTGTGATAACAAATCATTCATGATAACAGATCAAAGTTAGGTTAAAATGGAACTTAATTATATGCATGTAGCCACATCAAAGCCTTAATGAATGTAGACTTATTCTAGATATATGTTCTTCAATTAACTACTAAATACGCATAATAAGAAATTCTTAATCCAGTTAAAAGAATAATCGAGAGAAAGGAAGAAAAGGGAAATAATGACAAGAGGATAAAAAAAGAGAAAAAGAGAGAAAAGCAATCATGCATACAAGTTCTTATTCACCATCATTCATGCATGTGTTGCACTCTTAATCATATAAAAATTGCATGAAACCGATGCTTTTTAAGTCATTGTAAGATAGAAGTTGAAATATTATTCAGAAAACAAATATAGATATTGAATAAGGCTACAAATAACATAAGGTAAAGTATGGAATATTGAACTCAATGAGTCATGTATTTATGGAGTTTAATTCATTTCATTTGGGCTTAAAGTGACTAAACAAAGCAAAAAAAAATTATGTGCTTTAAGGGGAAATTTATCCTCGGTTTTTGAATCTATTAAATGTAGACCCTTATCACTAACACATCATTTTCTATGCTTCAAAAATTCCGTACATTCATAAAAAAAATTATTTCAAATAAATTCGGATACATGATGACTCAAGTTTTTTTATAGATTTTAAACTATATTGATATTAATTTATTAAAATCCATAAAAAAGCTTGAGTCATTATGTGGTAGACTTCATTTAAATATTTTGATTTTTTATAAATGTTTGGAATTTTTGAATACATAAAATGATAGGTTCAATGATATATGGATCTAAATGCAATTATTTCAAAGATTAGGGAATAGCTTGTGGACGATTTTAATAATGTAAATTATTTGTAGTTCTCTCTTGGGCATTCAACAAAACAAAAGTACGTAATTTCTTTTTTATATAATTTTTTTTGTAGGATTCGAACCCTGATCCTTTAAAGTGGGAGCCATTACTTATACCACCATACCATTAGAGGGGTTTCGTAATTTCTTATATTTACTTGGTGGTGTCCAAGGTAAAACTAAAGAAGCCAATTTTAAAAACCAGGAATGTAATGAAAGATGGTTCAATACATGGGTATTCCTTTAGGTATTTTTCATGGATTTATGAATTTTTATTAGGCTTTATGTGTATATTATTTTTTATTGTACCTATGTGCAATCATATACAAATTATTTCTTATAGATTTTCTATTTTCTAGTTTTTTTTGAACTTTTACTTTTCTTTTATGTTATTTGAAATACTTGTGTAAATAACTGTCTATACTCATAAAATTATTCCATGTGTAAAATTGAAAGAAGTTGATTTTTTATTATTTAAATACATGTATAATGTCAATAAATAATAAAGTTTGAAAATTTATTGGGGTTTTTACCTTTTAAATTTGTAGAATCTGTAAAATTACCAAAAGTAATTTAAAAGGCTTTGTTGTGTTCAACCCTACTTAATTGTGGGAAAAAACTTTGTTGTCACTAAAGAAATTGGACCTAAGCCACCAAATAATTTGAATATTCATTGCCACATCTTTCGATGTTAAAGATTTAACAACGAATATTATTCATTGTCAAATCATATTTTATACTTGTAATTAACAATGAATATCATATTCGTTGTTAAAGGTCCATATAATAACGATTTTTTCGTTGAATTATTCGTTAAAAGTCTCCCTAATCGTTGCCAATTTAACAATGATTAGAAGAAAAAATAACCGAATAATCGTTGTTATATGATTCATTGCGAGAAATATAGCACCAAATACCATTACTCGTTGCGAATTTAAAGAAGCAAGCAATGAACAATATTCATTGTTATATATTTAACAACGGAAGATATTGCAAGAAAGTTGCTTTAGGTCAATTTTTTGTAGTGTGTTGTTGTGAATTTTACATATGCTTAGATATTTTTAATAATTTTCAGTAAGGATTATTACAAATAATTTACATATGTATGAAAGTATGGGTTTTATTACCTTAAAATTTCTAGTTGTGGGCTTTTTCGTTAAGTATACGAATTATCTACAATTGTATCGATATTGTATTAATTCATCTAAAAATCCAACGGCAACATGTGCCCTACATGCCCAAAAACCACATTCAACATTCACATTAACACGTAATCGGATCCAATCATACTGTATACGAGGGGATTAGGTGTTGCTTCAATGCCTAATTAAACTATGTGAACGAATAGGGTTTATTACTAATAATTAATCCTACATACATTGTTTGAATAAATCGGAGAATCTTGAAGTATAAAAATATTTTTTTGATTTGAAAATCAACATCAATAATTTTCTATAAAAACATGTTTTTAGTCTAATGTTAGATTTT
Source organism: Ottelia alismoides (assembly GCA_037367405.1). NCBI lineage: Eukaryota > Viridiplantae > Streptophyta > Magnoliopsida > Alismatales > Hydrocharitaceae > Ottelia > Ottelia alismoides. Next base: position 428,031 of record JAZKJV010000477.1, on the reverse strand, counting down.
GAAAATACTACACGGCTTAATGTGTCTACAATTTTCTAATCGATGTACAAATATTCGATATAAAGTAATATGATAAAAAAAATTAAAAAATTCCAGTTATAAAATAAAATCAAATATCTAAACTACATCAGAATTGGATCTAGAATTTGTAAGTTTTGTGACATCGCACTCCGAATTAGAACAAGTCGTAAATATACCGACCATATTGTCTTGAGACTATCAATATTTCCTCAATAGGCGGTCCAACTCCAATACTAAAACATCACACATGTCTTACCTTGCATATCATGGAAACTTTAAAAAAATCGTAAAATCAAATATGAAACCCCCCGTATTAGTGAATAACAACAAAACTTATATTACAATGCCATAAGAGATTATATCTATGAGAGCCGCTGAGATGACAAAAAATCTATCTAATTCCATATACCACAAGAGATTGGGATTTATACCTTAAGAGATGTGAGAGACTCTAAGATGATGAGTCCACTCCTACGATTATTGCACTTATGGGCACGTCAATGAAACATGCATCATCTCCCATGAATGAGAGCATCCTCCTCCTACTTGCTCAAGGCGATATAAGGAGACATTGTTGTCCTCGCATCAAACGTTATCGAATGAAGTCCTCCTCTCTAATGTGTTAGTGGATTACGAACAATCGGGGTACTCCTTCAACTTGGAGAAGAACCACAAAGGGAGATGCAAAGGGGGTTGGATAGCTAGCCAAGAGAGGGAGACAAAAGAGGAGAGAGAGGGTGGTGTCAATGAAGAGTCCTAATACGACTCAAGGTTGTCATCCACCCTCTCTTAAATAGTAAGGGCATGTTTCATTACTGGGGTACTCTGAGGCACCTCGGTGTAACCCCCACCAATCCTGGGTTGGAAATCCATCACAAGTCAAGGTGATATCACATCACATTCTTTATTCCAACCTTCATAACCATCCAAACAACTACTATTCACAAGTGGATACCCCAATCTTCACTTCCAGATTGACCATTGAATTAGATGGATATATTAATAAAAAGTATATGATTCTAGTTCATATAAATAATCATCTCTCAACTGAGAATTGAATCCGCACCATGACCTCTAAGTCAGCGGTACATGAATATTTTTATCCTACGATCCTACTTGCACTTTTCTCAAATATCTATATCCTTGATAGAGTCATCCGTGATAAGTGAATATCTCAATTCTAAACTTGGATATTGAAATCTAGGAAATTGCTATTCACAACTAAGCAAATCCTACTCGCATCGGGTCTTCTCTAATTTATGCAACAAGCTTCGATACTTGGAGATATTGATAGGGTGGTCATGTAAATCATATGTAGTTACTTAATATCATATCCAATATGATATTAGAGATAATAATCACTAGATTTATCATATTATCGAGTTGGATACTTGATCGGATCGCTATCCAAACTATTATGGATCGATTTCCAACTCTCAGAACTTGATTTGGTTCATTTAACTGAGATTTAATCCAGTCAAATCTCATTCAACTTATTTATACGCAGAGCAACTAAAATCCATTCTTCTCTCATTGTTTCCTCGGAATGGGAGAATCATAGTATATGTTTAATTATGTTTGTATCAACCTTTGGTATTCCTAATACTCTTGCTTCATGAAATTAGAAGACTTGGACAACCCAAAGTATGCATTCTCACATTTTGCATGTCTCATTTCCTGGTTAAGAAGAAGATTTCTCAATCATCCATAAGTCAACAATATAAATCATACACATTCCAAGAGCATATATTGGTATTTTCAAACTCCTAAAATGTTTCTGAAACAGTATGACCATAGGTGAAATTCACTTTACCCTGATATCTCATGAGTAATCTTTGTCTTCTTGTTTAACATGAGAAAGTTGTATTATTCCTTTAAGGGATCATACACCTCATACACCTTTTCATACACACCAACTCATCGGTATATAGATTTTTTTCGTGCCATCAATCCGATATATTAAATTTACATACAGAGATGTATAAATGTGTATATGTATCTAGTAAATGATGATTTTCCATCTGACGATAGTCTATAATACAATTCTTAATATAGCTTGACCTTGTCAAGTTAACTCTTTAACTTGACAAGTATGACAACTCTGAATCTCTTTTCCCATAGAGGACATTCCTCTTCCTATAGAGGACATGCATAAAGAGTATCAATCAAAAAGATTAAAAAGATCCACCATCCTTTTTTAGACCAAAGATCTTCTTAGGATAGCATTTATGCAATGCTACTTGTTTCATCGATCTAATTCCCTAGATCAACAACTACACTTGACTAATATTTTCAAAGTCTTTATATCATTAGATATATGATGGACAAGTGAACAAGATGTGTATCAGTATTAATAAAGAGGGATTGAATAACCATACAAACTTAAATATATTTTACTTTAGATAAGAAATAGTATAAGTATAATAACAAATTTCATTAAATGACTCATTAAGGACTTACTTATTCAACATTGGGAACTAGACTTTGAACTTTTGAGGTTATAAGAATTAACTCTTTATGTCCCACCAAGCTATGTTTCGGAAGAATTATTAGTCTACGCTTTATTGTGTTGTTTGTTACGCAGGTAAACGACCAGTTCTTGAGGCTACAGATACATGTACATCATCAACCTTGTCTAATAGCTTGGATGTCTATAGATCCTAGTCATGATTGAAATAAACATTCAAATGAGGAATACTTTGCTTGTATGCAACCGAGCAGTTTGAATGGCATAAAAGAACCACAACCATTAACTTTACATTTCCCCCCATCTACCTTTAATGGTACTATTGCATATAGGGATGCAAATGGATAGATATAATTGTATTTAATCCGCCGCATTATCATTTTATATGAACTTTGACATCTATATATGTATTTATTTTAAAATGGATACGAGTATGGATATCACTCTGATATTTGCAAACATTTATATCCATATCTCTCTCTCTCTCTCTCTCTCTCTCTATATATATATATATATATATATATATATATAAAAGAAAAACTTGAATTGAGGTGGCACCTTTCCACATTTACGGTGCGGCACCTTTTTTAGATCGTTTGATTATAATCTACGGTCATTAACAAAACCACTCAACAATCACAATACCACTATTGCGACATCATCTATTTTTGGAATAATAATAATATTAAATTCCGATTTTGACTTACCATTGCAACGTCATCTATTTTTGGAATAATATTATTGAATTCCGATTTTGACGCACCATCCTCATTGATAATTAAATATCAATAGTAATTACTAAATTTAGTAACTCTAAAAGGTTCTCGGTGGAGGAATGGACGACAACGATGGCGACGAGGGAGGTGTGTGACAATGGTGTTGGTGGTGTGTGACGACGAAGAAGACGATGCATGGAGCGACAGAAGATGGTTGTGCATGGAGGCTCCATATTCGTAATCATTTTTTCATTTTCTTTGTATTCATCCATTAAAAAAGGTTCCATCTTAGTTTGATTTGATTTGATATATGTTTTTCACATTTCATTTTGGTTCCATCTCATTCCAATCATCGATTATCGTCTATCAGAGATCGGTGTTCCTCATCTATTTCGTATTTCAATTCATATCTACAGTCTTCATTATCTTTTTTCATTTTTCAATCCATGTCTCCAGTCCTCATTGTTTAATTTCAAGTTCAGTGCTTTTTATTGCACGATCCATATATACGCATCAGATTTTAAGTTAAGTGGTGTTGATTACATCGTTTACAAAGCATTACACCTAATTACAATACGTATGATCATTTTACATATTTCTGTCTCATTTTTACAATGTAATAATGTATTTTACACTCGAACGACTGCTGCACTGCATGTACAAACACATTCCAGTTATTTTTATATTACCTGCAGTCATTTCACGCTTTCATATTCTATTTTCAATATCTTATTCTATTTTTATGTTATGTAGGCCACTGGGATAACTTTCAATGAGAGGAAGAAGGATAAAGATCGAGACAACCAGATCTTACGGATGTCATCAATTTAGAATTGACTGTACAAAAATATGAGACGAATGTAAAAAGAATGAGGGAAATGTAAAATACGAATCACAATTGTAACATATGTTAATAAAATGATAGATTTATTTATTGTAAATCTTTATTTTGTTAGAATGTTCGACATGGTATTTGATGGGCGTAAACTTCGTGCATGGAATGTAAAATAAGCCCGATAAATGTGAAATATGGACTATTTAATTAATATGGATTCATTTATTACATCGTGTGTTTAATATCCCCTAAAAGAAATATCCATATGACATGTGACATATTTAACGTCTTTGTAATTTACCCCTAATAAATTAGGAAATATAATTGTAATAAAAATCTCATCATTTTAGGAATCTTTTCCACGTATACATCAATTAGTTAACACATGATCAAAGCACCCTATATTTTAGGAAACACATCTACACAAAAAATTCAATTTTTCGTCGGATTTGGGTTATTTTTACGAACATCAATGGTTATGCTTTTGTAATTTATAACAAGAAATTGTAAAATATGCCAATCGTTTGTAAATTGTTAACAATTATTTCAAAACATGAACCTTTTTCATTCGGATATTTCTGGAAATTTCTATACATCATGCACCATATATCTAAATATAGAAAGATTAATGACGTGTATTTTAATAAATTAACACTAGTTTAATCGACCTACATCTTAGGAATATTAGTTGGCACGAAAACCACCTAGTGATTTCAATCTCACTCGTACAGTGGTCATCCAACGGCCTAAGATGGCACCTTTCCATAATCAAGGAAAGGTGCCACCTCAATTCAAGTGCACCCTATATATATATAGATATAGTTGTAGATTTATTTTTTACCATATATAACATAATTTTATACCTCATTTTCATCATATTTAGAATAACTATTATAATATAAGCACATTTAGTATATTTATATCATGTTCATTCCATCTATTATATTTATATTTAAACTAATCTCCATAGTATTTCTAATATTACTCGTATATGATCAGCAACTGTTTTACATACTTATACATTTTTAGGGTTATAACATAGTTTGAGTATATGTATTCGTATATATAGTCGTCTATTTGCAACTGCAGATCTACATTGTTCATACTAATTGAAGAAATGAGTATAAAACTGCATAAGAAAATGCAATGCAATACAAATTCAAAAGAGAATCAACAACAATAGTCTTCCGTGCTTACGTCTCATTAGTTGATTCAGATATACTAGTCAAACTCCTAGAACCTATTTCTTTTCTAGATGGCATATATGAACTCAGGAGGAAATACCATTCTCTTTAGGGTAAGAAGTTATAAACAAAGGGAATCTTTCGGTGCTAATCATGATTAGTCAGTATATTTGCCTCTTTAAGTAGTAAGAGATAATCCCTTCCGTCAAGTTAAACCTCAAGATTATAAGACAGTGCAAATGAAAAGGTTGATTTAAGCTGACTATTGAGGTGAACTTGGGTGAAGATTTCTGAAACTTGAGGACTGTTAAGGCTAAATCCTACTTCTAAATAGGTTTCGAAAAATTGCTAATCCGAAGGTATAATAAGGCATTGTCCTTTGTATTTTATCATGTAATATTTTGGACGACAAATTTATTTCAATTTTATTTATTTCTTATTCTTGAAACAAGTAATTGCTAAAGGACTGCAAAGTATAATTAGAGGGTCAATAAATCCATGATTCATCAATTTTAATCTTACATTTTATCTTAAAAACTAGAAAATAAATGTAAGTAAGCAATAAGTCACCTCTTTATAATACACTATTCATTTATAAGAATGTGATATTAAGCATAAAACACATAAAAAGAAGAAGATGAGAAAAAAAGATATGAAAATAGACTATCAATATGTATATACATAAACTAACTTGAGAAAACATGAATAAATATAACCATAAGATATATTTTTAACCACATCATATAGACCAAGGTAGTATAGATTGATCGACAAACAATAAATTAGTGGGGGAGATATGGAGAAAATAAAAAACATAACCACATGTGTATAAAATGCTTATTTAGAACTATGTTTACTTTTTTACATTTTTATCTAAAACTCTTTTTGAGGAAAATTTTTCATAATACGATTATAGTAATATATATATATATATATATATATATATATAATTATGTCAACATAGGTATGACTTCCTTGGTCTCCAATATTGGAAGCTAGGATGGCCAATTGATATCAATTGATTTTCCATGGAGAAGATCTACCTATAAAAAGTCAAAACTTAATTAGCAAATCCATGTAACATAAGCAGCATATCTCTCATATATGAACTCCAAATTAGTTACACTTGCATTTGAAGTAAGTTACACGAAAACCTATCTAATGAAGGTGGTTTCACTCAAAATAGAGGTCATATGCAAATATTGGTTTCGGAGCCTTTCCCATACCATTTATACATGTAAATTGAACATTAGTTACTTACCTAAAACATGACTTAATTATTTTAATCATGGTTTTAAGTTTTAATTATGTTTATGAAAGTTCACTTTGTAAATAATATAAAAAAATAAACCTTTTTTAAAAAATAAGGTAAATAGAAAACCTTATTTTATAAATCATGATCATACTACCTAGCTCCCTTTTCTCTTTGCGTGGAGCAAAGTTAAACACAGTTCCATCTGCACCAAATTTTCCCTCGGTACTATGTCAACCTAAATGATCCGTGGCTTCTTTCAATTGGAGGATGTTGATCCAACAATCTTAAGGCATTCTCATTCCATCCAACTCTCTCATTTGTATTCTGCAAAATCCCAAAAGCTAGCACTCCAAAACTTCATCCACTCCGAAACACAATTGTTTTCTCAACTCCAGTGTGCAACTTCAATGGGACAATGATGGAGAGAAGTTCCACAAGGAGGAGGAGACATGTTCAAGTGAGATATGAGGACGTTGTCTTCATGTCACATGCTCTTAGGGTGCGTTTGGTTGGGGGTGTGGGTTGGGTTGGGGCAACCCTGTCAGTGTGGGTTGGTAGGGTGGATAACCCGATTGTAATAGTAGGTGTTTGGATAGGAAGAGGGTTGAGTTGCAGTTGGATGTGACAGGATGTGATGTATTGATGGATTGGAGTGGGGTGGGTTATGATTAAGTTATAATTGTGGATGAGGGTAATATAAAGTTGATTTCTTGTTTTTTTAAAGGTTATCCTTGAATATCGTGTATGAAGGTAATGTTCATAATTTGGGCCGTTGGTTGTGGTATATTTATTTACTACGTATATTATTGAGTGAGTGAGATAACATATTGACACACGCTCCAACGAGATGAACATATTTATTTAGGAAACAAAATTCCCTTCATAGGAGATGCTTATAGATTTGGTTGACATGGCTTCCCAACCCTTGTTGACCCGCATTACAGAAGCATCATTCAAATAACTACGTGTATGTCCACTACGTGGTCATCTACTGTCGAAATTCCTGCATCGCGCAGCTGCAATCGAAGTATCTCAATCTTCTCCTTCATCGAAGATCTTTGGCCACCTTCATCATCCAACTCAGAGTAGAGGTAACCTAGTTCGATGTCCTTCTCCTCTACTTCCTTCAAGCAAGATTCCACCTTCCGAGATAGTTCCCTGTTTAAAGTTTCCTGTTCCCAAAGACGGTCCGCAATGAAGAAAAAATCATCAGCCAAATTTTCCAACGTCCTACTACCACGCATGTACGGCTTCCTGCTGTTAGGCGTCTTACTGGATGTTGGGAGCCCTCCTCGTATCTGAGAATCATAGGATAACCACATCTGCACTTATCCCCTGTCGGATCCATTCCTTTGTGCCTATAATTAGATAACAAGATTAATTTATAAAGCAGAGTTTTACATCAATCAAACACGCTAAAATGGTATTCATATATAATATAAATCCATAGATGAGCCAATGCACTATGATTGTGTCATCCGTCTATTACTCCACATAGCGTTAGCAATTCTATCTTGCAACAGTTGTCCACGCCTAATGTCATCACGCAATATGCTGACAACCCGATGATGCTCTTCGTCCGCCTCCTCAGGCAATACCTCTTTCTCGTCATCATCGGATGCTGAATCTCCCCCCATTGAGCTGTATGAAGTTGTGTATTATGCATGTCGCCCTAACTACATCCCTTTGTATGTTGAAAGGATAAGCAGGCATATCACGTAGGCATCAGAATCTTTTCTTCCAAACACCGAAAGTACGCTCAACTACATTGCGGAGACACGCATGGCGATGGTTATATAGGTCTCTGTAGTTTTCGTATAAACACCCGCGAGCCCTCCATGCAAGAAGATGATAAAGGGAACCTCTATAAGGAGCTAGGAATGTGTCAGTGTTTGCGTATCAACAGTCTACCAAATACTTGCATCCTTCTGGGACGACAAACAATCCACTCTCCATTGCATTTTGAAGTACTGTCATATCTGCACAGGAACCCTCCCAACCGGTGACGACATATGTAAAACAAAGGTAGAAGTCAACAACGGCCATAACATTCTGGGCCGTGAATAACTTCTTGCATCGATACGCTCCTTGTTCCTTCGGATCAACCTGAGCTGGAATGTACATCCCATCAATAGCTCCTATAATTCCCTGCGGGTACGAGGTCATTTAAGTAAAGAATAATGACCATAAATATTTAAGCATCATTGGTAGATAATTACTTTAAAGTATGGGCAGTAGCGGGGGTTCTATGTGATTATTTCAGGCGTCACCGGGGGTGCCAGTCGTATATATTCTCCTTCCAAAGTTAGTATCTTCGAGAGAACGTTTCTTATGTGCCTCAATATGGTCTCAGCGTTGTGTTGGAAGGCCTCCTGAATTACTCTGTTGGAGTGTGCATTAGCGAATGCATACAGAAAGATGCAGACCTGCTCATCGACATCCATGTGTATCGTTGGTGACAAGCCAAGCTCTGCTAGGACACAAACAAATCTTCTTAGCATATTAGGTTTCATGCGGAAATTTTGATAAGCACGGTCATCATGTCCAACTAGCATCTCCTTTATCCATTGTCCACCACTGAGCGGCCTTGTATGCAACGGCCGGGTATTTGTCTTTCGTTCGCTTCCCACTCCTCTATCACAATAGCTCCAACTATCCAAACACATGCTACTATGATTGCATCTCCAATATCCTCAAAAGGATTGTAGGACCGAGTAGACATGCCTATCGAAGTACTAATGCGAATCAATGGTGAAGAAGATAAATCATGAAGCAACAAGTTTGTAAGTACATAACCCTGCTACGACTGAATGATCAAGAAGACTGTTGTAAGAAGAGTATTGTCACGCATCAAGATTAAATGATCTATTTCTCAGCCCTGCAGGAAAGAGTTTGTAAGTACATAACCCTGCTACGACTGAATGTAGCTATTTATACCCTGCAACGCCTGCATTTCTATCGTTGGTAACCTGAATTAACTGCAAGCGAAAATTCTTTTGAAGAACGATATTCATAAACTGCCGAGCAAAAAAATAAATCAACCATTTGTGATAACCATAACCAGGACTTTGCTTTCTATGGAGTCGGTCGTGGAGGGAAAAAATTCCATGTAGCCTACCTGCATGTAAATTAGTCCAACAGCAATGATAGGTTATATCTACGAATGACCTGCAGGCAAACTTGTTAAGGCAAAGTTCTAAATTCAAATGGCCGAAGAAATAAGGTTTTACGAGTTCATACATCTAGTTTAAAATGGCAAAGTTCTAAAAATGTTCTTAGACAGAGAAATTTAAATGGCTGTCAGTGGGGGTCCTAAACGTGAAACTATCCTCTCAATCCACGCATTCAGCTTCGCTGGATCACCACAAAGGAGCATGTACACATTCCGACCAGTTGTCGTCGTCAACTTTTCTGCGATCTTCTCGAATTGATCCACATCAAGATCAGGATGCATGGCACTGATCTCCTTGCACGCAGCAAGGGCTACATCCTCTGGATCATTCTTGCTCTCAGTAATCTTTTCAGACAATGAAGATAGAAAATTCTCAAGTATCTCCTGCCCAGCTCCAGACCTCGACCCTCTACTCTTTGATTTCTTGCTATTGGTTCGTCCCCTACTCGAATTTCTCTTGCGAGACGGAGTTGGGTCACATCCTCGCTTCCTTCCAAGTCAACCCCTAGTTCTGGCATACATTCATCGAGGTTCTCGTCAAAATTTAGCTGTCTCTGGCTTGAAGGGGAAAACGACGTCGACGCGCCAACTCCTGGGATATCCCTTGGCGTGCAAGAGGAGATGGCGTGCATGCCTGTTGCAATGTCCTTACTGAGAAATCTTTGAATGTCTCCAAAGTAAAGGAGGCTTGTTGCGATACTTGCGATATTACCTGCCAACTGTTAATGTTAAATGTGTAAGAGACATCAAGCAAAGGTATATTGCGCTATAGTTGGGTTATATATCTTCAGACAATGGAGATAGAGGTTACCTCAAACCAAGCAGATTCCGATGGAGCAATCGGTCTGTTGTAGATGTTATCTCAGCCCCAGCCAGACTTGTTGCGCAAGTATAGGTATGCTGCGTAGTCCTTCTTCAGATTTTTCCACCTATACAACAGTTGTGCCTTGGTATAGTGGAGACATCTCACATGGTTGAACCTTGTCAGAATCCTCTGCCATCCAGGTACTGTGAATGTGTTTCCGGCCCATGAATATTCATATTCTAGCATCGCATCAATAAATATCCGGTCTAAGCCTGGATTCCAGTGGGCATTTTCGCTGACGACTGTCTCCGGGCATTCAATTGCTTCGGATGCAACTCTCTCCCCATGTTGGAATCTCGCCAACATCGCTCTTAATTGTATTCACAACCTCATCAATTATTGTCATACGTAAAATCTAACAGAATACGTGTTACACTGACCATATAATGAAATATTCAACCGGTTAGAAAGGAAAACCACAGACCCAAACGAGATGTGTTGTTGACCACTGCTCGTGATAAAGGCCCTTCGTCTCACAAGGACATTGGCCCAGATAAAACAGCAGTTCAAGTTTATACATCCATGTAAAATAAGTAACTTAACCAAATAATGTTAAATTAAACTCCTTGTACGTGGCATTTCCTTAACATGTTTAATTAAGTTGATAATGCAGATGCTGATCTCCAGAATATTAGAGATACAAATAACCTGATAATATTAGAGATACTAATAAGCTGATAATATCCTTCATGTAGTAAGCTGGAGATGGAGGGAAACATTAAAAGTAAACATCAATTACTCTCATAAACATGAGTTCGGAATTAAATCCGAAATCTTATCTAATAGGTTGGCTCCAAGATTCCACAATCTTAGACCAGGTAACCAATGGCCCTTCTTCAAAAATAGATGTCAATACAGCCATTTATTGGTTGCTTCGAAGATACTTCTTATGTAATGAAGAGCTGGGCGGAAAAGATTTTTCCTACTTATATCATGCCTTAAAATAAATAATGCAAACTCTTTTCCCATTGTTTAAACCTATGTAATGAAGATACTTCTTATGTAACAAAGAGCAGGGCAGAAAAGATTGTAATGACGCATCAATGCTATCTTACTTTGACTGGACAATTGCTGAATTTCCATTAGCTCAGAATCAACACATGGTTGTCATTGACGTCAAATTCAGTTTGAAGCTGAGAGTTTGGAAGTTACATGTGTCAGCTCTCCCATCTTCTCACATCCTCTAAATTCTACCCTGGCTCCACTCAACTACCACCTATTATCAACGTGCAAACTCCACGAGTGTGTTATTGAAGAAATTGACAAGGTAAGACAAACTTCAATTGGACTGAACATACAAATCCAAGACACAAATACCGTATGGCATATAAACACATGTGGTGATGAGGACTTTAAAAACCTTTCATGTAGTTATGGAAAGGAAAATTTCAACCATACAAATAAGCACTTGTATACTATCCTACAATGGGGGCTTGATCTTTGACAAAATCTTCTGGAGACCTCCTTCCACCCTCAACTCGCATTCTTCCTTTTGCTCATCAAATGTAATAACACATCTTGGGGAAGCTACTGCTCCCCTTCACTCGAGCACTCCCCATTCTAGTTGTTAATATTTTTTAGGAAGCTATTGCTCCCCTTCACTCGAGCACTGGACTCCTACATCAGGGCTTATGCAAATCCTCTTCGATGTAGTTGTTAATATTTGTTGGGAAGCTACTGCTCCCCTTCACTCGAGAACTCGACTCCTACCTCATGAGACTTTTCGATAATATGGTACATATCCATCCTCTAGATTTCATATTCTGCTGCACACAAACATGTTATCTAATCTACAAGCAATGGTCTCTTTCTCGCAAAATGTTATAAATGAAAACCGACCAAGTCGGGGAGCTTTGGTGGCATAACGATGTGACAATCCAAAGTACATACAGATAATGTTTCTCCCACGAACTTAGGGATATGGGGTGACCTAGTACTACTAATGGGATCGATCTATCAGACATAAACACGATGAACCTGAGCACAAGAAAATCTCACCCACGAAGGGACCATTGATCACAACGGGAAACAAGTAGCTCATCCAAATCAGAAAGTGGAGAAGAAGGTGGGGTTTGGAAGATGTACATGCCAAGGAAATGTGTGAGTGTTCTCACAATCGGTTGCAGCTCCTCCACTCCAAATGGAACTCCTGCATATGACAAAGCCCAGACCAGTACTGCACCGATTTATAGGGCCAAAGCTCGTCCGCCCCTTGTTGCCTTGTCCTCCTTCCGCCCCTCAATGGTAGAGGGGACACTGACGGTACTGTAGACTCACACGAGGACGCACCTTGCTCCATCGTGGTGCGGCAAACCTCTAGATGATGGGATTGATGCGTGGAGGCTAGCAAAGGAGGGGAGAAGGCGTGCTTGCTGCATGACGGAGAAGACGACAATGGGCTTCGTCTTATCTACTTCACAGCGATGGCAGCCCTGGAAAAGGTGGAGAGAAGGAATCGGCGGTAGAGGAAAGTGGGAACAGGCATCGGCGGGTTTTGGGGGAGGAGGAAGGGGACGGGCGTCATTTTCGATAAAGGGGGTCAAATTGCCAATTGATGGGACAGGTCGGCAGGCGTTGGGTCCCCATTTCGAATCACCTGGGGGTGCATCCGCAATCCACCAAAAGACTTGTGCATACAGTGTCACGGGGGGTTGGGGGTGGGTAACCTCGCCCGACCCGGGTCACACCCCCAACCAAACGCACCCTTAGTTGCATTTATACCCCTACATGCTAGCGTGAGGTGACAACTGGATGTCATCTACCTTCGATCCCAATTGTGAATTGTTCCAATGTACTTGTATAGATTATTTCTTTATTATTTGAATGTAAACTTCATCTTTCCCATTTTTTGAATTGGTTTTTCATTCTGCTATTCATTATGATTAGTTCATCTCTTAAATTAGAATAAGGAAAAGTTTGAAGATGCTCCGACCCCTATGAATCTATTGAATGTCTCTCAGTACAATCTGGTTGGGCATTAATGCATAAATTTGTTTTATTCTGCAAAGTGTAGATAGTTATTGTCTAGGCTTGAATTCAACTCATCTATCCTTGTTGGTCAAGGAACCACGGTTTTCCTTCCAACTCACTCGTCACAGTTTGTTTAATATGTGCCAAACAAGGAACCTTTGTAAATTTTACTTGTTTTTCTCTTCACTCTAGGATTTATATCCAAGCAATCAAATTGCTTTCTGTTTTTATCTTTCCAAGTGTCTTAATTCAATTCTTGTACTTGTATTTTGATTCAGTTTTTGGTAGTTCCGCTATGTTCTTCTCATTTTATTTCTAAACATCTTGTTATGCAATATCTTCCCCTTAGATTGACTTGTTTAACTGAAGATTTTATCCATGCTTCCTTTTTCCTTCACTCAAATGGCAATCCCTTTGCTTCATCTCCATTTTCGATTGATCTCATGTCAATCTGATCTCCACTCAATAATTAGTTGTAATTTTTTCATGAACACTATTGTATCTAAGATTTATTTTAGGTGCTTTTCATTGATTAAAAAATCTCAAAATATTATATATCTTCTTGAGATCACTGGAATTCAAGTGATCGAGTTTGGCCTATTTTGACATCCTAAACATTAATATAGAAAAACTAAACACGAGTTTGGTGTTTCTGACAAAAATGGCAAAAGAATTTCAAAAAATGTTTACCTGAATTTATTCCTTTTACGCATAGATATACATGTAACAGTGGGATGAAGGAGATAACGAAATGATGTGATGTTGGATTCATTTATCCCATATTCGATTCAAAATGGGTAAGTTGGTTGCATGCGCTTCTGAAGAAATGCGGGATTGTCATCGTAGTAAACGACAAGAGCGAGGAGATTCCAACCAGAGTACCGACTTCTTGGCTCTATGTGCGGACTACGTATGCATGAACTTAGCCATCAAGAAGGATCATGTCTCGCTACCCTTCATCGACCAGATAGTCGAAAAATTGTTCGCGAGGGAATATTTCTATTTCTTAGATGGGTACTCTGAATACAATCAAGTTAATATAGCTCCTGAAGACCACGAGAAAACTATGTTCACATGTCCATTTGGGACATGCGCTTTCCGACGAATGTTGTTTGGGTTGTGTAAAGTCCCCACTACGTTTTAAAGATGTATGATGGTTGTATTCACTAATATGGTGGGCAGTTTTTTTGAGGTTTTCATGGATGATTTTTCGATGTACAACGACAACTTTGATACATGTTTGACATATCTTGACCGAATACTTCAACATTGTTATGAAGTAAATCTAGTGGTCCCATGGGAGAAGAGTTAGTTCATTGTAATTGTAGGAATTGTATTGGGCCACGTCGCCTCCAAGCGAGGAATGCAGGTTGACCCAACCAAGGTGGAAGTGATCTATAAGCTTGAGCCATCTACAATATTAAAGCAAGTCTGGTTTTCTCCGGGGCATATCGGTCTCTACAAAGATTCAATAAAGACTCAAGAAGGTTGCATGACCTTTGACTGAGATGTTAGGTAAGGAGACCGATTTTATTGTTGATGATAGAGTCCTCTATGCCTTTAATCATTTGAAAGATCATATTAATTAAGCACATGTCCTACAGCCGTCGGATTGGTCTCTTCCATTCAAGATCAGGACGGATGCTTCTGATTATGCTATTAGGGCTGTTTTGGGGTAGAGATGGTATGGACTAGCATTTGTGATTCATTTTGCTAGCAAAACATTAGATGAGGCCCCAAAAGATTGTCATAGAGAACGAGCTGCTGGAAGTTATTTTTATGCTGGAAAAGTTCATTTTCTTGGATCCAAGGTCATTGTATACACTGATCATTGGATATCTAATACCTACATAGAAAGAAGGATTCTAAGTTATGATTACTTCAACTGATCCTTCTACTCCAGGAGTTTGATTTAGAAATATGTGATAAGTATGGAGTCAAAAATGTTGTGCCAGATCATCTTTCTAGAATCATTGAATCAGATACTCCTAAGCATGTCATTACACCAATCACTGAAACTTTCCCAGATGAGGCAACCCTATCCGTCACCTCATGGTATGCCAATATTGTTAATTATCTTATCTCCAAAAAAAATCCGCAAGATTGACCAAAAATAAAATAAACAAATTATTGTCTGAGATCCATTTTTACCAGTGGGAAGACCCGTACTTATTTCATGAGGGGTGCAGTTTGCATCTGGAGAAGGTACATTCCTGAAGAGTACACAAGTGTCATAGAGCATTGTCACAAGTCAGAATCTAGAAGACATCATTCTGGGAAGAGTATGGTAGCAAAATTTATTCATAGTGGCCTTTGGTGAATGACTCTTTTTAAGGATGCTATTGAGTATGTGAAAGGTTGTACTGACTGTCAGAAGATGGGTGGAACCATTAGTTCTAAGGATATCGTACCTCTAGAGTATATTCATATATCAGATGTCTTTGATGCATGGGGTACGATTTCATGGGCTCATTTCCTAACAGTCGGGACTTTAAATACATCATGCTCATTGTGGATTATGTCAGCCATTACGTTGAAGCTATCCTCGCTCGAGCCACCTCATACCGTCTGTCGCTTTCTCAAAGATAATATCATTTCACGGTTTGGGGTTTTGAAGATTCGGATATCCGATGGTGCAGTTATTTTATTAATAAAGAAGTCAATAAGACCATGAAGGAATACGACATTGAACATCATGTCGCATCTTCTTACCATCTGCTGTGTGTCATGATAGGAAAAACTTGTCACAATTGCTCACCATCCTTGGGAAGTCTCACTATCGCTTGGTATATGGTAACCCATGTCATTTGCACATGAAACTCATTCACAAATCTGTGTGGATAATCAATGTGTGTAACCTGGATTTGAAGAAAGTCGATAAGAACAGAAAGATTGATCTGAATAGATTGATATAAATTAGAGACTATGAGTATGACAACAGTCTAATGTACACGGATAAAGTTAAAAGATGGCATAGCAAGCATATCCATAGGAAGACCTTTGAGCTTGGTCATAAGGTCTGATTGTTTGAAGCAAAATAAATTATTTCCAGGCAACTGAAGAGAAAGTAGACATGGCCATTTTTAGTAAGAAATGTACGTGATCATGGTAGTATAAACATATCAAGATTGTCATTTGATACACAATCATTTGTGGTAACCGGACAGTTGTCGAAGCGGTCCTTAGAGCATGATGCATTCCTATCCTCATTGAATCAATACAAGTGATGGTTCAAGATGAGCTCCCCGAGGCAGAAGGATCGGACGCATGAGCTCTAAAAACATCTTTGTTAATCTTCTTTTCTTTTTTTTCATTTCTTTCCGCCTTCTGTTTTATTCATTCATCCCACTCATCGTTTATATGCTTAGTCTATACTTCATCCTAAGTATGGGGGTATGAGTGTATTTGGGTTATTCTTCATTTATTCTTTCTCTTGTCTCTCAACTTGTCAATATTACATCTATACTCAAGAAAATTTCACACTAAGTATAGGGGGATAAACTGAGTCATTGATTACTTCGCACATTTGAATTTCAATCATCCCCACTTTGTATAAAATCTGCTATACTTAGGATTAGTTGATACTAAGTATATGGGGATGATTGACTTCTCATTCTTTGATATTGAGTCATTGTAGTACAGACTTTCCTATATAGCACATGTTATGTCTTCTTTTATTGCTCTTTGATCACTATGAGGACATAGTTCGAGTAAGTACAGAGGGTTGTATATACAAATATAAGTTATCCATAACTTGTACTTTCGTATTTTCAATAATAAGACGAGTATATTACACTGGATAAGGATATACAATAAATAAACTGTAAAGAATAAACTCGTGTGGATATGTATAAAAATTTTAAAATTTCTTTGTAAAATTGGTTTGAAACTATTTTGCAAAATGATTTAAAAATAGTTGTAAAATTTATTTAAAATATTTTGAAAACCTTTGAAAACTTTTTGTAAAATATTTTCAAACCATTTGGAAAATAAGCTCTTTGTGAATGTTAGTAAAAAATGTAAAAACTATTTGTAAAAATATTGTTGAAAAATTCTTAGAAAAATTATTCGTAAATAAGTTTTCAAGAAGTTTGACAAATATTTTCAAAATATTTTCAAATTATTTTGAAAACCCTATAGATAATATCCTCAAAAACCTTCAAATAAAACATGTGCATACTGTATAAAATCTTGTATAAATTTGCATAAAACATGTATATGACTTATAAAAAATTCTTTGTAAATATATGTCAAATCCTTGAGAATTCAATAAGTTTTTGTTTCTCAAAAATCCCACAAATTTTTTAAAATTTTAAAAATCCTAAAATTTTGGATTTTTTAAATTTTCCATAAAAATTTGCAAAACCTTTTTAAGAAATCCATAAAAGTTCAAAATCAAAAAATTATTTCACAAAAATATTTTCTTGCATTGCATAAGCATTTTTTCGAATGATTTTGACAATTGAACAAGTTTAAGTAAAATATGAAGATTGGAGCTTGGTCTAGACATTAATCTACTTAATTTCACAGGAACCTTATAGGAATTGGAATTAAGACATTTCATGTCAATGAGACTTAATTCTTTGAGTCCACAAGACTATGTTCACATACCATCTTGATTAGCCTAAGTAGAGCATTTTGAAGCGCACGCATGACTCTCATTGATAATTACCTAACTTGAACACAGTACTCTGTAGTTAGCTCAAGTCTAAGGAGGTGGTGAGACAGGATTCCTTAGCTTGAGGAAGCATGCATGTGGAAATACATGTAGCCCCAATAGGTGGCTAGTGCCCCTAGTGCCCCCCGACCTGGTTTAGTGGCATGGACATCCAAATACATGATGTTGTGGGTTGCAATAAAGCATCAAAAAGGGATAGTCTACCGGTTCAAGAGGAAAAATTCCTTATGTAAATGATTATATATACTCCCTAAAAAATGAAGAATCAAAAACTCCAAAAAGAATAGATGGGCAAAAGTCAATGAAAATTCAATCCTATCGGAGTATGTATGAAATAAGCAAGGCATTATGTTTCAAAGTCAATATCTAAAGGTTTCCTACAGAAGGAGACTTGGTTATACTTGCCAAGCTCCGTAGTATTTGCGAATACACTGGTCACAATCCATTCTTCTCCCTACCCCCTCTTATTGAGCCAGTTCCACTTGAACTTAGAAGGGAGTTCCATGATCGGTTGAACCTTGATTAAAGAGTAGCTTGATTGGGGAATTAAGGTTATCTTATTAAGGGAGATTGTTCCTTGTCATTTTTATGAGAAAATCTACATCCACTTGCATTGTACAAGGTAGACTCGTAGTCATAAGGATTTGCATATGAATAGACTTATTCTGACCTGGCTATTGAGGCGACCTGAACAGAGACTAGTAGAACTTGAGGGTTGTTAAGTTTTAGATCATATTCCCATTAAGGTTCCAAACAAACTAAGAATTCAAAGGTCTTAATCGATCTCTAAGCTTTGATTTTGTAAAGACAAGGTTAAAAGTTATAAGCATTCTACCTTCTTCATTTTCCTTTTCTTTATTTTTCTATTTTGCATCACTTGTTCTTCTAATAAGTGTTTTCTAGGGACTAGGAAAGGAAGATATAGGATGGTGATGAATATCCATTCAAATGAGGAATATTTTGCTTATATATAACAACGCAGTTCGGATGGCACTAAAAACCATAACCATTAACTTTACTTTTTTTCTCTCATCTACATTTAATGGTACTATTGCAGATAGGGATGCAAATGGATGGATATATATGTATCTGATCCTTCACAGTATTCTTTTTATTTGAATTTTGACATCTGTATATGTATTTGTTTTAAAATAGATAGGAATATTAATATCACTTTGATAATTGCAAATATTTGCATCCATATCGTTATATACATTTTAATATATAGATATAGTTGTAGATTTATTTTTTTACCATAATTAACATAATTTTATACACACTTTCATCATATATGGAATAACTATTATAATATAATCACGTTTAGTATATTTATATCATGTGCATTACATCTATTATATGTATATTTAAACTAATCTCTATAGTATTTCTAATATTTCTCGTATATGATTAGCATCTTTTTACATACTTATACATATTATAAGGTTAACAATTGATGAATCTCCATTTCATCACCTTTATTATTTCATTTTGGCCTTTAAACCCTAGATAAATGTGTGTGTGCGTGTGTATCATTATCTTGCATTGAATAAGAATCATTATTTACACTGTAAAATTGTATAAAACAATCCATTAAATACCAAAATTAAAGAATAAAGAAAAGAAATGATAAGAATGAAATACCATAGATATTGAGTGACCTTAAACTTCAAGACCTAGGCATCATGATGGTCGGGTCGATAAGAAATAAAGCAGGAAATAAGGGTAAAAATACAATAAACTCTTAATTTTTAATTCTTCAGTAATTTAATTTGGGACCTATTTATTATTTATTATTTATACCTTAAATCAATAAACTTTGTCATAAAAGTTATAGATAAAAGTACATATAAAAATATAAAATTTATTTCATGCTAAAATAATGCACATTGTGTCCTGGATACTCAAAATAAAAAGCCAAAATCAAACTTTACGGACTTGTATCTTCTCCACGCTATATCAAAATTAACCAAACTCACTTTTAATTGTTTATAACATTTGATAAACTATTTAATGAAGTTGTTTCATTCAATTTAGAGTCAAGACGCAAAAGTTAGGTTTTGGGCCCTGATTGTGCAACTTACATGAATAAAATAATCAATTTATTTATTCTTTATATTCATGATTATTTTACATTTTATAATTTTCTAAATATTATATGTAACAAGTGTACATAATTAAAATAAAATAATCATAAATACATTAAAATGAATAAGTATAATCTAATGCATAGATGAAATATACATACATAGACCTATAAAGTAAATACACATATTTATTTAAATGTATATATCACTTCAAAAAATACAATAAAATATATTTATATGTATTTAAATAAGTTTTAAATATATAAATTATGTATATAAAATAATAAAATATAAGATAAAAAAATGCAATGTATATAGGTAAATATACTTATATTTATACTTGTAAAAAGTAACATACAATAAATTAAGTTATTTCCCAGACTCATATCTTCTCCATATGAACTCAAAATGTATCAAAATCACTTTTACTTGTATATAAATTTTGCTGGCTATTTAATGAAGGGTATTTTCATTTAATTTAGAGCTAAGATGCAAAAGTTAGGCTATGGACCCCTATTGTACAATATACCTGAATAAAATATTCATTTTGTTTATTCTGCATATTGTTCATAATTTTATATTGTTATAATTTTGTAAATATTCTTTAAAGTGTGTGCATATATTTAGAATACAATAAAAAAATACACTCAAACAAAATAATATATAAAAAACATAGATGAATTACCTATACTTGTAACTATGTAATAAATACCCATATTTATTTAAGTGTACATATTATATCAGAAAAATACAGGCAAAATATATATGTGTATTTAAATAAGTTATAATTATATAAATTAGTATATAAAATAATAAAATAAAAAAACAAAATAAAAATAAATTACCTAATATATGTAGATATACATATAAATGAACTTCTAGAAAGAACCTATAATAAGTTAACTTGTAAAAAGAAATAAAAATCATAATAAAATACTACATAAAATTATAAATATTTTCGTATCAACCAAAAATTAATAAAAGCATTTATTATTTTATTAATTAATAAACCTTTCATTTACTGTTTTATAGTGCAGTGAGTCAACGCCGACCAATCAAGGCGCAACCTTGATTGACCCAAGTCAACTCCCCTTCTTCTTGGTCGCCTCGCCTGTCTGGATGACCCCATGTTCCTCAATTTTTTTTATCATCAAACCTTGCATATTTTGGGATCGATTCCTTCTTGACATTTCATCATCGATCAATCCACATTCACGCCGCCTTGATATCTCGATCAATGGATCGATGTCTTGGTTGGGCTACTCGATCAAAGAAATCCTCCTACATATACCCCCAGCTGAACTTCCTTGTATATTTTATCCCTCTTCTTCCATTCAAACCCTAACCTTCATGCATCTCGAGTAGCATGGTGACAACAGGAACCTTGAGGAAAAATTGACGAAGCATTTGGTGTAGAATAGAGGTCGATCCGAAGCACCACTACCTCCTCCGCCATGAATGCTGCTTAATTTTTCTAAAATACAAAAAATATCTTGTCGGAGATCATGCTCTACCTCCTGTTTTTGATCACTCTAATGTTCCTTCGCCTCTGCATTTGCATCCCTCTTCTTCTCCTTCACTTGCGCTACACCCCAAGCTTAGCCATTCGCTCTGATCTCAATTAGCTCAGGCAAATGACACTCTGTCTCAGCCATTCGTCGGAGTTATCGTCGCTATGCCTCATCTCTTCTCATCCTGACGTAATAAAATCCCCAAAACCTTAGTTTCTATGCATCTTAGCTTCCTACAAGATCTGATGGGCCAAAGGACTCCTCGCGTGTCGATTTTGACTGAGGAAGAGGCACCTGGAGCCTCCTTGCTTCCTTGACCTCGATAGACCTCGTCGGAGCTCCAGGGCCCCATCTAAGGCTACCACTTGACGCGGAGGAGTTTCAGCTCCAGTTTTCACCAGCACCAAGACTTACAGGTGGTCAGAGGGGAGAGAAAGGGTGGATCGAAACTCGGCCCAGTCAGGTTCTTGATCTGTTCTTCCACCCTTCCTCTTGGTCGTTCGATCGTGCACCCACACCTAAGGGCACAACAGTCATTGGATGCACGAGCCTTCCACCATCAGATTCAAGTTCAGGATCTAGTCCAGAGCGTCCAGCAGCAAATCGTCATCAACCGTCTAGATCACACCACGTGGATAAGTGAAGATCATCGATTGTTGGATTGCGCACGTGGAGGGTATTTTGCGCACACACACCCTCTTGCTTTTTGTATTTTTTTAGTCCACCAGCTTTTGTCTGTAGTATAAATATTTTTATAATATTTGCAATTCATCCCTTGTACTATCATTATTCATACTTAGGTCCAATCTACGTCACCTTGAGTAGTCTGGATATTTTGCACCTAAACCCCTGGGTTTTTGATGTTTTGTTTTAGTCCTTGTTTTTGAATTAATAGTGTAATATTTTCTGTGAAACTGCATCTGGTCCCCTCCATTATACAGTAATTGAAGTAATACCCCTCTATGTATTATTTATTAGATATTTTTGGAAAAATTACATTTTTGCCCTTAACTTTCTCTAAGGTATTTGGCCCTAGTCCAGAAGTATTAATTATTTACTTAAATGCCCCTACTAGGATGTATTTTCTTTTTGTATGTCTTGTGTTGTTAAAAATAGCTTTAGGTCTTTAAAATTTTGTGCAAAATTTCCACAAATACCTGTTATATAAATATCTATCACATATATTTTTGGTTGTATATTCAAGGCATATTTTCTATTTATTAAAAATCAAAAAGAGAGCTTTTATTCCCTATTTGACTACTAAAATTCCAAAAAAATATAAGTGTTTTAAAAATTATAAAAAATAAAATTTGTTTATTACTATATTTTGAGCCTACAGATCAAAAATCCCTAAAAATAGTAAAAGGAAAACACTAAAAATTAAAAATCTCTAAAATCCTTATAAAAATATAAAAAATGTGAAAAAATCTAAAAATATGTGTTTCTATTTTGAATTTTATCTACTATATTTACTAACTATTAAAAATAGTTTTGGAAAATTTTGAGCCATTTTGGTATTTTTAATCTCCAAAACAACTCGGGTTATTCATCTAGTTCACAATTTTATCTTATTTATTCAATTAAAAATACAAAAAATTAGTAAAAATTAAAATAAAAATATTTGAAATAGAGAAAACCTTTAAAAACTCAAAAATATTTTATTTTATGAATTTTTAATATTTATAGCTATAATTATTAAATATAAGAGCAATCTCTACATGTAAAGCTATTTATACTTGTATTATCTTTATTAATTATTATAAAATTAAAACACTATAAAATAAAAATAAATTTAAAAAATTAAAAATTAAAAAGATGGAAAATATAAAATCTAATTTTTAAAAAAATAAATAATTAAAAATCCACAAAAATTCAAAATACATTAAAATGCTCATATTCATATATTGTCTTCTTTTAGCTAATTTTAATTGGTTATCCCCCGTTGTTTCCTGTATTCAACCCCTGTTGTACTTGTCCACTACACAATCCATTATAAGGTATAATAGATTTTGACCATGTGCTTGAGTGATTTATTTCCTATGTGGGTTAATTGTTGATCGGCCTATGGGTTTTGTGAGAGGTCGCCTCAGTGACAATGTATCTTCGTATTTTCGTGAGGATATTATTTTAGACCCTCGTGAAACCCGTGTCATCAGGAACTCATTAATTACAGGACTTGGGATACTTTAGGTCACCTTGACTTAATTATTTAGGTTCCATGATACTATGTTCATGAGTCGATTCATTTTGTCTGACTAGAACCCTTCATATCTGTAAGATGCTTGAGATAGTGGCTTGACTAGAAACATTGCACTTAATACTTAGCTCACTCAGATGGGTTGTTGAAATATCTTGGAGTCTAAGTACGGATGATGCTAGGCTTCTTCGTTAAGGGTGACTCAGGAACCATTCGTAGGGATTGCCAAAATCGGTACTCTAGCCCTCTTCTTCGGGTAGCCATGATATCTAAAGATTGGAGACTAAATTGAGACAATGCTTCGGATGAGGAGTGGTATGCGGACGCAACTTTTTCTAAGACCCCAAAAAATGGACGGACCAAAAGATGTTATCTAGCTAGGCACAAACAAGAATGCAGAGCCATTCAAATTCAAAGAAAAATCCAAAGAAGAATCCTACATCGAAAATTTCACAAAAAATATTAGCTTTAGAGAAAGCATGCTTCTTAGTGAAGACTTGGCTACACTGATCGCCTTCACAAGGGAATAAAGACTACACTTATCCATTCCTAGTTCTTTTCTCATTCTTCTATCTTCTCCCCCTTTTCGATTGTAAAGATCTGTGGTACCTGGCCTTAGAAGAAAATATCTGTCTCCACAAGGATGAGCTACCAGGAGAGTAGACTCCTTTATAGTTCAATGGTTTGTTTGGGAAGAGCTGTAAAATTCACACACAGTGATATGTCATTTCAAAGTAGCAAGAGTATATGACTAAGAGGATGACGCTGACCTGACTATGAAGAGAACTGGACGATAGGATTGTGGTACCTTTGGGACGTTGCGCCACATTTCCTAACCTTAGTGTGGTTCCGAACAAACCAATAAAGGTTCTTTTAATATCCATTTGATACAAACTCGATTCTCTTGAAATAAGTGAAAGTTTATATCATTCTGATTGACTCAATCCTTGCAATATGTACCAAGAATTCATCGAAATCGATACCTTCATACTGAGCATATCCCTAAGCAACAAGTCTTGCCTTGTTCCTAACAATTGTTCCGATTAATCCAATTTGTTCTTTAAACCCCACCATGTGGTTTTTAGGTCTAGGCACAAGCTCTCGTACCTGATTTCTCTCAAATTTAACAAGTTCATCTTACATTGAAATTAATCAAAATCAATGTTGCAAGCCTTCTCAACATACAAATGTAGATAGTGCAAATGATTTAAGAGAGATCTTGTTTGGATTCCTTTAGAGATGTCCCCAATCACCAACTCTTTTGGGTGATTTGTGACAAAGCTAAAATCCTTAGGTAACCTACACTACAAGAAAGAGTAGAACAGGCGACGGTCAACATCCGTCGCTACAGATAACATGACCGTCCCCATTGATAAATGGGGACGGTCATAAGACCGTCTCCAAAGGTCGCGTCCCATTTGGTATACGCGACGGTATTACAAACTGTCCCCAATACCCACACATAGGGGACGGTCAGGACCGTCCCTAAAAGTCTGGCATAGGGGACGGGCGTGACCGTCCCTTAAAGGATCTTATTGGGGACGGTCATGACCGTCCCTTGAAGTTAGTCAGGGGGGACGGTCGTGACCGTCCCAAAAGAGAGAAAGTGAAGACGGTCATAACCGTCTCTAGGAACGAAGGGGACGGTCGCAATGACCGTCCCCTTTGTTCATCTGCTAACAAAAAAAAATTCTATTGCCTCCTATTTGATCCTCATTTTGCCCTGTTACAAAAAATCTGTATTCATAATAAATATTACGATCACCAGACAAAAAAATGCAATCCACATTCATAAAGTCCTCGTCCAACAACACATGCATTCAAAATACTACAGTATCCTACAATAATTGTTCAAAATAGTTATACAATATACTAAAGTATCCTACAAACTAAGTAAGCTATCCTAGTCGTCGTCCTCATCCTCGTCGTCGTCGTCGTCCTCGTCGTCATCAGCATCATCTTCTTCTTCGCCGTCATCGTCGTCGCCTAGCCTCGCAGCGGTATTATCATCAACTGTTGGGTGGCTAGTCGACGCTCCACCTTGATGTGCCTGCATGAATGCATTGAAAATCGCCATTTGTTGGTGCAAATCCTGAATCTCCATATTCATGCTAGACACCTGACTCTCTAGTTCCCTCTCCCTTTGTGTCTTCTGAGAGGTCGAGCCGGTCCCTACTCCATACCAATTCCGTATGGTGGCACCACGACCACCACAACGGATGCGTCCCTGATGCTCTGGACCGGTCACCTGGAGGAAGGCCGCATCAGGAGTAAGAGGTGGATGACTCGTTCCGGTGTGGTCTACAGAGCCAGTGGTTGTGAGCCTCGCCATCTCCTCCTACAAATTTATTTAAGTAAGTTCAAATTCATTTAATTTGTAAAAAACATGCAAATATGTTACTAATAACTTACATGAATTGGACCATAGGCAGGATCCACCCAATGAACTTCCCCGCCCACATCGCGGCTCTTAGACCTCTCGAAGACTTCCATTCGGCTGGGCACTCGCTCGTTCTCCACTTCCTAATGGTAAAAGATTAGTAAACTTACGATACCATTTTAATACATATATAATGGTTACAATTTTAACACTAATCATAAAGTAGATTACTTACGAAGTCATCCTTCAGTTGATTTGTGTTTCTTATCCCCATTCTATAGGTAGACTTGAAACCTTTCCTCCGATTTTCAGCATTTTTCCTTGAGATGCCCTATACGAAGATAGTGATTTTAATAAAAGAATTCCAAATGATATATGTATAAAATGCACATATATATGTCACATACCGTATGTTCTTCTCCCATCCAAATAGTGACCATCGCCCTCCATTGTTCTGCGGGTACATTCGGAGGACAATTTACCAAATTGGCTTCCAATGGAAGCTCCGGGTCGAAGTACTTTAAAATATTAAGAAAATTAATTATATACTTAGATGATGAAAAACAAATTTGTACTTAACTATAAAGAAAGGTACTCACTCGGGCCTTCAAACGACCTCGATATTTACGCAACATCTCCCCCCCCCCATGGCCTAAAATCAGAGCATCAGTGACCGGGTCACGGTCCCAGGAAAAACTAGACTGCAAAGTGAGGAAAAAAACATAAATAAGTTTATATATATATACTGAATAAAAAATTTAGTTTGTTAATATTATAAATACCTCCAAATCATGAAGAATGGCATCTTTTATTGACCGCTCCACTAAACCCTAGTGTGTAATGTGGAGAGGGACCTTGGCTCTGCACACATGTCCCAAGTAACTCTGGAAAACAGTTGAGTTCTCCCCCACCGCATCGCCTCCAACTATCTGCATCCTGAGTGTCTCACCAGGACGAAGACGGTCCAACACTCGGCACTGAGATGGGCCTCTACGTCTGCCTGAGCTACTCGATCCGTCAGGATCGGAGGTCTCACTCCCTCGCTGTGGTGCCGGCGGTGCATCCCGAATGCGTCTAGGACGTGGAGACATATCTGCATATTATGAAACACTTAAATTAGATATAACAACAACGATATAATTCACATATTACATCAAAAGATTGGAAAAAATGATGAACTCATTGACATCCATGGTGGTAGATTGTAAACAATCAGAATCACGGGCCAAATGCTGTAACTCAGACTCATATTACCAAACGGATTGAAATCATCTGAGGCTAATCCCAAACGAACATTTCTCTCATCATTAGAGAATGCGGATATCTCTGATAAAATTTTATCCATTCTTCTGCATCGGATGGATGTCTCATAGCTCCATTAGCATCTCGTTTATTTGAACGAGAATGCCACGTCATCCACTTTGCAATTTTTTCAGACATGAAGAGACGTTTCAGTCTTGGAATTAATGGGAAGTATCGTAAAATTTTTACCGACTTCTTCTTTCTCTTTAAATCATTTCTTTCTTCTTTATACATGGAAGCCTTACAATATGGACAAAGAACTAAATCCGAATTCTCTCCTCGAAAAAGCATACAGTCATTAACACAAGCATCGATCTTCTCGTATTTCAGACCAAGCGATCGGAATCGTTGCTTCGCCTCTTTCCAATCCTTAGGATAATTCTGAGGATTATTTAATAACTTCCGTATTAAACCCAGCACATCTGTCATCATTGCTGCAGTTGATCCGTTCCTTACTTTCATCTTAAACAGCTCTAATAAAAACTGCAAACGCGTCATTTTCACCCCAGGAGCCAATATATCTTCTGCATCTGGCAAACTGATCGAGAACCTATCATCTAAACCACTGTCTTGTGCCTCAGGTCTTCTTAAATTGTCCATTAGTTCAAATAGCTCGTGACCAACATTATTCAAGGTTTGTGTACCGACTCCTGCATCTACGGCCATATCCTCATCCATTCGCAAATCTATACCATCTCCATGTTCAGTCCAAATGGAGTAATGTAACCAAAATCCGTTGAGTATAAGATGGATATACACTGTCTCTCTAACATCCCATTTAATATTCTTACATCTCACACATGGACAATAAATCTTAAGACCACCAAATTTCTTATTAACTCTTTCTATTTCAAATGCCCAATCCAAGAACGCGATCACTCCTCTCTTATATTTTTGAAAATCATCGTATCTCTTATCCATCCATGACTTATCCATTTTACTGCACAATCAGAATAAAATCCACCACCATTATGTTATTATAGATAACAAGTTATCCTCTATCCTACAATATGTTGTTTAACATGTTCCATCCAGTAACATGTTATCCTCTACCCTATAACATGTTGTTTAATCTAAATCAAGTTCCATCCTATAACATGTTGTTTAATCTAAATCAAGTTTCATCCTATAACATGGTTCTATATACAATGTATTCCTATTATTAGAGATTTCATCCTATTATTATACAACAAGCTATTACATTAAACAACAAGATATTACATTAAACAACATGTATCTCTAAATCTCTATGTTTTATCATAAACAACAAGATATTTCATCATAACATGAGGAAAAACATATTACATTAAACAAATCTAGCAACCCTAACCTAAAAACAAAAAAACCCATTCACATGGGGAATAACATTCCAAACAAGAATATCAAGCAAAATAAACAAGAATAAACACAAAGGAGTGTTACTATATACCAGAAAATAAGATTGAGGACGACCGGAACCACGAAGAGGGCGGAGGGGCGACGTTGGGCGGCGTTTTTGAGAGAGGGCAAAGTGAGGAAGAACGAAGGCTGAAGGGGTTTTTTTCGATCTAACCAATGGGGACGGTCGTAACAACCGTCTCCATTGGAGACGATCGGCGACGGTTCACTTAAGACCGTCCCCTTTGGTGGGCAAAGGGGACGGTCTTCGGCGACCGTCCCCTTTGGTCAGGCCACTGACCTAATGTGACGCCGACAGAAGTGTAATGGGGACGGTCAGAACCGTCCCCAAAGGAAGCAGAGGAGACGGTCCTTGGTGACCGTCCCCTCTGTTCAGCCACTTAAGTATCAACGGACGGAGGCGACGCCAACAGAGGCGTATTGGGGACGGTCAGAACCGTCCCCAAAGGACTGTTAGGGCAGAGGGGACGGTCTTTCGTGACCGTCCCCTCTGGTCTCCCTTTAAGGAAAAAAACCGGAGGCGACGCCAACAGAAGCGTATTGGGGACGGTTGGAGCTACCAGAGCAGAGGGGACGGTCAACACTGACCGTCCCCTCTGGTTGCTCCCTTAGGATAAAAGACCGGAGGCGACGCCAACAGAGGCGTATATGGGACGGTCATGACCGTCCCCAAAGTCCCTCGCAAGTCAGATGGGACGGTCGTTGCTCACCGTCCCCTCTGGCCATCTACATAGATCCATTACCGGAGGCGACGCCAACAGAAGCGTATTAGAGACGGTCAAGACCGTCCCGAATGGGTCCCCTAGGCAGAAGGGACGGTCTTTCTGACCGTCCCTATTAAGCTATTACAAAAGGGGACGCCAGCTCGCAGAGCGTCTCCTGATATTAAGTATTGGGGACGGGTTATGTGATGACCGTCCCTAAAAGCTTTCATTAGGGACGGTCATTCTATGACCGTCGCCAGTTGTCGTCTCCAAAGCAGGAACTTCCTGTAGTGCTATTAGAATACATATTCTCAGAGATGCTGGAAGGATCTACTTGAGCATCTTCCTCAAATTCTAGTTCACGTAGCTGAAGAGTCTTGCTAAAGTTCTCATCAATCAAAATGTTGACCGCTTATACAATAGTTATTTTTTCTTATTGATTATCATGTAAGCTTTGCTTCTTGAAGAGTAACCAAGAAAGATTCCTTCTTCGTTCTTAGGATCAAGCTTGTCAAGGTTATCCTTAGTGTTAAGAATTTAACATTTACTTCTAAAAATATGAAAAATAGACTATCCTTAGTTAGCATCCAAAATAGAGCTCAAAAGGTATCTTCTTTAATCATGTTTGGATCAATGACTTATTTAGAACATAGCATGTTGTGTTTATGACATCTGCCCAAAAATATCTAGGCAGATCAGATTTTCATAACATTGTACTGGTGCATTCCTGAAGAGTACGATTTTTCCATTCAACTATGTCATTCTGAACTGTTATTTAGGGTGTAGAAAATTCATGCTTGATCGCAGATATAGCGTACAGTAGTAAAAATTTTCTCATTCTCGAACTCCATGCCATGATCGCTTCTTAACTTAGTGATGGTAGACCTTTGTTCATTCTAAATCCTTTTGGTTAACTTTTAGAATTTAGATAAAGCTAAGTTCTTGGAAGAAATGAACAAAATCCAGGAAATGTGAATAGTCATCTACTATAACTAAACAATCGTGACAACCACTTAAACTTTGGATTTTGTGGGTCTAAGTGAATCTAACTGTAAAAGCTCTAATAGTATAGCTGAGCTAATATGCTTTTTGGGCTTCAGGGGTTTTCTAGGGAGTTTTCCTAATTCACGTGCTAAACGCATGTTTACCTTTTCATAGTAAGGCCTAGAAATATCTTTAACTAAGGCAAGTTTGCTAATTCTATGGATTAGGTTAAATTGAATGTGACCTTTTTTTGTGCTAGAGTAAGGGTTCTTCTTGTGCTTCCAGGAGGCAATCTAGCAATGAATACCCATATAATATAAGTGTGTAGAAAATTTTGTGCCTATCTTCCTTAAACTACAAAAATAGTGTATCTTACTTAAGAACTTCAAAACCAGAAGAAGAAAACAAAACTTTAAAACTCTTATCGCAGACCTGAGACACAATCAAAAGATTGTGCTTCAAATCATCAACAAGGCAAACATGACTAATCTAAGTCAAAGGGATTCTGATCGTACATTCTTCAACTATCATACCTTTGTGTTTGTTGCCAAAAGTGACAGACCCACTAGCTTTGACCTTGACGTTAAGGAAGAGACCCTTGTCTCCAGTCATGTGCTGTGAACATCTGTTGTCCATGATCCATTTTCCAGTCACCTGTGAAATACGGTCTAGTCTTGAATGGTCGTTCAAATTGTCCCCTTAGATTAACCCTAGTTTTTGGAAAACAATTTACGGGTTCCTTCGATATATATTACTTCCTGGTCCTTTGAGTGTTAGTATGGTTCCTTGGATTAATCCTTGGTTCCATTGCCTTCTTGTCTTTAACTTGACTTGAAACCTTTTTAGTAGACAAAACAAGTTTTACAAGTTTAATAGACTTACAAAAACTACCTTTTTCCTGGTTGTACCCAAACCCATAGTTATATTTTGATAGTTACCTCCTAGTAGTTTGTCTAGTTTCTCCTTACCATTAGTTAACTTTACTAGGTCATTAACTAAGGTGTGTGTATTTTATTTTATTATTCCTACAATGGGTTCCAGGTTATCTATGTTCGTCTTTAGTAGTATAATTTCATTTTAGTATTGTTTTTTAAAAAGAGACAAACTAGATGTGAGTTTATTAATGTGATCTTTGAGAGAGCTAGTCTCTTTTAAATAATCCTCAATAGTGGTGCGAGCAGTTAAATTTAGCAATTTATTTTCCTTTTTCAGCTTTACCACTAAACTGTGTAATTCAGAAACAACTTCTTGTAATTCATCTAAAGAGGGTTCTTTAGAAGTTACCTCTTTTCGAGTGCCGTGAATCCGAGAAATGCTTCTTCCTTGGTGGAGTCA
Source organism: Ottelia alismoides (assembly GCA_037367405.1). NCBI lineage: Eukaryota > Viridiplantae > Streptophyta > Magnoliopsida > Alismatales > Hydrocharitaceae > Ottelia > Ottelia alismoides. The sequence continues at coordinate 395,973 of JAZKJV010000477.1, read as the reverse complement.
TCTGATTTGCTTTCAAAAAAAGTTGAGTTGTCGGAGTCAGAGTCGAAAGAATCCCAAGTAGCTTGAAAAGCTTTACTTTTCGGATACTTGAGATGGTGTATGTGACTTTTTCTGGGCTCGTCCTTAACTACCTTATTGCCTTTGCTTCAATCTTGGCTTCAAGGTTATTTTGTAATGCTTCTTTTGAGGAGTGGATGGTCCTTCTTGAAGTGTCATTTCTTCTTGCAGTTGAATCATTCTTGATCGCTTCCTTTTTTACATCGGTTCTTTTGAAGAAATTCTTGAACATTCTAGTGAACATGGTTGACTCTAGTGCCTAAAGTGCAATCCCCTTCTTTCTCTTGACTTTGCTTCTACTTCGATTGTACGAGTTTTCTTAACTTTATAGACTAGGAGTTTGCCTATCAGTTTGTCAACTGGGAGAGTGTTGACATCGTTGGCTTCCTTGATGACAGTCGCAGTAGTGCTCCAGATAGGTGTGAGGGATCTGAGCAACTTATTCACTTGTTCTGGATTGATAATCTCAACTTTGAGACTGTTGATGATAGCTGAGAATCTCGTATATATGTCTCTAGTAGATTCTTCGTTTTCCATTTTGAATAATGCATATCTACGTTGTTATAAGCTAATATAAGATTCTTGGAGCTTGGTTTTACCTTTGTATGTAACCCTGAGCTTATTCTAGATCTCAAAAGTTGTCTCGCATGCTAACATTCAATTGAATTCGTCTATTGTTATGGCATAGAAGATGGTGTTTATTGCCTTCGAGTTGTAAGTGTTTTTCTTTTTGTCAACGTAAGTGAGAACAGTTCCAACAACTAGTCTTGTGTTCTTAATATCTATGATATTATAGAAATTAATATTTATAGTTCTAAAAAAATTGTCTGTGTACAATCCAGTTGTAATTTGATTGGCTTTCAAAATCTTTGCTTGTTATAGTTGCCTTGTTTATCTTTGAGTAGTGACTTGAAGATACCGATCCTTGATATGATAACAAATATGAGTTACTGGATCACGACCCCACTAGAGGGGGTGAATTGTGGTTCAACGTAATTTTAGAAAATCCTTGTGGAATAGTCATCAAGCACAAAAACAATGATCAAGCAAACCAAACAACATGCTTGCACAGTATTTTTACATGGAAACCCGTGTGGGTAAAAACCATGACATGAGTCTTCCAAACTCGAGATTTCCCAATTAGTCGACTAATCAAGTGCTTCGCTAAAGCCCCAGATATTGAGGCGGACAAATCAACCGTTTACAAAGCTTTTGCTTTACGATATTGGATTAAACACCAACACTACATATCAGACATGGTAGCACAACCAGAAGAACAAGTGATCTTTCGACTTTCTTTGTGCTTCCTTGGAGGTCTTACGTACAAGAGCTTCTATGCACACTTAGGATCAAACACCTAACGTTCTAAAGAAAGAGGTTAATTGGAAATAAGAGATATAGCATAAATGGTATCCATATAAAGTTATCTCCACATATATCAAATAATATAATTTTCCAATAAGGAGTGGATGATATCTTAAGATAAATATAGCAGAATAATAACACTAATAATTCATAGAAATAGTACAAACAATTATATCACAATATGATTGGAGGACGAGCAATATCAAATAGATAAAAAAATGCATCACCGTGCTAAGAAGAGGGTGCCAAAATTACTCTGATTGCTATCAGAATAATTTGAAGATCAGTTAGCGAATCGAACACAGTTGAACTGAAAAACTTGCTCAACAGATTTTTAGCCAAGAATATTCTTCTCTAAATATCGATGAGCAGGAGAAATAATATCGAGGAAATCACTCAGAGAGAGAGCTTCTTGCTTTTTTTGAGAAAGTGAAAATGATTGCTCAAATGGTGTATGTTCCAACAGTAGGTATGAGATCCCTTATATAGGATCTCAAGAAAAGTGGTTGTTGGAAACAAAAACAAGATGAAATTAAATATGATTTCCTGATTTGAATGATTAAGTTAACAAGTATGATCGATCAACTGCAAATGATCAGTCAGCTATATAGCAATGACTGATCAGTTGATGGCCATTTGAATGGAATTCAAATAATGATCGATAACTTAAAGATACATGGTTGACAAGGTGTGATAGATCATTGAAGTACATATCGACAAGGCATGATCGATAAGTTATCAAAACATGATCTTCTTGAAAAGGAAACTTTTTACTGAAGCTTGTTGTAGTTACAAATTTTGCAAAACTAATACAGATAAACTATTACAAGTCTTCTAAACAAGAAACAACAAAACCAAGCTTATGCTGCTTCAGTGCGATGACTTTACAGTCATGTTGAGTTAAGATCCATTGTTGTAGTCTTGCAATCACAAAAAATATGAGAGAAACTATGACGTAATCTAGTGTGTGTTTCATCTTTAAAATCACAGAGGAACAAAGTATTAACAATATATCCATTAAGAAAGGCACTTTTTTGTATCCATTTGATAAAGTTTTATATCTAAGTATATAGTATAAGCAAGTAGCATCCTTATTAATTCTAATATAGCTACATATGCATAGGTTTCTTCAAAGTATAAACGTTCTTATTGGTTCCAATCTTGAGAAACTAGTATGGCTTTGTTCCTAATCATGTGACATTGTTCATTTGATTTATTTTTAAAAATCCATTTAGTCTCGATTATTGATATGTTTTCCGATTTACATATAAGTTCCCAAACTTCATTTCTTGTGAACTGGTTAAGTTACTTTTGCATTACAAGTATCCAAGATTCAATTTTTAATTCATATTTTACATTATTAGATTCCATTTGAGATACATAAGTATTAAGCACAAAGGCCATGTTAAGTTGAGATCTTGTCTTAACTTTGTTGGAGATTTCTCCAATTACTTGTGTCTTGAGGTGTTCTTTGTTGAACATCCTTTCTTTAGATAGATTATATGTATTAATATATTTTTTTATCTTAGTTATATCAATGAATATTTATTCTTCATCTTCAATAATCTTTTCTTGACTATTTAATTCTTGTGGATTTTTCTCGAATTTTATGGCCATTGTTTCTTCCACAACTAGGGTGTTCTTGTTAAAAACTTTATAAGCCTTACTACGATTTGAGTATCCAATGGATATGCATTCATCACTTTTAGCATCAAACTTTTCTAAATTTTCATTTGTGTATAGTGTAAAATATTTACTTTCAAACACTTTGAAATGGCTTATATGGGAGATTTTACCTTTATAAAGTTTGTAACTTATATTTTTTGGGATTGGTCGTATTAATACTATATTTAGTACACAGCATGCAGTATAATTAGTAGCTTAAACCTACACAGCATGCAGTATAATTAGTAGCTTCAACCCAGATGTATTTAGGTAGAACACATTGTATAATAATGTTTTATTTTTTTTCTTTCTATAATTCTATTTTGTTCGGGTGCTCTTGAAAAGAATATTCATATTTTATTTCATACTTTTCACAAAAATTAGTGAATTGTTCATTTTAAACTCTTCTCCATGATTTGAAATAACTTTGAGGATTTCTTAATTCTTCTCTTTTTGAACTAATTTTGAAAAGTTCATAAAAGATTATATTGTTTGATCTTTAGTTTTTAAGAAGATGATCCAAGTGAATCTAGAGTAATCATCTACTAATTACAAGGCAATAACTTAGCCAGTAAGGCTTTCTCCTCTTGTTGGTCCAAACATATCTAAGTGAAGTAGTTCCAGGGGTCTAGATGTTGAAACTAAGTTTTTACTTTTGAAGATCTTTTATGGAGTTTCCATAGTGACCGAGCATCACAAGGTGTTTAGGGTTAATCATATTAATTGGCAGTCTGCTTACTAAGCTATTCTTAATTAACTTTTTCTGTACTTAGGGTATAAGTGACCTAGTCTTCTGTACTAAAGGTTAACTTCATTATTACTAGCAACCAAGCAATCATACGCATAATATTTGACCAATACCTATGACACGACCTTTATGGTTGCTCCCAATGTGATCAAACCTCCTGCTTTGCATCTCAGGGTCGTAAAAAGTTTCTTGTCTCCCGTCATATAATTTGAACATTATGAATCCTTGATCCATCAGCTTCCTATGTCTTGTTCCTACAACAAGTAATGTTGGCATCATTCTTAATCCATAGGCTTTGAAGCTTTTAGTCCAGTTTGAGATAGTGTGTACATCTAATTCTTGTGATCTACATTATCTCCACCTATAAAATAAGTTTTGAGAAGATCTTTTGGCAACCACTTTTTGGGTCCACGGTGGTTATACCTTTTTCACTTCAATTTGACAAAAAAAACTTGTTATGAGACTATGAGTTACTAGTAAATCCTATACCATTTTTATCCTAGAGATTCCTTTTAGATCCAAGCAGATTATCTAAATTCTTTTTTCTTTAAAAAAACTACGAGATAATTTGCAAATCACAGTTTAATTTAAGACTACTAGTTTATTTTCCAAGAAAAGTATATTTATTTTAAGCAAGATAATTCTTCATTAAAGATTTCTTTTTCAAGAGCTAATTTATTTATCTTTATAAATAAAACTTGATCCTCTAATTTAGACCTTTATAATTCTTTAAAAACTTCATGAAAAACATCTAAAAGTTTAGTATAGGTTTTTTGAGTTACCTCATCTTCCACAACCATTAATTCGAGTCATGATGGTTCTCCAAAGCCTGAGCCTGAGTCTAGTCAGAGTCACTTGAATCTGAATCGCTCCATGTTGTTTGTAATATTTTCTTCTTGTGATCTCTATGAATTTTTGGATCGATCTTTCTTCTTTTCCTTCTCTTGCTTTAGTAGAAGGCAGTCCCTTCTTAAATGTCCCTCCTTTTTGCACTCATAGCATATTAATGCATCTTCATTATATTCTCTATTTATCTTAAAACTTCTTTTATTTTTCATTAACTTCTTGAATTTTCTAGAAAGTAGAATAAGACATTTATTAATTATTTCTTTATCTAATGAATATGGCGTACTGACCTTAAAGGCGGGTGATTTCTTCCTCTCATTGGATGGCTTCTTATTCTTCTTCTTTGTTTCTTCTGGAGAACTTTCCTTGGTGTTCTTCTTCACTTCATAAGCCATGAGGTTTCTAAGAGATCATCTATTTTGATATCATCATTTTCAGTGGCTTCTTCTATAGTGTTAACTCATGCTCCTAGATGCTTGTAAGAGAATTAATCAACTTTGCTTCGAGTTTACCTTTAATAAATTTCTTTCAGAGAGCCATAAGATTGTACACAATCTTATTGAACCTTCTGTACGTATCTTTAATACTCTCTCTAAGTATAAACAATCTTATTGAACCTTGTGTACATATCTTTAATACTCTATCCCAGTATCATCGTAAATTTTTGGTATTATAATTGAGTCGGCATGGATATATTCTAATTCTTATCTTTCTAAGTTCCTTCGTAGGTGATGAAGGGAGTTCGTTGAATCTTGTAGGTTGTTTTACGTTGAGACACCATGTTATTCTTTTAAGAAGAAAGAGCATATTATAAGATATTTATTGCCTTTGCATTTTTCTTTATATCCTTCATTTGGGTTTTGTCAAAATCTTCTCTTCCTTCAATTGGAACTAATTTGGTGAAGGGCTTTGAGTTATAGTTGCATATCTTGTAGTTGATGGATTGAATAAATATGTTTGTCATATTTTCCCAATACAAGTAGTTATTACATAAAGTGTGGAGGCCTTGAAACTGGGAACCCAACGATAGTCGAGGAGAGTACTGGTCTTTGTGACATTTAGCGAGTTGATTATTACACATTTCCTGCAAGAATCAGGCTCTAATACCAAATGAAAGTGGATAAGATATCACAAGAAGGGTGGTGCCCAAAAACTTTCACATATGAAAATAAATCTAGTTTACAATGGTGCATTAGATTTTTTATGTGTAGACCCCACTAGATAGAAACCACGTTTTGGAACCTCGTGCTAAGACTACTCCCACATCATTCAAGGAAGTCTATTCCTTAACTATATATCATTCTACTATCAAAATCAAGCATAGCAGCTTAAGTACAAGCAGTATCTCATTCTTGAACATACACAAGAAAGTATTTTCCCTCCCATAAGAAAGAAGCTATGCATAGGGTACCTACAATACAATTTATTGGCAGAACAACAAACTGAAAGAGCATGGTTAGGTTATAATTATACCTTTTACTCAGGCTATTGAAAAGAATTGACTTCCCTAAATGACAGTATTTATTGTGCATAAGGTCAGAAGTTCTAACAAGCTCTTTTGAAGATCGAAAATCGAATCGGAGCTCAAAACACTTTGAAGTCGGTGTGTCCTTCAAATTAGGAAATCAAGAATATAAAGAACGAGCATTTGAATGCTTAGGGCACGTTCAGTAATTGAGTTGGGTTGAGAGAGAGTAACCTCCTGTGAATAATAGATATTTTGATGATTAGAAGGGTTGGAATGAGGATTGTGATGTGATATCACATTAGTTTGTGATGAAATTCCAATAGAGTAGTGTAAGAGGGTAAATCAGGTAACATCAGAATAACCAGAACCAAACGAGCCCTTAGAGAAAACATTTGAAGTATTGTAAAAAATGTTGTAGGAGTAAAGGAGATTTTCTTCTTTCATAGTGAACAAAGGATGGAGTAAGATCAGCTGGACATATCTTTTGGCTGAAAAGGCACCATCCAACGACTATATGCGACGTCTACAGTTCATTAAAAACGTAAAACCCATAATCAGTCACAAAGGAAGCAAAAATTGCAGGTGAAAATTTCGATTTGGGTGATACATCTATAACCCTAACACAATAACCAACTCTACTAAGTTTCCATGCATTGTAGGTAACTATAAAAACAACATGCTAGACTAAGATAGATTCAAAAAATCTGTCTTCAGTTCACATGAGGTGGCGTGAAGATGGCAGTAATAACATCGCCTGTTTTGGCACATATGGGTAAAATTAAAGGCGGTTGGGGATGTGCAGGATGGGCATCTCTCCTCCGTGAAGTCTGAATCAGAAACGACTGCTTGACGATGACAAGAAATCCAATCCACCAGCAGTACTCATCCCACAGTCGAGAAGAGAAAAGAAGAGGGGATGGTGCAAGTTGCAAGCCAAGATCCAATGTAACAGTACAAGGCAAGCAAGCAATGGGGGAGGGAGGACATGGTCCACAACACCACCCCCCACCCCACTTGTGGACCTAAACACTGACAACTAAGGTCCTTAGATGGCGAGCTACTAATATCAAATCCAATGAAGCAAATCCCCGAGGACAAGAAATAAGGACGCGAGGAGAGAAATGGTGGAACATAGGTAGGAGTGCTGCACTGCCGCAGTCCGAGAGAGGAGATGGAGGTGGTAGTACCAACTGGTTCTTCCTACGACGTGCTGCTGAAGCCTACCGAGGTGGTGAACAGCGAATCCTAGTACCAACTTGCAGGATGTTGCTTTGGATTGCGGGCCTCCCTCGCGCAAGTGGGACTGATGGTCTGGTCTCTCTGCGCAGACTGCCCTCATGAAGGTCCCCCACCCCTCCCGAGTTTTTAGTACCAAAATAACTCTGACATGGAAATTATTCAAAGGAGGCCATGCATTGAATGCACCCCGTTGCAATTGATGGCTGCTGGTTTTCTTTCCTAATCACATGCCTCTGCTTCGTTAGATTTGCCTACAAAACTGTGCACATGATTTGACTGTGCATTACTTGATACTGTATATGCTGATGATCCAATATCTCTGCCCTGATCCATGGTATAGATTCATCCTCTGCTCTTACATACTGTCGATTTTAATTACAAGATATTGCCTTCATGTCTGATCTGGCTGGTATGCAACTGACAGAACCGATATACATGGAGAAATCATGCCATGTTGATGCTAAGAGAGGTTGACATGGGTGCTTGTTTTGCAGAAGGAGTTTAACAGAGATTAAGTATGACCAAGCACATGTTGTATAAAGAAGGTTGTTTGGTGTTTGAGACGTAAACCACTTTTTTCAGGAGGTTTAAAGTGTTATTACTTGGTAAGGATGTGTCAAGGCTGGTAAGAATTAAAATCGATTGATAGGAATGTGCACCCAATAGTATGAATATACATCGATGTTAAAATTGTGTTTTGGTGGTAGTAAAGTCACAGAGTTCCTAATTAATGATAATGATATCAACCAAAATTGTTCAGATTTTTAGGATTACAAAGAATCGTTTTTAAAACGATTAAATAAATCAGCATCCACATAATAATTCAAACACAATTATTAGACATCATTAGAAAATTCAATGGATAAGAAAATTTTGATATTTTATAATGATAATTATAAAAAGAGACCCAATTGTGTGTCAATTTCCTATTAGGTACCTTATCTTTCAAAAGAGGCCTAAGACATGTCTTTATTTGGAACAAGAAAAACAAGACCAACACATCTTTGTTTCGCTTGAAAAATGAGGGCCTTAATGGGGAACTGGTGCATAGTTGAGGTTTTTTTGTAATTTATCCTATTTTATATTTAGATATGGTAAAAAGACAATCTTCAAAAAGAGACTAAAAGCATATCATCAACTGGAACATAAAAACCCTAAACCCTACTAAAAGATTAGAACCAAAACTATGGTATTATTTTTGTCCCCTCACTAGATTATGGTCATCCTAGTCATGCAGATGCCATGCTATAAGTCACTTGCGGAAGCCAAGCTATAAGCATCTAGATTATGGTCATCGTGGTCATTAGAGAGTAGCTATCGAAATAATGGATATCTTCCTTTTACCTAAAGCTCTTGGTAACTAATCTAGCTTTATACTTTTCAATTGATTTGTCAGGCATGATCTTCCTCTTGAACACCCGTTTGCACCCAATGGTAGAGCACCATTTATGTAAATCGACCAACTTCCAAGTTCTATCAACCGTAGGCAATTCATCTTTGATTTGTTGGATTCCTTCCATTTTATTGCTTCATACCATGCTCCGTTGTCACATACCAGATCATGCTCACTCTAATTGATGGCAAAGTCACCAAGATCCTTGAAAATCCATGATTGTTGTTTAGTCCTTCTAAGCTTAATCTTTGTTAAAGATTTGGTAGGTTCTTAATGGATTTTAACCTCCACACTAGATAGCATTTACATTTGTTCTATGATAAAACTTAAGGTGGAAGCTACATCATTGGTTAGATAATGAGGAATTCTAATCTTCATGGAAAAGAAATCTTCAAAGAAGGTGGTATCACAGAATTCAACAATAGTTGACATTATTCAAGGTATCTCGGACCTAGTTACTAAGAATCTATATGTAGCTATTTTCCAAATAGCTTAAGAAGACAGCATCAACAGTTTTAAAACCTAACTTCCTCTTTTAATATTATGTGACTAAAATCTTAGTATGTGACCCCACACTTTTAGATATTTCAAGCTTAGTTTCTTACTAATCCACAATCTGAACAAACAGTTTTCCATGGGATCCTATTCAAAATATGGCAAATAATATTCAAGGTTTTTCCCTATATATAGATGGGAAGTTCGGAGATTTGTACGAGTGCATTGATCGTGTCTATTTTCCCATTTAATTATGGCGAATATAGCGTCGTAACATCGTATTCATCAAGTATGTTAAATGTATATTCACCGCCCATATCTGACCTAAGAAACTTAAACATTTTGCATGTTTTAGCATGTTCTCTAATACAAGAAATTTATATAAGCCTTCATCCTAGATTATTGAGATAAATGTAACAGTGGCTACTATTATCATCTATGAAGATGATAATGCATTATTGGTGTTTTTGGTCAATGCACTAATAAGCTCACAAATAAGTGTGCATAAAATAGAAAATCTCAATAGTCCAAGAAAACTAACTAAAAGGCTTTCTAGATTGTTTAGCTTGCACACATATCTCATATTTCCAAGTCATGGCAGTGGTTTGTTTTGGAGATCAATTCTAAATTCATCATTCATGTTAATCAAAATTAAATTTTCATTTCTAAAACAATCATACCCTAAATCACCAATTTCAATCTTATTATCATATGAGGAGCATAGTAAGAACACTCAGCGCTCATAACATTCACATGAGCAATGTTCTCTACATCTAATTTCAAGCAATAAATCAAATTCAATTAAATAGTTTTTTTCCATAAAATCCATCGTATCTCAGAATATCTGTTGCATTACATTTGAAATTATATTCAAACTTATTTCTAACTAAGATTAAATCAGATAAAACATCCTTCTTCATGTTGTGGACATGCAACACCTTATGTAGAGTCCATACTCATCAAGAGGAAAAGTCCAAGTCGACTTGTCCTTAACATGCCACCATGATCGTTGAATCGTTCTCCATCTTCACAATCTTGTTGTTACGAGTATGATAAAAAGAGAGCAAGATATGTCAGAGCAAATGGGTACACTGGCTTTTGTATCCCCAAACCACTTATTTGAGTCGTGAATTTAATATGGTTTAGGTTTCACTAAGACATTTTTCACTAGGACCAAAACCCTCAATGATCATATTCACTTGCATGTTTCTTTCGCTAGTAACTAGCGAGCATACAAGAACAGTCAATTCTTCTCCCAGTGCCCAATCTGATTGCAGTGCCAACAATGTTTGTTCTTTGCTTTATTATAGATCTTTCTTTTTTATTTGATTGTATCCTTATAGTTGCCACTCATTCCTATTTATGTTTTCCCTTTGAGATCACGAATTTACCTTACCTGAAACATCTATAAGAAATATGAGTTTCTATTTCCTATGATTCTCCTTAAAGGTTATTGCCACGATACCATCATCAAGTCATCTACATATATTTTTCCCTTCATATGTTTAAGGGTCGTCATGAAGACTTCCAACTTAAAGAATTTCTCTATGTTTGACATGGAATTGAATTTCTCTAGATCTTTCATTTCAGCATTTACAAAATTATGGAGAAAGAGTACAAATTTGTGTGTATGTTCAAAAACATATTTTCCCTCAATCGTAGAAATTTTAAGATCTTCACAATGAAGTATTTTTCAATACCAAGGTCTACATTTGTTTAGTTCTTTCCGAAGCCCATTCGTAGTCTAGGGTTGATTAGTATATGTTAAATAAGGTATTGGAAAAGGTAAAAAATGAAACCATTACATATATGGTTGTGTTCCTCCTATGCAGATTGCACCTTTTGGCTTCGGGAAGTAAGTGTGGTTTTCTATTTCCACCGCATGATAATTGATTTCCAGCATTCAAATTAACCCAGCGGTGGTTAACAAAAAAATCATGTGCATCTACATGTGCATGATATTTTGTCCACTGAAAATATTTTTATAGTATCCACCCTCAATTTAAATATTGTATCAAACATAATTTTAAATGTGGATTCTAAATTTCTTCTAGAAGATTGTTGGATACATAATTAATGACAATGATATGAAGCAATAAATATTCATATTTTTCATTATCATAAACAGTAAACAGTTGTGTTATAATAATTAAATCGACATCCACATGATAATACAAATTCAGTTATTACACATCAATAGATATTCCAATGGATAAGAAAAGAACCAATATTTTATACGCAAATATGAGAAAAAACTTGATCCACCAAGGACATAAAACAAACCATCCTTAGGAACATAAAACAAATGACAAATGAGTAGTCTTAGATGTCACTAATGCACCCAAGGGACTTTCTTTAGAGAAGATGTTGTTGTAAATAAGATTACCAGTTCATACATTAAACAGTATAAAATCGGATCTAAATGAATTAACAGAGAAACGATACAGATTAAAATCATATTAATCATATGTTTCCCAATCATTATCCGATTATTCAATGTAAACAGGAACCGATTAAAAGAACAGAAACACAAAGACGGGCATGATCCAGAAAGGGTAAAGCAATAAACGTATTGCAGCAAGCAAAATAAAACAGAGATTAGTTTAGAAGTCACCGAAGCGTCCATGAAAATGAACTGTCCTTAGAGAAGATATCGCCCCCACAATACCGGTGCGTAGGGTACTGGCGATCCGCTCCCAGGATACGACGGTTCACGATCGTCGTCGGCGCACACCAACGGGATCGTCCTCGATTGTACCTCAGAGAACTGCAGCCGAGAGAGGAGAAGAGAAAGACGTTCGTCCGCGAGAGGAAGAACGAAAGAGAGAGACGGCGTGAGAGAGGTTTTTCTTGCGAGTGAAGAAAAACCGAGTCAAGTGAGGGATATAAATAGAGGGGCTCGCGTCCTAAAAATGCGACCTTTGGTTTTCAAAAATGCGTCCCGAAAACGCATCCTTTCGGATCCAAAAAAACGCGCCCATAATGGCGAGTTGAATTCCCATTTAAGTCGACTTACCAAATTAATCGTACACGATTAATTTAATCGACTTACCAAATGAAATCTACAGCAAAAGTATCGAGATCCGAATTGACTCTCCCGAGCCCGAGCCCGAGCCCGAGCGGAGCGGAGCGCGCGCGCGCGCGTGTGTGGTCCTCCATTCCTCCTCTCTACTATTGCTACAAGAGCTTGGGGTGTGGACTCATATTTAAGTCCACCAAAAAGTTTAGTTCTCCCCGGTGTGGGACTAAACTTCCACCCAAACTCCCATATTTCAAATTTGGGAATTCCCAACTTTCCCTCCAAACCCTTTGGTTTCCCAATTGAAACCAAATTGAATGCCAATTGTAATTACATAGACTTTCCAATTAAAGTCTAAATACAACTTTGAATACAACAATCCCCCACGAATTCACAAATTTGAAAAAGAGATTCAAAAGGATTCAAGAGACTTCTTTCGGCTGCCCACACTTTGCTTTCAGTAAAGGTACCTTCCGGTTTGAACCTCTACCTGAGTTTACTACTTTCACTTTAACAGGAACGAAGTGAACTACGTCTTGAACTTCAGACCTTGGTGTTAAAGTATACGGTAGAAACAACAAAGCGTTGTTCTTGGTACAATATTCAGGGTTGGTGCTCTTAAAGGCCATGCACCCTTATCATGTTTCATGAGTGTGTTCAGGAAAGACCCTCTCCTTTTAACTGCGGCCCACAGTAACACTCACATAGGTGGCGTTCTCCAAGGATGCACTGCTAACATGATGCCCTGAGGCTTGAACCCATTCAGAGCCTACGCTCTTCCTAAACTTGCAGCTTAAATGGCACTCAGGCTTCCAGGGATAAGACACTCATGCTTACGCATTAAACTTAGAGTGCCAACCAGTTCTCCAAACAGCTTGTTATTACCACATTGAACCTACTTTGTGGGATCTCCACTCAGATAGGTTGGGTTGCTACTGTAGAGAAACTCTCAATGGGTCTCAGTCCCATCCCAAGCCTAGACTTTAGGACTAAAGATCTATCAAGTCCCTTAGTCAACGGATCTGCCGTGTTGTCTTTGGATCCTACAAAATCCACAGCCAACACTCCTCGAGACACCAAATCCCTTAACGTCTTAAGTCTGATTAGTATATGTCTCCTTGTTTTCTGGTTGAACTTTGAACTCTTGATCTTGGCAATTGTGGTCATATTATCACAATGTACCGAGATCGCAGGAACAGACTGACCTACCATGGGAATTTCAGACAGAAGTTCCCTTAGCCATTCAGCCTCAATTCCAGTGGTGTCCAAAGCACACAGCTCGGCCTCAAAAGTGGATCGAGCTAGAATGGTCTGCTTCACAGACCTCCAGGAGACTGCACCGCCTCCAAGGGTAAATACATACCCTGTAACACCATTACTCCCAGACTCCTCTATTTTCCCTATCCAGCTTGCATCACTGTATCCTTCTAGTACAGATGGATGTCTACCATAATGCAAACTAAGAGAAATAGTTCCCTTCAAGTACTTCAGTACTCGATCCAGAGCCTCCCAGTGAGTACGGTCAGGACAGCTAGTGTATCTACTCAGCTTTGCAACCGAGAATGAAATATCAGGTCTCGTGCAATTTGCAAGATACATTAAACTTCCTATCACTTGTGAATACCTTAGCTGGGCTACAGGTACTCCACTTTTATTCTTAAATAGCGTTTTGGATGAATCAAAAGGAGTGCTTACAGCTTTGCAATCTTGATATCCAAATTTCTCAAGTACCTTCTCAACATAGTGAGATTGAGAAACTACAATCTCATCAACTGACCTTGTCAGTTTGAGACCCAAGATCACATCAGCAACACCCATGTCCTTCATCTCAAACTTGCTACTCAAGAAAGCCTTAGTCTCATTGATAATCCTCATATGTGATCCAAACAACAATATGTCATCAACATATAGGCACAAGACAATACACTCATCACCTTTCACCTTGGAATAGACACACTTATCGGATTCATGAACCTTAAAGCCATATGACAAAATAGTCTTGTCAAATTTTTCATGCCACTGCTTTGGTGCTTGTTTCAATCCGTAAAGGGATTTGACAAGCTTGCAAACCTTTCCCTCATTCCCAGGAGTCACAAGCCCATCAGGTTGATCCATATAGATCTCTTCCTCAAGATCGCCATGCAAGAAGGCGGTCTTCACATCCATTTGATGGATAGAGAGATCATATACAGATGCCAATGCTATGAGCATCCGGATTGTGGTCATCCTAGTCACAGGGGAATATGTATCAAAATAATCGATACCTTCCTTTTGCCTGAAGCCCTTGGCAACTAATCTGGCTTTATATTTTTCAATTGATCCGTCAGGTCTAAGCTTTCTCTTAAACACTCACTTGCACCCAATGGTAGAGCACCCTTTGGGTAAATCAACCAACTCCCACGTTCCATTAGCCATAATGGAATCCATCTCAGATTTGATGGCTTCTTTCCATTGTTTTGCTTCAGATGAAGCCATGGCTTCCTTGTAACTTGGTGGATCACCCTCGATCTGGTAGACAACGAAGTCGTTACCCAGGTCCTTGGCTATCCGAGGTCTTTTACTCCTCCTTGGCTCATTCTCTTCAGAAAGATCATTGGGTTCAGATTGAGTCTCAACCCCCACATTCGATATCCTTTCCACTTGATCTGGAATAGATCCTGATGTGGAGGCGCCCTCAATGGTCAGGTTCTGAGGAATCCCAGTCTTCAATGGGAAGACATCCTCAAAGAAGGTAGCATCACGGAGTTCAACAATAGTGTTGACATCTATGCCCGGTATCTCGGACCGAATTACCAAGAACCTATAAGCATAGCTATTTTCTAGATAACCTAAGAAGACCGTATCAACAGTTTTAGGACCAAGTTTCTTTCTCTTGTGTTCTGAGACTAAAACCTTAGCGAGACAGCCCCACACTTTGAGATATCTTAAACTCGGTTTCCTTTTTCTCCAAAGTTCAAAGGGACACTTTTCCATATGTCTTGGAGGCACCCTATTCAGAATATGGCAAGCCGTATTCAAGGCTTCTCCCCACATATAGGTTGGAAGTCCAGAACTCTGTAGGAGAGCATTGATCATGTCAGTTAAGGTTCTATTTTTCCGTTCTGCTATCCCATTTGATTGCGGTGAATATGGGGCCGTAACTTCATGAACTATGCCAAAAGATTTGCGTTGTTCATCAAATAAGTTAGAGGTATATTCACCTCCTCTATCTGACCTAAGGCGTTTAAGCACTTTTCCTGTTTGTGTCTCAGCCTCATTCTTAAAGATAAGAAATTTCTCTAAGGCTTCATCCTTGGTTTTCATTAGATATACATAGCAGTATCTACTGCCGTCATCTATAAAGGTGATAAAATATTTCTTATTGTCTCGGGTCAACACACCATTAAACTCACAGATATCCGTGTGCACTAGATCCAAGATCTCATTATCTCTAGAGACAGACTGAAAAGACTTCCTAGGTGTCTTTGCTTGCACACATATCTCACATTTTTGAGTTTTATCAATTGTGTGTTTAGGGATCAATTATAAATTCATCATCCTTTTAATCGAATTTAGATTTACATGACCCAATCTACCATGCCACAGATCACAAGATTCAAGATTATTCACAACTTGAGACACAGAACTAGAACATTCAGCATTCAAAACATTTAATTCATTAATGTTTACTGAATCACATCTAATTCTAAATAACAAATCAAAGTCAGCCAAATAGCCTTTACCATAAAAGACACCATGTCTCAGAATAACAACTTTATTACATTTAAAGTTTAATTCAAAACCATTTCTAACTAAGATAGAGCCAGATAAAACATTCTTCTTAATGTCAGGAACATGCAGCACCCTGTGCAACGTCCAGACACGTCCAGAGGAGAACCTCAAGTTGACTTGTCCTGACCCTAGCACCCTGGCCGCAGAATCGTTCCCCATCTTCACAGTCCCACCGCTGCAGGTCTGATAAGAAGAAAACAATGTTCTGTCAGAACATATGTTCACATTGGCTCCCGTATCCACGAGCCACTCATTTGGATCATGGATATGGTATAGTTCAGGTTTTACAAAGGCATACCCCTCGCTAGCCCCGAGTCCCATAGTGATCATGTTTACTTGTGGACTCCCGTCTGTAGCCTTAGGTTGAGCCTTCAAGGACGGACAGTCCTTCTTCCAATGGCCAACCTGATTACAGTGCCAGCAGGGTTTATTCTTTGTCTTTTTCTGGATCTTGCCCTTTGGTTTCATTTTATTATTATTGGGACCCTTTCCCTTTTTATCTTTGCCCTTCGAGGTCATAAGATTGACCTTAGCCTGAATATCAACAGGAAGCACAGGTTTTTGTTTCCTGTGTTCCTCCTCTATGGCAATAGCCACCATCAAGTCATCCATAGAAATTTTCCCCTTTCTGTGTTTCAGGGTCATACCGAAGTCTTCCCATGACTTTGGGAATTTTTCTATGATGCACATGACCTGAAACTTCTCTGGAAGTTTCATTTCGGCATCCTCTAGACCATGGAACAAGAGTAAAAACTCGTGTGCCTGTTCAGAAACAGACTTCCCTTCGGCCATGGAAAACTTCAAGAATTTGGCTACGGAGTATTTCTCAATACCGAGATCTTCGGTGTTATACTTCCGATCCAAATCTTCACATAGCCCCTTCGCAGTCTGCGTGGATGAACAATATACGTCAAACAACGTGTTGGACAGAGCCAACAAGATGCAACCATGACATATACGGTCGTGTTCCTTCCACGCAGATTGCGCCTTATGACTATCGGGTGAGGGGTTTTCCGCCTCCACCGTAGGACAGTCGGTTTCAAGCATCGAGATTAACCCTATGGTGGTTAACCAGATCTTCAAGCGTTGTTGCCAACGCTTAAAATTCTGTCCACCGAATTTTTCAGGCATACCCGTCATATCTACCCTCGATTTAAACATTGTTTCCGACATTTTAAAATCGGTTCGGGATATCTTCTCTAAGATTGTTGTAAATAAGATTACCAGTTCATACATTAAACAGTATAAAATCGGATCCAAATGAATTAACAGAGAAACGATACAGATTAAAATCATATTAATCATATGTTTCCCAATCATTATCCGATTATTCAATGTAAACAGGAATCGATTAAAAGAACAGAAACACAAAGACGGGCATGATCCGGAAAGGGTAAAGCAATAAACGTATTGCAGCAAGCAAAATAAAACAGAGATTAGTTTAGAAGTCACCGAAGCGACCATGAAAATGAATTGTCCTTAGAGAAGATATCGCCCCCACAATACCGGTGCGTAGGGTACTGGCGATCCGCTCCCAGGATACGACGGTTCACGATCGTCGTCGGCGCACACCAACGGGATCGTCCTCGATTGTACCTCAGAGAAATGCAGCCGAGAGAGGAGAAGAGAAAGACGTTCGTCCGCGAGAGGAAGAACGAAAGAGAGAGACGGCGTGAGAGAGGTTTTTCTTGCGAGCGAAGAAAAACCGAGTCAAGTGAGGGATATAAATAGAGGGGCTCGCGTCCTAAAAACGCGACCTTTGGTTTCCAAAAATGCGTCCCGAAAACGCATTCTTTCGGATCCAAAAAAACGCGCCCATAATGGCGAGTTGAATTCCCATTTAAGTCGACTTACCAAATTAATCGTACACGATTAATTTAATCGACTTACCAAATGAAATCTACAGCAAAAGTATCGAGATCCGAATTGACTCTCCCGAGCCCGAGCGGAGCGGAGCGGAGCGCGCGCGCGTGTGTGGTCCTCCATTCCTCCTCTCTACTATTGCTACAAGAGCTTGGGGTGTGGACTCATATTTAAGTCCACCAAAAAGTTTAGTTCTCCCCGGTGTGGGACTAAACTTCCACCCAAACTCCCATATTTCAAATTTGGGAATTCCCAACTTTCCCTCCAAACCATTTGGTTTCCCAATTGAAACCAAATTGAATGCCAATTGTAATTACATAGACTTTCCAATTAAAGTCTAAATACAACTTTGAATACAACAGATGTCACCCCCACATTACCATTGTATTGGGTGAAGCGATCTGCTCCCAAAATGGCATCGGCACAGATCAAACATGATCATCCTTGTGCCATCTCAAAGAACGCGACCGAAAAAAGAATGTGTAATACTAATAAATTTTAAATTCAACTCCCAGTGTTAAGATTGGTAGCAGTGAGCCCTGATCGATACCGGTATTGATCCGATGATAAAAATATACATCTACGTGACCCACTCAACCTGATAACACTTAAAATAACATAAAAAAGAAGTTTATAACCCCCCCCCCCCCACCACAACCTCCTCCGATAGATCTTCATTGGATATATCGACTATCGAGAAAGGAGTGGGAGGCAGATCTTGTTCTTCATATTCTCCTCTGATCCTTCCCCTCAGTTATTGTTAACGAAGGTCGATCTTAGAAACTGCTAAAAGTTGTTCATCCAAAAAACGATCCTGAATAGGTTGCAAATGATCCTGAATAGGCTGCATGTGTGCATGTTGATAGGGATGTGATTCCTAGTAAATGGTCAACCACAACTTCAACGCTATAACGGATATTCTTTGTCAAGGATTTCGCAATCTAATTCAAAGGAGTAAGATTCACCTAATGAGTAGCAATTTTGCATCTTTCTTGAAAGGAGATACATCGAAGCTACATGATAGGTATATATACCACAAGGATCCCAACAGATAGAGGAGAATCATGACTCATTAGCATAAGCAGGATGAGAAGGGAAAGAAGAAGGATACAGAGCATCAAGGGTCCGAGAATCGTCGGTAACACAACTATCATCCGCAATCAAGCCACAGGGTCAACGAGAGTGGGTGCTGAGGGTCAAGCAGGGTAGAAGCTTGGCTATGAAAAGGAACCGGTGTCCGAGAGAGAAGCCACATGCAATCATAGGTGACTGAATGCAAATTGGAGAAGGAAAAACTAGAAATGCAGTTGGGGTGAATTTAAAAAATTATTGATTCCAATGAAAGTCGTTAAATGTTTAAAATCGATTCCCCAACGGGATGGAGTAATTGATGAAGAAGCCATTGCGATAATTGATTGAAATGAAGATAACAGTGTTTTATTGAAATACTATAGAGAGAATTGCCATACTTTTTGACAAAAACCAAGCTGCTAAACACATAAGTATAAAGAATGTTTATAAATAAGGTGAAAATACTCCATCTGCAGTCACGATTCGCCAACTACAAGTTGCAAGTGTGGGTTCTTTATCCACTTGGTGGACTCACTGCCTGCAACCCTAGGTTCTTGTTGATCAACCCTTTCATCTTCAATGGGTTTGATTTTTTGAGGTGGGTAAAATTTACAAATAGATTTCCACAGACATTCCAATTGACCTGCCATGGAATAATCCTTGTTTTAAAATATGGTGCAAACACGAAATGGGACTGTAGGATAATGGAAGCCCAAGATGGTAATGTTTAAGAAAAAGACCATGATTATTCATAAAAAATAAAAGTTTCGATATTGATCAACAACACACACACAGAATCTTATCATTCATCGTGAGGGGAAAAAGATATCCTGCAGAGCTTTAGTGAAAAATTCGAATAAAGACTACAAAAATATATGAAGCAGATGCAAATATAAATAGAAAATGCATGTTTGACATTAGCTAGACTGACTGAGATTAGATTTGAAGAGGAAATTATTATTTCCAGATTGTGCTCCGCAAATGGATATGCATGCTCTAAAATACTTGTTCGCATCAGGATTTCCTGGATTATCTCTTTCCTACTCACCAGCAAAGCATGACCCAATCAATACTATCTATTAAAAATCACAGAGATGAGAGATACATGCAGATATCCCTAAAAAATTTATATATCCCAAGGCCCATGCCGAACCAAATAAGAAAATAAAATACCCTCGCTTGCAAAACATAATTTAGAATTCCTTTTCCTACAATCAAAGGGAAACAAGGGGCTTGTCAAAGGTATTAAATACATGGGCAGCAGTCCATCTTAATTATAAAAAGCTGAGGTCATCACTGTATGCTGCAAGTAGATCTCCTGCGGCAATTAACAAATATGACGCACCCTGGCCATTACAAAGTACTACAGAAAAAAAATCTAACCCGCAGCTAGAGATGTCCTTGATCTCTGGTTGATGGGGCCCTAGATTATCCTCACTGTTACACAGCTACCTGATCAGAATCTGGGTTTGCACCACAATAAATCCAAGTTCCAGGATTTACAAAATTCAACAGCACTGAGTCGTAAAGAACATCTTTAAGGATGTCTAATACACGGGGGTTTAGTTACAAGTGCCAAAGCCGTCCAAATCCAAAGATCATATGAGGGTAATAAATGATATCAAAGGGAAGAGCTGTGGGGGAAAATGGCTGAAACAATGGAGATGACCCGATAAAACTGACACAATCTCATCTTAAATAACAAAAAAAATATAGAGGGTGCCAACCATGTAACTACCCTGATTCTGGTAGGAAGACGCTTAAGATGGCACAAGCTGAATGGGGTGCACTCATCGTCAAAGGAACTCTGGTATCTTGCACAAGGTTGAATGAAGATTCAGAGAAGCATGATATAGACAACACTTAGAAAAGATCCATAACTGGTTAGAGTTCAAAATCTAGTTTACTAATCCATATCTCAGCTAGTATGTAAGCCTAAATAATACCCATTTTTTTACTGAAGAATCTGCCATTGTGCGGACGCCTAATGCAAAATATGTGGGGTATGGCAAAAAGGAGAATTCACTGTCAATATATTGCACATCAACTCTTGAGACTTCCACTAAAACAGTTAATTCAAGCACAAACAAAGGTGTGAAGCTAAATACACTAGTGGTGCTATATAGTTGCAGGTTAACATCAGCTACTTAATTGATAGGGCACAAAATGTCATTTTCAAATTTTACATGGCTTTCCTCCCCATCGTATGATGCGCACAGAACTGTGGGAAACTGGATCCTGCCGATTTTAAAAATCGGAAATCCTGCAGGACAGAAATCTGTGGAGGACAACCAATAGTCCAAATCAGTTAGAAAATTTCATACACCACCACCGACAACTACAAAAAGGAAGCAAGTGGATTTTCATATATTATAGTTTCTATGAGCAGCAATGTTGGGCCATACAAAGAGATCGTTGCCAATGCATGGAATTCATGCACGACAGCAATCTTTCTATCCAAAGAAATAGACCGATGATGACTACAGCATACCATCGACGACTTACATTGCAACCAGAAGAGGAAGGATTTAGTTTCTACGCGTCCCATCTCTCTTGTTCCCATCTTCGTTTTTTCTTTACTTGAATGTCCAAAGCGGTTGTACATCTGTCTCGGTGGAAAATAGGCCTCTAATATGCGCCTTTGGAGAAGGCCCATTCCCATATTCACATGTGTCAGCTGCAGCCCAATTGCCTCTATAAACCAGACAAGGGCGTTAGGTGATGTTAACAAACCTAAACCAAAAGAAAATAGTGAAATAATAATTTCTCTTGGGAGATCCGTCTTACTTTGAAGAAACTAAAAAATAGAAATATGCCTTTAACAACACAAGGTTAGTTCAAGGGAGATGTCAGATAGGGTAAAAAAATTGACGAAGCCTTCTCCCATTATAAGTAGGGTAGGCAACATTTTTTTTTTTGACACTCCAAAAAAGGGGGACACACCCGTAGGTGTTCGCCCCATTTTATTAAAGAGGAGAATAAGAAGTACTTACAGAGGGAGCAGAACAGGAGAAATAGGGGGGCCGATATCCACAATGATACCAATCGCCCCATTACACAAAAACCCTAACCAGATGACCAGTCCAAACAAAAGCGATTCGCGTCCATACAAATATTTTCTATATAGAATCTCTGACCCGCAAAAAGAGATTTGTTCCTTCCCATCCAGATACTCCATATGCGCGCAATGGGAATCAGTCTCTCCGTCCTCGGACGATTTGCACCGATTGCAAAGCTCTCCCAAAAAGACTCCAACGACGAAAGATTCAGCCAATCGATGTCCTCCCATATGGGCCGCACTAGGTCGCAGTGGAGGAATAGATGGTCGGCCGTCTCGGCATCCGAACAGCATAATCCGCATACATTGGGCAAGTTAGGGAAGAGAGATAGAAGACGGTTGCGAGTAGGAAGTCGTCCACGCCTAAGAATCCACATGAAGATCCCAATCCTTTCCGGAAGCTTGAGACCCCATATGAGATTGCAGTGTCCACGCAATGACGCCTCCGAATTCACAGCTATGGGGAGAAGAGCATAATATGCCTTCTTCGAGGAAAAGGACCCGTCGTTCCAAATGAAGTGATCACGCCCCCCCGATGGAGTAGGGGCGTCCTCGAGTATGGTCAGTAATGCGGAGAAGTCGATCAGTCGCTGAGCGGAGAGGCAATCCACCAAGAGCGGGCACCAGGTGCCGTTAGACCAGTACGATTCCACCGTTGCTAATTTGTCCCTGGCCAACGCATAAAGACGTGGAAAAAGGTTCATGAAGATGCCCTTACCCGACCAGTCCACGTTCCAAAAGCAGAAGGAGGATCCATCGCCAAGAGCCGGTTTGAATAAGGACCGATTGCGGTTGAAGACAGCAAAAGCTTCGCGCCAAAAGATGGGAGAGTGAGCATGAGATCGACCGTCAAAGGCGGACAGGAAGGCATTACTCGCCGCAATGCGCAGGCATCGCACCATAAATTCATCATCCCGGGTTAAAAGCCTCGACGCCCATTTGAGAAGAGACGCTTCCCGCATGACCTCCAGCCGCCGAACACCCAGGCCACCGTCGCATTTAGGTCGTGTAATGTCCTCCCATGCGACCAGATGTATCCCTCTTCTAGAAGTATCCTTCTTGCCCCACAGGAATCCCCTCATACATTTGTCCAAGCGTAGCCTAATCCCTTTTGGGAAACCACGCGCCGATAGGAAATAAACAGGGATAGCCGAAAGGACAGATTTAATAAGCACCAAGCGGCCAACTCGAGAGAGCAAAGAAGATCGCCAACCAGCCAGCCTTGTCTCGATCTTCTCCACCACCCGCTGATATTCGCGCAACCGCACCCTGCCCACTGAGAGAGATAAGCCCAGGTAATCTAGGGGGAGAGCCCCGAGAGAGGCCCCCAAAGTGGAGGAGCATTCCCCAACCTCCTGCGTCGAGAGAGCGAAGGGCACAAATTTGGACTTGTCCTCGTTGATGCGGAGTCCCGATAATTCGCAAAATAAGTGGACCGTAGTAGCCATTCCCGCATATTGAAGCCGCTCGCCCTCTATAAAACATAAGGTGTCGTCCGCATATTGGAGGAGCGGGATATGAAGGTCACCCAAAGAGCATCCCCGAGTATACCCAGCGTCGGATACGCCTTGAATCATACGTGGCAGCACATCCGCCGCCAACACGAACAGAAGAGGGGCAAGGGGGCATCCCTGGCGAACCCCCCTTCGAGGTTGAAATAGGACCCCAGATGGCCGACCATTAAGAGTTAAGGAGAAGGAGACCGTAGTAACACATCGACGGATCCATGAAATCCATACCGGAGGGAAGCCCCGAGACTTCAAAACCGACCATAAGAAGCGCCAGTCCAATGAGTCGTACGCCTTAGCAAAATCAATTTTCCAGAGGACCCCTTTCGTACCATTTCTGTGCCAACCATCAATGATAGCGGAAGCAAGAGCGAAACAGTCAGAGATTTGCCTCCCTTGAACAAAGGCCGCTTGACATGGAGAAATGAGAGAGGCCAGAAGGGGCGCTAGGCGACGAGCCAAAGCCTTCGCTATGATCAAGTAGATACCGTTGGAAATGGCAATAGGGCGGAAATCCTCAATACGGCGTGCACCCTGGGATTTCGGAATGAGAACCATAGATGCCCGGTTAATCCTGTTGAAACCCCGGTTCCCCTCACAGAATTCGAGGGCCACCTCCAACACGTCGTTGGAGATAACGTCCCAAAAGTCCCTATAAAAGGCAATAGGGAAGCCATCTGGGCCAGGAGAAGCATCAGCGTTAAGGTCCCATGCCGCGCACTTAAGCTCCTCCATCGATAAAGGGCGTGATAAAACAGCAGCATCCGAGCCAGAGAGCGAAGGGGCACCGGGAGCCATCCAGTGCCATGAGGAAGAGGGAAGGCGATTGAAAAAGTTCTTGAAGTAGTTAACTACCGCCAGCCCCATGTCACGCTCAGACTGAAAAATAGCGTCCCCGATCTGAATGGAAGAAATACGATTGATTCTTTTACGAGCACTAGCGACCCGGTGGAAGTAGGCGGTATTAGCATCCCCTTCCTTGATCCAACGAAGCCGCGAGCGCTGCCTCCATTCAATTGCTTTTTTCCTGTCATCCTCCGAAATGGTCTGAGTCGCACATGATCTCTCGAATAATTCTTCATGGGAAAGCTCCCTGACGCTCTCCAAGCGATCCAATCTAATAATAGTCGCCTCGGCCTCATTGCGACCCGACCGCCGAGCCTGACGCGTAGAGAATTTGAAGGAAGCGAGAACTCGTCGCAGGGATGATAGTTTGAGGGTGAAACGATGAGACGCATTACCCGGGAATGATGTTTGAGACCAGTGATTTCGCACTAGATCCTTGAAATTAGGCTCCAGAAGCCAACTCTTCTCGTAACGAAAAATACCGCGCGGTCGAGACGATTCGCCCGAGTCCCAAGTAATGGGGCTATGATCCGAAAAAGATCGAGGACGGGAGGAAACCGAGCATAGAGGAAAAGCCTCCATCCATCTTGAATTAGCTAGAAACCGGTCAAGCCGCGATCGAGAGGAGCTATTACGCCAAGTGTAAATGATATCCGTGGCTACCAAGTCATCCAGAGCCAAGTCATTGATAAAATCCCAAAATTCGATAGACCCTGGATCCCTTCCCCCCCGTCCGCGGGGGCGGTCGATTGAACGCAACGTGACGTTAAAATCCCCTCCCAAGATCCACGGGATATCTCCAAAAGCCGCAGCATCGCCCCTCAAGTCCTCCCATAAATCACGGCGGGCCAGGTGGCATCGAGGCGCATAAACACAAGAGAAAGCGAGAGGAGCGTTGGTGGCCACATGCACAAGTATTACAGAGATAGAGTGTCGTCCTATACGGGAGCAGGATACAGAGAAGCATGAAGATCGCCAAGCCACAATAGAACCACCAGAAGAACCGATCGCGTCCAAAGCACAAAAAGCGTCCATCGGCCCTGCTCCAAACGATCTCCAAAGGGCGTCGTCTACTCCAGAGAGCTTGGTTTCTTGAATCAGAGCGACATCACATTCCCAATCAATCAGACGCGAGCCCAAAGCCCTGCGACGCAAAGGATCCCCCATTCCACGCACGTTCCAGGAGAGAAGCTTCATTAAATATTACAAAAATAATCCCCAAAAAGAGGCCGAGGGAGTGCCTAGCTTAAGTGCGGCGTTGGTCCAGCCGGCGAAGTCCAGCCGCATCCGCCACCTCCTCCCGAGAAAGTAGAATCGGCGGAGAGGAAATCCCTTCGAATGAGAGGTCCAGACGCCGAGCATAAATAACTCCAAATCTGTTCGGGGAAGCAATCGAAGCATTCCAAGAGTTCCACGAGGCTGCATACCGGGTAGTAGATAGCGGCGTGACGTTTGAAGAAGAATCCCCTTGATCGTCGAGTTCGGGGGCGACCACCGATGGGCCCGATTCGATTGCCAGCAGAGGAGGCGAGGAAGATGAGGAAGGAGGACTCCAGTCTTCATAGCACTGCCACTGATAGAATGGAACCGCAGAAATAGGAATAGGGCAAGGAATATCATCACAGTAGATAATAGAGTCCCCATGCACGGTCGGGTCACGCGCGGCCCACGAAAGGGTCCGAATAGGAGCCGATCCGGAAGGAGGAATCGGAAACGCCACATTGAAAGAAGTGGAGAAGGCGCACGTCTTCGGAATGGGAATGTCAGATAAATCCATCGGCCGCGGATCGACCTCGAAAAACCCCCTTGGCACGTGAGAGGGCGTCAGTCCAGTAGCACACGCGAATCGAGGCCCAGGCGACGAAGACGAAGGGTCGGTATGCTTCAGCGACGCCTCGGGAACATCCATGGACAGTGACACGTGGCCCAGCGAAGACGAGCCGTCGCCGGACCTGGGTGCATCGCTTCCGGGCGCGGAGAGAGATGGCGAAGCCACCGGCGGCGGAAAGAAGAACTCAAGCTTGAAGGACCATCTTCCAAGTTCAAGTATCTCCGAAAAGGTCTTGCCAGACATAGAGCGGGAGAGGTTGGATGAACATTCTACCAGAATCCTTGTGCACGACCAATCCGATCCTGGGGAAAGGCCATCGTCCAAGATGGCCAGCACTTGACCCCAGCTGCGAATAACCTTCGAGAGGCAATGAGCCGAGCGAGATAGGAATGGAACACCACGTACCTCCACCACGCATATCTCGGACGTTAAAGAAGCACCATCTGCGACCCGGGGTCGACGCCATTTGACCGTCGACGAATCCGAGTAAGAAATGAGGACTTCCCGTTGCTCCGGGGAAAGTCCTCGAACACAGCAACGAGAGTCATCCAGGAAGAAGAAGTCCCCCGAGAATCCCTCGCCCAGGAGAAGAAGGGTTGCTGAGTGGATCGCCTCGCGGTCTAAGCCCCGCCGCTGTATCACGCCAATCGCCACGCCATGATTGGCCTCCGTCGTCTTCGGGTCCGGACTCACCACCGAAGGAGCAGCAGAATCCCTCGCCGGAGTACCCTCTACAGTAGTAGGCTGGAAGCCCACCTTATGTGAGTCCAGACGAGAGCGAGCCACCGGCGCCTTTGCATGGACAGACATCGGTTGAACGGGAGGAGCGCCAATATCGCCAACGCCAGAAGGCGAACAGGAGGGAATGGTCTTCCCTTTCGAGGAGGCGGCACCAAAGCTTGCTGAAACTACCTGAGCAAAGGAGCGAGAGTCCCGAAAGGCCGAAGGACCTCGCCCACGGGGAGGGGCATCCAGTCGAGTGGAGCGCTTTGTCCGTCGGAGATCCATGATCGCGTCCCTACATGAAAAAGAGCGGTGTCCGACACGACCGCACCGGAAGCATCGAGGAGGAGCCTTGCATGCAGACGCCAGATGACCACGCTCCGCGCAGCGAAAGCAGCGCCTGCCAGGCTTAGAGCGGGACACCGTCACCCACCCATCCTTGTTACCTTTGTCTTTGACAACGACATTCGAGCGCAGAGCCGGTTGACGAGTGGCAGACACCTGGTCGCCGCGACGAGGATCGACTAACTTCGGAACCCATACGCGCTTGAGATAGTGCTTGCGCCAACCGCCCGCTTCTTCAGAGCCCGCTCCTGCGATCGCCATCCTCTTCGTCTCACCTGAGGATCGCCAACCGCCCGCTTCTTCCTCCGCCCGCTCCTGCGAATATCGCCAACCGCCCGCTCCTGCGATCGCCAACCGCCCGCTTGATTATAAAAAAACCTTCTCCCACTGGATGTCAGATAGGGTAAATTATAAAAAAATTTAAATATACGTTGATTCCCAAGTTCCAATTGGTGGCCTCATTTTTGAAATGTAACAAAGGTAGTAAACTTTCAACTTCAACGTCTAATGTCTAAATAAAAAGATCGTAGAAGCTTACAGAGAATATGCGACAAAAAACAAATGATTGGAATCATCTGTTATATTTCAAAATTGAGGCGACAAAAAACAAATGATTGGAATCATCTGTTATATTTGAAAATTGAGGCCCGTGATTGGGAATCGATGTATAGTTGTGCTCCTTGTAATTTGCCCTAACAGATATCTTGATTCTGGAGATAACAAGCAAATTGAAGGAATAAAGAGAGCATACTTCAACATTCTAGGGAGGAAACGTGAAACAGGAATCCATGGGAAAATATTTTTTTAACTAAAAGCCCCTAACTAACAAGATAAAGACAAATACTCCATACGAATCAAAAGCCACAATTTTCGTCACTGAATCATACTGAATTACCTTTACAGAAAATTCTGGAATTACACATCGTCAAGAGTGGTAATGACATAGGAACATAATATAATAACACGAGCCCATGTAAGAATTTTTCAGTGTTTTTTTTCAACTTGAACGTCATCTTTAGTTCGAGTGTTTAAATAACTTGGCCAAGTTCTCTGATATCATCAGAAACACGATGAAAAAGGAAGCAATGATCCCTTCAGTCCACTTTGATCAAAGATTTCGGAATATTAAATAGGTAATAATCAGTACAAGTGTAATAAGTGTTCATTAACATGGTTAAGTGGTTAATGTTCTCAAGACGACCTTCCAATTTTGCATTTTGATTTTTTTGAAGTTATTACCAGTTAATATATAGGGTCAAAATCAAACCAAAGATTTCCCCAGAGGTCAGCAACATGGATGTGTCATGTCCTGGTGAATCATCAAGGATCATACTCAGGCTTAGTTCTAGATTGATAGGCAGAGTTATCACGTTAATAAAATACACCCACAAAGGCTGCAAAAATAGTCAATGGATATTGTTGAGATATTTATATCTTTTTATATTTATTTCTTATTTATCTTTTTTTAATATATCTCTCGTGTAATTTACCCAAGGCTTTTTTCCAATATAAGAGAGCCCTAGAATCTCAATAATGACATCTCAATTTCATTTTTTTCCAACATAGTATCGGAGCAACAGTCATACACCGGGGTTCCCATATCTCATGATGAAACCCTAACCCTACCCGCCGCCGGCCAGCATGTCTCTCCGGCCACCCCTGCCACACCTCCGGTAGCCCCTACCGCCGCAACGGCCCCTTCAGGCAGTCCTGCAGCCCTAGCCAGTCGCCAGCTGCCCCACCTTTGCAGCCTTGCCGCCCGTTGCTGCGTGGGGGCTACAGTTCGGGCATTTTTGCAGGTCTATGCTGTCTGATTCTAATCGAAATATAAATAGCATTTTTTTAAGACCAAAAAAAACAGGGGGATACACTCAGTGGTGTTAGCCCCAACTTTATTAAAAAAACAAAGATAAAAGGAAGATTACAAGGTATCCCCCGAGATACCAACCATGAAGCTACACTAACACCCAATCATCAACTAAACGTGCACAATGTAAAAGAACGTCCTCCTTGTAAAAGCGTTGCCCCGCAAAGATAGCTTCATTTCTCCCCAGCCAAATTGCCCATAATCTCGCCAAGGGCCTCAAAAGCTCCCTCCGCTCCCTACTCTTGTTTGCCACCATCGAGTTACAGAAGGACGCCAAATCCGTGGTACACAGCCAGGCTTCAGCTACCTCCTGCCAAACCCCCACCACCGTCGGACACGCGAAGAAAAGATGCTTCAAAGATTCCACAGCATTGTTGCATAAAACGCATTTATCAGAGATACCGCCAAGCAGCCTCGCGCAACGATCCCTCGTCATCAGCCTCTGCCTACGAAACAAGCAAAGGAAGAAACCCACCCTTTCAGGTAGCCTCAACCCCCAAAAAAAGCCGCAATCACGCACTACCACCTCCAGCCGTGACGGAGGGGGAGTACAAACCACCACATACGCCTTCCGGGCCGAGAAAGAGCCCCCCCCTCCAGGCCCAGTGATCCCTCCCGTCCGACGGATTACCGGCCCCCTTGATGGCGCTCAAAAGATCGAGAAAATCCTGGAGCCTTTCATCCGAGAAGTTTCCACAGAAGAGAGGGAACCAACCCCCCTCCGACCAACAGGAGGCGACGCAAGCTTCTCTATCAGCCGCCAAAGCAAACAAGCGAGGGAACCGAGCACAAAGAGGTTCGTCCCCCGTCCAAACATCCGTCCAGAATATGAAAGTTCGACCATCACCAAGCACCAGAACAAAGAGGGAAGAATATCTAAAGAACACCTCCAACACCCCTTTCAAGAAAGGCGTAAGAGGCCCCACCCGAGCG
Organism: Ottelia alismoides; assembly: GCA_037367405.1. Taxonomy (NCBI): domain Eukaryota; kingdom Viridiplantae; phylum Streptophyta; class Magnoliopsida; order Alismatales; family Hydrocharitaceae; genus Ottelia; species Ottelia alismoides. The sequence goes on along the minus strand of JAZKJV010000477.1, from coordinate 365,862 downwards.
GCCGATAGCGGGAGTGCCCCGTTAATACTATGAATCTTCCGCAAGACCTCACTACATAAGTCCTCACTAGGACCTCATATCCTGCTGGCCCACTTAAGAAGTAGTGCCTCATTAACACGGTCCAATCTCTGGATGCCCAGACCCCTATCACTTTTCTGCTTCGTCACCTCATCCCAATCCACCAAGTGCATCCCCCCCGAAGACTCCCCATTTCTACCCCACAAAAACCTCCGCATAAGCTTCTTGAGACGACAGCGGATCCCCACCGGCAACCGACGGTTAGATAAGAAAAATACCAGAATAGATGAAAGCACCGCCTTGAGGAGGACGAGGCGTCCCCCTCTCGAATGCAAGGCAGATCTCCAATCGGCCAGTCTATTCTCAACCTTCCCCACCACCTTGGACCAATCTCTCAATCTAGCCCTGCCCGAGACCAGCGGCATCCCCAGATAATCAATAGGCAGGGCGCAAGGCTGCGAATCCAAAATTGAACCGCACGTGTCTACCTCCTCCGCAGTAAGACCAAATGGTACCACCTTCGACTTGGCACCATTTTTTAAAAGACCCGACATGTCACTGAACAAGTCAAGCGCCGCAGACATGGCCGAGACCTCCGCAGGGCTCCCCTCAATAAAGAAGACGGTGCCATCGGCATTTTGGAGTAAAGGGACCACCATCCCGTCACAAGAGAACCACGTTGAGAGTCCACAATCGACTACACGGCAAGCCATCCGAGCAAGGACATGCGCGGCCACGACAAAAAGAAGAGGTGCAAGGGGGCAGCCCTGCTGGACCCCCCTTCTTGGTTGGAAAGAGCCGCCCTCAAGGCGACCATTAACCATGACCGAGAACGAGGGCGTAGTGACGCACAGACGCATCCATGAGATCCAGGCCTCCGGGAAGCCCCTCCTCCGTAGAACCGACCAAATGAATCTCCAATAAAGGCAGTCATACGCCTTCGCGAGGTCAACCTTCCACAGCACGCCACTCCTCCCCTCCTTCGCCCAAACCGCAACCATCTCCGAGGCAAGAATGATGCAATCCGCAATTTGTCTTCCATGAACAAAGGCCGCCTGCAGAGGCGAGATGATGGAGTCAAGCACCCGGGCAAGCCTTAGCGCAAACACCTTAGTCACGATCAGATATAGCGCATTTGATATTGCAATTGAGCGGAATTCATCAATTCACTCGACCGAAGGGGACTTCAGAAGCAGCACAATGAGAGCCCTATTAATCCGATCAAACCCCGCATTGCCATCACAGAACTCGATGATAACCTCCAAGACCTCCTCGCCCACCAACTCCCAAAAGTCCTTGTAGAAAGCCACCAGAAAGCCGTCAGGACCCGGAGATCCATCCGCGTTTAGATCCCACACAGTCGCCTTCACCTCCTCCAGCGAAACAGCCCTCGTCAGACCCTCACAAAGCGAGGGCGAGAGCGGTGGAGCCCCAGTCCCCGCCCACCTCCAAACCCTCGGGACGCATCTCGTCGAGAACTCCTTGAAATGATCCACTATCGCCCGCCCCATGGGCTCATCCCCCTCCACGCGCACACCATTAATCGTGATCGAGCGAAGGGAGTTAGACCGCCGCCTCCCACTAGCAACACGATGGAAATACGTCGTGATGGCATCCCCCTCCTTTAGCCAAGACACCCTCGATCTCTGTCGCCACTCCATGACCCGCTTCAAATCCTCCTCCGCGATCTTCTTCTGAGCGACCGATCGCACCACCAACTCCTCTGGATGAAGCTCCCTAACCCCCTCCAACGCATCAAGCATGCTGACCACCCCCTCCGCCTCCCTCCTGGCAGCGACCCTCACCGCCCGCGACTCTTTCTTGAATATAGCCAGCCTCATGCGCAAAGAGTCAAGTTTGCGAGCAAACCTCGACACCGCCGACCCCCCCCCCCCAACTGCGCCTGGGACCAGTGAGTAGCCACAAGATCTCTGAAGTTGTCTTCCAGCAGCCACCACCTCTCATACCTGAAAAAAACCCCTTAAAACGGGCGCAATACGAGAATCCCAAAGAATAGGATTGTCGTCAGACAAGCTCCTAGGCCTGGAGGACACAAGAGAAAGAGGGAAACCATCCAACAACTCCAAAGACGCCAAGAATCTGTCAATACAGGACCGGGAATTCAAGTTTCTCCAAGTGTATGCGATATCCCCCGCTCCCAAGTCCTCGAGAGCCAAAGAGTCCACGAGCTCCGCAAAATCCGACTAGCCAGGGTCCAGACCACCCCTGGAGCGCGGCCTATCCGACGAGCGAAGGGTAACATTGAAGTCACCCCCAACCAGCCAAGGGATTCCCAAGAAACGCTGACCAGCCTCACGTAAATCCTCCCAAAGCTCCTTTCTCTTAATTTTGCAGCAGAGCCCGTAGATACAAGAAAAAGAAATCGGCAACGAAGAATCCACATGTACCAAAAGAACGGAGATAGCATGCCTCCCTCTGAAGACCGAGTTGAGCGCGAAAACCGTAGATCTCCAAGCGATAAGCAAACCGCCCGCCGACCCCACTGAATCAAGAGCCCTGACCTCATCCAGACCCCCCGCACTGAACGATCTCCAAAGCACGTCACCCACACCTTGAAGCTTTGTTTTTTGCAACATGACGACGTCACACCCCCATTCTGAGAACCTCGACCCCATAGTTCTCCTTTTGTCGGCCTCCCCCAACCCTCGCACATTCCAAGAAAGCACCTTCATAAGGATCCTTCGAAACGCCCCCCAACGCGGACCACACTAGTGACCGCCGCAACATCCTTTAAAGACGAGCACACCTGCGGCTCGATGGCCACCGACCGCGCCATGTTCCTCCTCCTGTATCTTTTAGCAGATCTCTCAGGTAGCCCCTCAACCGCTCCAGCATCAATCACCTCAGTCAAAGTCACCGATGTCTGAACCGGAGAACCAAGAACGGAGGCGGTGCTCGACGGGCCCTCCAACGCGGCCAAAGCCGGGCCGCTGCGAACCCATCCCTCCGTGACCGACGAGAAGGAAGGAAAATCCTGCCCCACCGACGTGCCCCCCCCCACCCAGCAGAGGGAGCCAAGCCATCCAACCGATCAGCGAAGAACATCGAGGAAGATGAGAAAAGGATCGGAGCCGGGCCCAATTGCCCCCCCCCCCCACCACCAAAGATCCGAAAGATAGACAGCACGAAGCTCCATTATCCGCCCGAACCGCAATAGGATCCGAATGTCGAATCCGAAAGCCTGGACCCGGCGCCTGAGTCCAAAAGCGAAAGGTATCTGCGATCCCTGGAGTCCTCCCCGCCAGGTCATCAGACAAACCATCACTTGAAGGATCCATGCACAGCGACCGAGAAGCAAATCCGAAGGGACGTGCGAAATCATTACCGTGGGACGAGTCCCATGAAGCGCCACCATGCGCAGCCATCTGTCTCCCGGAAGACGAGGCGACGTCCTTCCCCCTCCTAGCCCCCGGTGAAGCCATCTCCGACCCCCCCTACACCACCGGCGGAGGAGGCGGGTCGATTATCGACAGCTCCACCCGACACCTGAAGCGACCGATCTCCAAACTCTCGTAGAATACGTGGCCAGCCGCACCATCGAGAAAATTCTTATTGCACTCCATAAGGATCTGGGTGATACCATGCTCCGAGCCCGGCGCCAACCCATTATCAATGACCGCAAGCACCTCTCCCCACCGTCGTAGAGTCCGGTTAAGACAGTGCACCGACCAGGACATGAATGGAACTCCACGGACCTCCGCTACGCACACCTCGACGTTGGAACAAGCCTCGTCCGCAAAACGCAGGTCTCTCCAAGCCATATCACCCGTCGCACCATTCCGAAGCAAGCGATCCCGCTGAACAGTTGACAGCCCTCGAGCACAACAGCGATTAGAATCAATGGCAACTACGTCCCCCACAAACTGCGAGCCAAGGAACCCATGCAAATGGCTCCTCACTACGTCCACCGACCAGCACTTACGCAAGCTGACCCCGATCAATGATTGGTAGAACTCCTCCCCCTTGCTGACCCTTCCAAGCGGAACCGAAGGTAGAGCCGGCTTCACCGATGTGACCACAGGCGTAGTCAGAGCAGTCGCCACCCTTGCGACACCTCCCTCGCTGGCAACCAAAGCAGAACAAGGACCACCTGCCACCACCTGCACAAAAGAGCGCCCTCCCTTGCCGACAAAAGCCCCACGCGATGACGATTCCCCAACCTCGAGCGCACCCCCACGAGTCGGGGCAGGAGCCCTCCCGCGTTGAAAGTGGAACCTGCAGGAGGCCAAACGGTGGCCTCACCCTCCGCATGCAAAGCATCTCGGCCGAGCAACGCAAACCGACGCCAAATGCCCACGCAGCCCATAACAGAAGCACCTCCTCTCCGACTTCATGTGGGACACTTGCACCCAACCACCACCAACCCCTTCAGTACCCCCTTCTTCCCCTTCCCCACGTACAGCACCAACCGCAACAGCTCGCGTGCTCCCACTACCCCATCGTGCTGCCTCCTCCCCAACACGATCGCCCCCGCCCTCGCCGCGGCAGCCACGACCGCCACCATCGAACTTATCGACGACAACTCCTCCACTCCCGGTCACCCCACCGACCAGCGCAACGCCTTCAGCCGCAGCCCGCCTCGAACTTCCACGCGCACCCCTCTCGCACCACCTTGCACCAACCCTCTCGCTCCCCCACGCTCTCGCCATCTCCCTCTGTGGATCTTTCTTCAAATATAAATAGAATTTTCAGGTCCTAGACTACAACGAGGATTGAAGAGAATGGTTGTATGAGTCTACACATACAACCATTCCTTCCTATGATTGTGTAGACTTGTTCAAAGAGGTTTACTGCCCAATTTACATCCGATTTTTCAACATTTTATTTTCATCATGTCAGAGAACAAAGGTGACGTTTTTTCGCCGTCTGGTACCTTCAAGGGCCCGACTCCTATCGTGAAGATGGATGAGACCAACTACGAGTTATGTTCCATGCAGTTTCGCACCCCGATGCAGTGCCATAACAAAGAGCACATTTTGATTGATTCAGAGCCGATAGAAAAAATTAAGGCTAATACTTCATGAGATGATGCCTATGCATGAATTTGACTCTCCGAGATGCTTACCATGGAGATTGCGAACGACATCGTCAATCAACCCACAGCCAAGGCTATGTGGGATATCATTGTTGACACATATTAGCAAGTGAAGAATGAGTGCAAAATCCTCCGGTTGCAGTATGACATTTTCTCGACTAAACATAATGGTCGGCCTCTTCATGCCCACTTCTCGCATTTTTGAGGCATGTTTGAGCATCTTCACAGATTTATGCCCATTACTACCAGCACTGAACAACAACATGCACACAAGAATGCTACTATGACAGGAGTCTTTCTATCATCCCTTGACTCGGAGTACGATGCAACATGTACTCAACTACTTAATGAAAAGATGATACCTCAGATGGAGCAGGTCTACAAGAGGCTAAGCAGGATCACTACATCGTCTACTACCGTGGCCCAAACTCCATCTGTGATGGCAGCATCTCGTGGTAGAGGGGGAACTTCACAGTTTCACGAATGCGGGCCCCGTGGGCCGTGGTTGAGGAGGACAACATGCATACAGGAATGCCACTATGACAGGAGTCTTTCTATTATCCCTTGACTCGGAGTACGATGCAACACGTACTCAACTACTTAATGGAAAGACGATACCTCAGATGGAGGAGGTCTACAAGAGGCTAAGCTGGATCACTAGTTCGTCTACTACCGTGGCCCAAACTCCCTATGTGATGGCAGCTTCTCGTGGTAGAGGGGGTACTTCACAGTTTCGCGAACGCGGACCCCGTGGTTGAGGAGGACGTCACCGTGGCTCATTCTCACATTATCACCGTCTAGGACATTCGGAGGAAACATGCTATCTGAAGCATGGGTATCAAGCATCTGCATGTGTAGCTGAGCAGACAGAGACTTCTCCAGCTCCTCATGATGTGAGGCTTGATGATATTGTCTCTAGATTGAGAGAGATGATGATTACACTGCCCGCCCCAGCAGCAGGACCTTCAGATGTTGCAATTGTTGTCAGAGCTTCTACGAGTTTGTCAGGTATTGCTTATGCACTTACCAGTTGTAGCAGTTCAGATTTGACTGATTGGATCATGGACTCCGGAGCTTCTCATCATATGTGTGGAAATCGGGCTCAGTTTACTTCTTACAAATCTATCCATCTTGGTAGATCAATGGCGATTGCTAATGTGGTTCATCTACCCATTATTGGTCAGGGGGAGATTGTTCTATCCCCGTCAATGCACATGGAGAATGTCTTACAAGCACCAGCATTTCAGATGAATCTTTTGTCTATTAGTCAGATTACAGAAGATTTACGTTGGCGTGCCATATTTGATCGTTCTTCTTGTGTTTCAGGACATACTCACAGGCAGGATGATTGGATGTGGCCATGAACAGAGAGGGCTTTACAGACTCGTCCAACTTCTGTGTGTTGGTGCTGCCACTATTCCGTCTGGGTTTGTTTCTCCTTTCATGTGGCATCTTCACTTCGGTTTCCTTCCTCTACATAAGATGTCATGTTCTCCTTCAGATCTCTACTCGTACTACCTTTGAGTGTGACTTTGCCAAAACTTATGACATGGCTCATAGTTCAGAATTCGACCCATCCATCTTTGCTATAAATGTAGGACCTCTAAAGGCACCTGTGATGGGGATATCTACCTTGCTTTCTGACATAACGGCTAGAGAAAACTAGGGTTGAAGACTAGAGAAGTGTTTGTCAACACTAACATAGAGAGACTTGGTTGCATGTGTAGACTCAAGCAACCAGTCTCATCAAGAGAGAGAAGTCGGCGGTGGTGCCCTTGTAGAGAGAGAGGTTGGTGGCAGTACTCCTAGAGGAGTTGGCGACGGTGGCACCTCCTGTAGAGAGGCAGTGATGGATAGGAGAGGGGACCTCGACGAGGCGCAGAACCAGTGGCCTGAGGCGATGGTGCCCAGGGCGGGAGGGCCCAAGGCGGTTGGGCGGCGAGGCCTAAGGCTCGAGGTAGCAGTGCAGTGGGCCTGGGGTGGCGGAGTACGAGGTGACGGCACCCGAGGTGGCGGTGCGAGAGGGTTTGAGGTAGGGGATTATGGTTAGGGTTTCGATATAGGAGCTCCAGTCTAGGACCACCGCTCCGATACCATGTTGAGAAAAGAGAAAATTTTGTTTATTCCTTGAGCCCTACGCTCTCTTATATCGGGAGAGGCCTATGGGTAAATTACATAAAGAGACACAAGAAAAGGAAAATATATAAACAATACATTAAATAAGAAATATATCTCTACATTCCACAATAAGCATTTGTACCATCCGAGGTAGTTGACGTCAATCCCCATTCCAAACAGACGTTAACGTTGGAAACACAAGGTTGATTAGATAAAATAGCAAGGGGGGAATGTCTTCCACCCCACTAACCCCCATCCTCCTCCTCCACCCCATCCCCCACCTCCCCTTCCAGCCCACCCTCCTCCTTATATTCACCCTCCCCTTCTAGCTTCTCCTCTGCCCTATCCTCCTCGTCCAACCATCCCTGACCTTCTAACCCCTCCTCTGTTGTCGCCACCCTTCCTCCTCCTCAGCAAGGGGCGGTATTGATGGTTGAGAAGCATGTGCTCTCAATGATGGAATTAATGCGATATGGAGGTTCCTTAATGAAATGTTGCTCTCGATTTAGATGTTTGTGCAACGGTTCAAGGATAGAGGATCAAGAGGCGGCTTTATGGGTCCTTGAGGTATTGGTTCCGAAGGGGTTTGATTATGGATGTTGGGTTCCTGGAGCTCGAAGCACGCGTGTCGATCTGCTCGAAGGGGTTCCAAGGGAAACACCAAGGTGGAGGTGTTATGGTGGTTCACCCATCAAATATGAGGCTTAACTCCGGTTCTCTTCGATGCTCTTGATCAGAGGTCGAAGACACCCATTATTGCAATGGCCCATGGGGACCTGCAAGCAGAAGAAACGAAGCTCAAGCTATTGCTCGCTAATTGTTGATGGTGTGTGGATGACGACGAAAACCCTTCGAAGGGAGAAGATGATGAATCCAGTGGGCTTGCGGGGGGTCCGGATTGGGATGCCCCATAATGTGGCAAAGAAGCTTGAGGGTGATGCGCAGGGTGAAGGTGTTCTTCTTTCTTACCCTTTCCCAGGTACAACTCCTTCCATACACCAAATTGCTAAAAATTTTGTATTTTCACGGATAAATCATCCAATTTTGATCATAAATATGATTTTTCTCGAAAATTTCTAGAATATTTCTTGGATCGACTAGGTCGTCACTTACAGCTGCTAAACAATACCTTGTTGCAAAAAACAATCCCCTATAGCCAGCTCTAACGTGATTATCCGAAGCTCAGCCCTGATCGTGCGAAGCTCTACCAGGTAACCCTAGATCCCTATTTTTCTCTTATTTCAGGTTATTTCTATATGTTTGATTTTTGGGAGCCAACTTAGGTCTCGAATGATTATTTCTCTAAGTTCATGCTTGCTAACAATGTTTAAGCAAATAAAATGATCGTTGTAATTGAATTGTACTATACTGTATTGTTTCCAAGTAGAAAATGTTTTATGCAAGCGTTCTAGTCGGGATTGTTGAATGGTTGTTTTTTTAAAGAATTTAAGATATGATTAGGTCTGTATTGTACGGTATTGTTACCAAGTATAAAATGGTTATGCTAAAATTCAAATTAGATATGTTGAATAATTCTAGGGGCCACATATACCACATCTCTTTTTCGAATGCGGCCATGTTCTTCCTCTTTGGGAGGATCTTCCATGGGTTAACACCGCCTCCTTTCCTGCCTTGTGCGAGAGCTTGGTTAATTCTAGGGGCAGGGATAGGAAGCTTCTTCTTGATCCGATCGCAAGACTGTGGAGCATTTGGCTAGGGCGAAATGAGGCCATCTTTAAGGCTCAGTGGTTCTACAGGTAGAACATTACTTTGCGGGCTAAGCGTCTTCTAGAGGATTGGACACAGGCGTAGGCCATTGTGGTTGTTTGGGGGATTCTTTTTTGGTGGATACCTTTGCGGGTAGTCCTTTCTGTTATTTTTCACAACTCTCTCTTTAAGTTCTGTTTCCTTTTTATTTCCATATATAATATAATGGGGTGAACACCATCGAGTGCTTCCCCCTCTTTTGAGCTTCAAAAAAAAGATATGTTAAATAATTATCTTTTTTGAGGAATTTAATATATGATTAGGTTTGTACTATATTGTTTCCAAGTATAAAATATTTAGGCTAACATTCAACTTAGTTCTGTTGAATGATTTTTTGAAAGAATTTAAGATATGATTAGGTCTGTAGTTGTATACATGGTTTTAAAAAACGTGAGGCGGATCGAGGCGATTTCCGATAAACGAGGCAAGGCGTAAGCCTCGAGGCGTTCGAGGCGTAAGCCTCAGTTTTTATTTTTTTAAACCAGAAAAAGGGGGAGACACTCTTAGGTGTTCGCCATATAAGTATACTATTTATTTAAAAAAAGTATAAAAAGAAAGAAAGAGGGGGTGCTCTAGGTTAGCCAAGAGCGCAAAACGCCCAAGGCGCGAGCACAGACGTTCTCAACATAAAACCTCTGACCAGAAAACAAACGCTCATTCCTAGACAACCAAATAGACCAAACGAGTGCCAGAGGTTGCAGCAGTTCCGGCCTTGGCCAGAGCCTGGCAAACCCCAGATCCCTGTAGAAGTCCGCCACGTCAGCCCTATCAACCCAGCACAAATTCAGGTCACCCCAAAGAGGAAGCACCACCGGAAAGGCAAAGAAGAGATGCTCCAGCGTCTCGACCCCCTCCTCGCACAGAAGACATTTGTTGGACACCGCCCCAACCAGCCTAAGAAAACGGTCGCGAGTCAGGAGCCTTCTCCTCCTGAATAGCCAGAAGAAGAAAGCAATCTTCGCTGGAAGCCCCAGGCCCCAGAGGAAAGAGCAGTCCGCCGCCAGATCCGCGGAAAGAGTGGGGGGTGACCTGCAGATCGTCGAGTACGCCTTCCCGACGGAGAAGGAGCCCCCGCGCCAAACCCAGTGATCCCGCCCCCAGGAGGGACTCACGGCGTCCCAAAGCGCGTCCAGCAAATGCAAGAACTCCTCCAGGCGCTGATCAGAGAAACTCGTATGAAAAGCCGGCATCCAGCTACCGTCCACCCAACAGGACGCGACCCTAGCCTCCTTGTCCGCCGCTAAAGCAAAAAGACAAGGGTAGCGCAGGGACAGCGCTCCCCCATCAGTCCAGTCATCACTCCAAAAAGCGAACTGCTACCTATCTCCCAAAACCGTCCTGAAGTGCGTTCGAAAGTTCAGAGAGATCGAGAGGACCACCCTCCAGAAAGGAGAGGGGCGACGCCCGCGCCAACCGACAGTCGCCGCTGCCACAGGAGCCGCAGCATCGACCCCGTAGATACGCCTGAGGAGGGTGCAACACAGGTCCTCTCCCACACCCCAAACTCTGGCCACCCACTTCATCAAAAGCACCTCGTTTAGCTCACTCAGCCAACAGATACCGAGATTGCCGTCCCTCTTTTGCAAAGTGACCACCTCCCAGCTCACGAGGTGCATCCCTCTGCCCTGACCGTTTCTCCCCCATAAGAAGCGTTTCATTAAACCCTCCAACCTCGTCCCGATCCCCGTCGGCATGAGCCGTGTGGAGGAGTAGTAGACCGACATGGCAGATAATACCGCCCTCAAGAGCACTAGGCGCCCCCCCTGGACAAGATCGACGCCTTCCACCCCGCAAGCCTCTTTTCCACCTTCTCGACTAGTGGCAGCCAGTCTGCCAACTTCGATCTCCCGGGTTCAACGGCAGACCCAGGTAATGAACGGGGAAGTCAAATACCTTGGTACCCAACGTCGAGCCGCACAGACCCCGACATCTCGACCGACATGCTGAAAGGGACCAACTTCCACTTGTTATTCTAAAAGAGCCCGGACATCTTGCTGAAAAGCTCCAACGTAGCCGCCATTCCTTTGACCTCATCCAGACCCCCTTATATGAAGAAAATGGTATCGTCCGCATACTGGAGAAGCGGGATCCTCAGGTCATCTCTCGAGTAACCCCTCGTCAGCCCCGCCTCCTGCGCCTTGCCCACCATACAAGTAAGAACGCCCGCCGCGATGATGAACAGTAAGGGGGCAGCCCTGTCTCATCCCCCTCTGAGGCTGAAAATACCCCACTTCAGGACGACCATTTACCAGCACCGTCAGGGAAGCCGTTGTCACGCATTGCTTCATCCAGGTTATCCAGAGCTCCGGAAAACCCCTCCTGTGCAAAGCACCCCAGAGGAAGCACCAATCCAGCATGTCGAATGCCTTCATGAAGTCCACCTTCCATAGGACGGTCCGAGTGCCCTTCCTCTTCCAATCCGCAATAATTTCAGAAGCCATTACTAAGCTATCTAGGATCTGTCTCCTCGGAACAAAAGCAGTCTGGGTCGGGGCAATAATGTAGTCCAGTGTTGCAGAAGACGGTATTCGGTATTCAGTCGGAGGGGTCACTGAATAGAGAATAATCGGTATTCGGGCGACTATTGGGAATTATTCGGTTTTGTATTTTTTTAATATAAAAATTATTTATAATACATATATTCCTATATTTTTATACATATATGGTCATTATTTAACATGAATCCAAGATAAAAGTACCAATCAATATAATAGACATATAGAATTTGACATTTGTGGCGATACCATGATAAAATGTAACCCATAAATATTGAAAATTGAAAATAAAAAAGTAAAAATATGAAGAGTCAAACCCCAGTCGGCCTCATAGTCGGGCCAGACGGCCGAATAGTCGGCCGACTATTCAGTCGGGCCGACTATTGCCCGACTGGAGGTTTGTTCAGTCGGGTACCCCACCGCACCTCATAATCGGACCGACTATTCGGAATAGTCGGCCGACTATTGCAACACTGATGTAGTCCAGCACCCTGCTCAATCTGGTCGCGAACACTTTGGCAACAATGAGATACAACGCGTTAGAGATCGCAATGGGCCGGTAGTCTTCGATTCTCTCCGCACCCGTCCGTCTAGGCAACAGAATGAGGAGCGCCTTGTTCCCCCGCTTGAAGCCCGCATTGCCGCTGCAGCACTCCCGAACAACCTCCAGCACCTCACCACCGAGCAGGTCCCAGAAATCCTTATAAAAGGAGACAGGGAACCCGTCCGCACCTGACGCACCATCGTCGTTCAGATTCCAGACCGCCGATTTCAGCTCCTCTAAAGTCACTGAGAGCGTGAGGCTAGAAGCATGGTCTCTTGACAACAGCGTCGCACGTAAGCCAGACCACCTCCAACTCCTGCTAGCATCCCTTGCGGAAATCCTGTAGAAGTGATCTGCAACTGCCCTCCCAAGCTCCTTGTTCCCCTCCACCACTTCCCTCCCAATGAGCAGAGATCTGATGTAGTTCTCCCTTCGCCTCCCGCTGGCCACCCTGTATAAGAAGGTCGTATTCGCGTCGCCCTCCGTGAGCCACCTGTGCCGTGACCTCTGCCTCCACTCGGTGACCCTCTTTCTGTCATCATCAAGGATCTGCTTCTGCGCATCCGACCGTTGCCTCAGCTCATCCCCATCCAAGGGACGATCGTCCTCCAAAGCGTCAAGCAAGCTGACCACTCTCTCCGCCGCCGTCTGAACCGCAATACGAATCGCCCTAGATTCACGCTTGAAAGAGCAAAGCCTGGACCGCAGAGTCCAGCTTCTGAACGAACCTCGACATGGCCGACCCCTCAACCACCACTGAGCTCCAGTGCGACGCCACCAAATCCCTAAAGCCATCCTCCATAACCCACGCCTTCTCGTAGCAGAATAAGCCACGAGCTAGCGTAGGATCGCCCGAGTCCCACAGAATAGGTGTGTGGTCCGACCACAACCGTGGCCGGGCAGCCACAAATGAGCGGGAAGAGAGCCATAAGCTCGGTCGACGCCAAAAAATGGTCAATCCTCGACCTGGAGTTGGCGTTACGCCAAGTGTACCTGATGCCAGACGCGTCGAGAACCTCCAGCTCAAGCGATTCCACCACCTCCACGAAAGCCTCGAAGCCGAGGTCCTGACCCCCCCGCAGTCGCGGCCTGTCAGAAGAAAGCAAGGTGACATTGAAATCACCCCCCACCAGCCAGGGGATGCCCGGGAATGCCTCCCTCACCCCCCTCAGATCCGCCCAAAGCTGCTGCCTGTTAGAGCTCTGGCATGGGCCATAAAGGCTAGACAGCGCAAATTTCACCCCCGAACGAACGCACTCCAAAAGGACCGTCACGGCGTGGGCCCCCTTCAACTCCCCCCGCCTGGCGAAAGCCGGCCCCCTCCAAGTCAGCAGAACCCCGCCCGCAGAACCCACGGCCCCAATGGACTCAAAGTCAGAAATGGAACCAGACCGAACGAACGGTACTCCAGGCCCGAGAGTGCGCCGAGCTTCGTCTCCTAAAGAAACACGACATCACAGCCCCACTCCACCATCCTTGAACCCACGACCCTCCTCTTCTCCGGGTCACCCAGACCCCTAACGTTCCAGGAGAGGATCTTCATCTAGCACCAGTCGTCGGCCCCGCTCCCAAAACCACCACCCCAGCCGCCCGAGCCACTTCGGACTTCAGCCCAGAGATGGGCATCGCCAGAATCCCCGACCTCGATCGAGACCTTCTCATGTACCTCTTCCTCGCCCTCCTATCATTCCCGCCCCCAACCGCCAGCGAGGACCAGGGATTTAAATTTCGGCGAAATTTCGCCGGAATTTCGGTTTCGACAGGGAGGGTCTTTCGAAACACATAAATATATCGATTTCCCGGATTTCGACCAAAATGGGTCGAAATGATGATATTTCGACATTTCAATCCATATCGGTCAAAAGTCATGTTTTCAGTTAAAAATTTCTCGGATTTCGACCGATATGGGCGAAATTTCGTTAATACCTACGTAAATCAACGATATTAACCATGTGATCTTAATTTTAGTCATTTACTAACTATTTACCAATTCTCTATATCAAAATACATCATGATTTATATATTTTGTTTCGGGTCAAGGGCGCTGCCCCCCTAGCACCCCCGCAAGCGAGACCCCCGTTCTGGTAGGGTATGGTGCAACAGGAGGATGCATACAATGTTTCTTCAACGTAGGGAGCTTCACTTCCCTTGTTTGGGCAAGGGAGATGAAACAACTTTATAGATTCTAGAGATCCGCTATAGCTTCTTTGCTTCATTCCTTTTGTCATTTATCTTTGTAAAATATATCATCTTTACTGCTAAGTTTGTAATTAATTATGTAATTCACTAGAACTATATGATATCTATCAGTAAGCTCAACGATATGCCCCGATATGTGCGATATGAGGCATGTGGATGAGAGATATGTGTGATATAAGTGTGCATTTGTTAGCTATTATTGTTTTAAAAACTTGGATTTAATGATCCATTTCCAATACGTATCAATTAATAATCAGCCTTAACAGGGAAATGATCGATATGACCGATATGTGCGATATAAGGCATATGGATGAGAGATATGTGTGATATAAGTACGCATTTGTTAGCTATTGTTGTTTTAAGAACTCGGATTTAATGATATCCATTTCTAATATTTATCAATCAATAATCATCCTTATCAGTGAAATGATCGATGTGACCGATATGTGCGATATAAGGGCATATATGAGCAATATGTATGACAAAAATGTATATTTGTGAGCTATTTATTTTGGTAAATAACTTGAAAGATCTTAATTTGCAAAAAAAACAGTCGAAAAATGGTTTTTTTAGCCATTTTCAACTTTTCCACCAAAATTGTCGAAATTTCCCAAGACTTCGGTATTGGAGGTGACCGAAACGAAATCGAAATCGAGATTTCGAACCATGTCGAGGACTGCAAGTCATCGGCCCCCAAAGACCCCTCGGGGAGCCCCGTCCCCGAGGGCGAGCTCCCAAAGGTAAGCCTCAGTTTTTAGGTTAAAAACTATACAAATCTAGAACTTTGTAGAAAAATGCTAGAAATAAGAATGCTTTAAAGTCCCCAACATGAAAGTTACAACATTAGTTAACGAAATAAGAAAGTTTTTAGTGGCCAACTGTCAAAATTGATGAATAATATTTTTATCTCAGTTCAAAATTGATCTTAAATTGTATTTGGGAGTCTTGGACTAACAGGGTAAGGCTTTGTGGTTCTCTTTTGGCATCTATATCAGACCTAGTTGTCAACCTAACGCTAAGTTGGTGTATCATGATGCCATAAATAGATTTACTTGATCATAGCCTATTAAATTTCTATTGTGATTCCTCAAGCTGGGTGATGGCTCCCTCACTCGTTTTTGGGGTGATGATTGGACCGGTCGAGGGCCTCTTAAGGATGCCTTTCCTCGGTTAGTTGCACTGGTGGACGACCCTGATGTCAGGGTGGCTTCTTACTGGGATGGGTCTGCTTGGGGGCCGAGATTCGTGGCCAACCTTTCTGACCAACGTTATCTGGAATTTGTGGCTCTTCTGGAGATCCTTGCGGTCTCTCCCTCGCCCTTGGTGGGGCGAGATCATCTCTGCTGGAAGAATGGCTCCTTCTCTGTTCGTGACGCTTACAGGGCCCTTCTTCCGCCCTTGGATGTGGTCGATGTCTCGTTGCTCCGGGACTGTCAATTCTTTTGGGGCCTCCGGATCCCTGAGCGGATTGGCATCTTCTTATGGCTCTTTCGTCGCGGGCGTCTCCTTTCTCGTAGCAGGTGTGCCGCTCTTTTTCCTTCGGTTTCGCCTATATGTGGTTTGTGCAATCTGGACGTTGAGACTATTGACCACCTCTTCTTCCGCTGTGATAAGACGCGTGACATATGGGCGGATCTGTCCTGGCTGGACGTTTCGGACGTCGCTTCCTTCTGCGACTGTTTGGTTCGTGCTCGGGCAAGGAGTAAAAACGACATCTTATCTTCTATTGCTCGGCTGTGGTGCATATGGACTGCTAGGAATGAGGCTCTGTTTGCTGGCCAGCGATTCTACTTGGAAAATGTCCTCATATCTGCTTCCCGCTTGGTCTGTGATTGGTCTGTTGCCTAGTTGTTTTCTTGGTGTCGTTGGGGTATCGACTTGTGATACTTTCTGATCTTGGTTGTACTCTTCTCTCCCCCTTCCTCTCTGCGTTTCTCTAACTGTAAGTCTCTCTCTTCTTTTCTTTGTTTTCTATTAATAAATGTGGGGTGAGCACCATGGAGTGCGTCCCCCGCTTTTTGAGTTTCAAAAAAAAAATTCTATTGTGATTCATAAAACTGATGTGCCTTGCCTGCCCCATTAGGCATATGCGATTTGTATACACATATTGATGCCACAATTAACTTTAAAGAGCAGGCTGATTTTGCCCTTCAATTCCATTTATGGGCTGATTTTGCTCCCTGTAGTAAGTTGATCCAGTTTTATTCGCAGTTTGGTGATGGAAATTGCAATATATCTACTTAGTTGGCTGCTGAACAAACAAACATTAGCAGATTTTGAGACTTTAAGCTACTGTCTACTCTTATTTCATAGATAAAGGAGCTTATTCCATGTAGCTCAAGCCTCAAAATCACTTCCTTTCCCAATACTTCAAGGTCTCGATTTTCCAGATGAGGCGTACGCCTCACAAGCGCCTCACCGCCTCGACAACGCCTCAATGCCTCGAGGCGTAAGTTGCCAAATTAACATACGCCTCATGCGCCTCAAGGCGTTTTTTTGTTGAAAAACACCTCGAAGCGTACGCCTCAGCGCCTCGAGGCACGTTTTTTAAAACCTTGGTTCTATGAAATTGGTATGAATTTACTAACAAAGTTTACTAGTTTAGTATGAATTTAGGTTTGTTTCTGTAGTTCTATGAAATTAGTATGAATTTACTAACAATGTTTAGTATAAATTTAGGTTTGTTTTTTAATATAGGTTTGTATTTCAGTGACTCTCCTTGTTAATTGAAATTTTGATTTTCTTTCGGATACTTACATATTTTGGTGATTGTCAATTATTATATATGATAATTTTTCTATTGAAGTATTGATATTTGATTGATAGACATTGTTTTGAGCTCTACATGAATGTCATTTTTCTTAGATCTTCTGTTGGACCACATTTATTCATAATTCAGTTCAGTTGCAGCCACTTTTGTAGATTTTTTTTGTTTTTAGATTTAAAAAATAAGAAACCATGTAGAACTGCATATACCCTGCATATACCCATGTAAACCGCTTGATCGCTATTCAGTAACCTTTCCGAAAGTATGCGCATACCGCTTTCATGAACCTTGATATTTAGTGCTTAAAATGTTCAGATTCTCTACCACAATAACCATTTATGTACAAGCATTGAATCATCGAGCAAACAAGAGAGCAATAGCCAAAACTTACTTGGACCAACAATCAGGAGAAGGTAGGTCGAAACTGTGGCTAGCTTCCAATCTGGCTGGATCCTGGTAAATAACTTTACTTGGAGAAACATCATCTGAAAGTTTAAGAGGAGGAAACTGGCTGTCTGCATCATTGATGAACAATGGTTGGAGTACTGAATTCTCAATCCATGGGTCAGGTTTATCAAGTGCTTTCATAATTGGAGCATGTGAGCCGTCAGTCAGAGGTTTGTCAACAAATATGTTCAGTGTAGGGAGTATCCCATAATGGGAAAGGTTTACATCCGGAATGTTCTCCATAGTATGGTCATTTATAAACGAGTTTACAGTATCTTCCGGATTCGACTTGCTCTTTACTATCGGTAAAATCCGATTAGAAGAGGCGCCAATTATGCTCAGTGATTCCTGGGCCAATGGAGTGCCCCACATCTGCCATATACCAGGCTCATGGGTAGCACTGGCATTTGAACCACTATGAGATGAAGCACAAGAATCACGATTTTTTATTGTACCAGGGGCCTGTCCAGGATGGCCATCCTTCTGTTCAGACAACCGCAATCTAGTTAACGGGGACTCAATCGGAGAAGGCTTGCTCACATCTGCAGAAGCAGACAATTTCCTAATCAACGGGGAATTATCAAGCTTAGTGTTGGACGTAACCCCAGTTCCTATATTCATCGTGAAATTATCCAGGGATTCTGATACTGGTCCAATTAATGAAATAGGATCAGGGACGTAGCATGGGTCTTCAAAAAGTTCAGCCTCCTCTGAGATAGTGTTAGTGTTTGGTGCTCCAACAAAAGGGTACAAGGAATTTGCTGCAGAAGAATAATTATATATATTTGCAGCAGAATCATCCATTTGGGGATAAGAGGTATAAGAAAATGGTTGGCGGAGTTGCATCTGGTTACCCACTGCATAATTAGGAGAAGTATGCCGAGCATTCGCTTGCATAGACCCTACATTCGTATTCAAAAGAGTAGCATTTTGGTCCAAGGAAATATCTGCTGCAGAAGAACATGTAAAGAGCTGATGCCATGACTTTTTCCAAACATTAGTGGGGGGTGGACTGGAGATCGCCTGAAAAAATACAAAATGAGGATTTAATTGTAACAAGAAAAAGAAGGTGCCTTCACTGCTAACACTTTAGTGAAAATAACTGCTACTTTTTTACACTAGGGAAATAAAAAAAGTGATTTCCGATAACTGAGTTATTAATATTACTAGGCAATAGGATAATGCATGTGGCTGCAATGGCATTGAGAGGTAATTACTATTTAAGCCATCCATGCACGCTCCTAAAGTTTTCCCTAGTTGCTACTACCTTTTTGTAACTCATGTTGTTAAAAACTATAACAAAAGTAAGTTGGTAACCTAAACCTGAATGAAAGTTTTCAGTATGTTTGCCACAGTTACTCCGCTCTTTTTTTAGACCAAAAAAGGAGTAAACACGCTATGGTGTCTGCCCCAGATATATTAAAAAAGTTAAGAGAAAGTACAGGACTTACAGCAGCCAAGACTCGAGAGGAGCCTTAGAGTTAAAAATTATATTCTCAGTAGAAGAGTTTTACAGTTACTCGCCTCTTGAAACATAGGTAGCAATCGTCTCTAAAACAGAGACTACATCAAAATGTCTAATACACCAGACTAAATCACACAGCAAAATTCAACTATCTACCAAGTCGCCATGGTGAAAAGTTGTTTTTAATGGTCAAACCATAACTATTCAGGATTAGTAGTCGCCAAAGACATTCCCATGATGAAGCAGAAGATCCAGAATCATCTTAAGTTTCTGTTTTTTGTTTTCGAAGTACACCAAGGACACCTCAAAATACTCCTAAATCTATAAATGGTGTATGTCCTTAGAGTGAAAAAATTGTTAATACTTACCCACAGTACAAATAAACAAGGACCATGACAAAGTGGTTGATTCGTGCAAATCATATATCATGTTCTTATCCGTGGCGTTATGAACCCTATTGATACAGTACTAGAGGGATGAATAAACAAGACAAGAATCTAGTTTTGAATTAATACGGGTTCTTTGTAATTTCCCTTCAATTTTATTTACTGAATCTTAGTAATTGTTCTTTCTCGTCCTGCATACACAAGTTGGTTTTCGACAATAAACGAACTCTACCTATTACCTACGATTGTCACCGCCTTCAGAAACACCCCCTGCACACATTCTCATCTGAGAAGTGAGATCATGAGACACCAAAGGGCCTTAACGATGTCTTGGACCATAGGCATGCTTGAGCATGGTCCCTACTTCTAAAGACAGCACTGCATTTTCTACTCCCATTAGTTGCAGCATACATGTGCATCTTGTGTAATGTTATCATGCACCTCTGACCATTGCATCACAGATTCACAGGAAATATCAGTTATACCCTGGCAAGTAAAGAAAGCACATATATGATCAAGATGCATATGCCTTGCAAAGCATCCCTCCACAATAACGCCTCATTGTGTGATGCCAGCATGAGCCACATGTACATCTAATTCATGCCCATATACCCAACCAGTAAAGCATTCGAAGTTTCGACATTACTAATTTCTTGCTTTAATTCTCTTTCTTTGCCAAATCTATGACATAATTTCTTCCTAATCAAGTCACAGAGTGAGATGAATAAGGGCTCGTTTGATAATGGTTTACCCCTGGGGTAGCCCGGTTTATCCCCCTTTTTCCTGGGTCATGCGTGGGTTGGATTTCCATCAAAAATCAATGTGATATCACATCACATTCCTTATTCCAACCCTCTACCCACCCTCATAACCATCCAAACAGCTACTATTCACAGGACGTTACCCCAACCCGCCTCAACCCATCAACCAAAAGAGCCCTAAGTGTAGACTTCTTAAAACATCGTGATAAGGATATCAAATCATTAAAAAGACAGCAAGTTAAGTTGATTCTTTTCATCAAGTCTTACCTGTCTTTAGCAAATCCCAAGAGGAACATTATGGATCTCCGATTAAAAACTGCTAAGAGACCTTAATTGAACAAATCCACATGCATTTGGTAACATTAGGAACTCATCTCCTTAAGACACAAAACAATGATTTAAAGTACATAAGTGGACTTAAGATGAGAGAAAAGATGCAGTTATTCACAGGAGGTTACCCCAACCCGCCTCAACCCATCAACCAAAAGAGCCCTAAGTGTAGACTTCTTAAAACATCGTGATAAGGATATCAAATCATTAAAAAGACAGCAAGTTAAGTTGATTGTTTTCATCAAGTCTTACCTGTCTTTAGCAAATCCCAAGAGGAACATTATGGATCTCCGATTAAAACTGCTAAGAGACCTTAGTTGATCAAATCCACATGCATTTAGTAACATTAGAAACTCATCTCCTTAAGACACAAAACAATGATTTAAAGTACATAAGTGGACTTAAGATGAGAGAAAAGATGCAGTCATCTAACATATGTCCTAACTTTAACCCTCGAGTCAAAACCCTAGACCCCGTCAGCAAACCCATGCCCTTAAGGCCGTAAACAAAAGCACTCGTTGATTCACCCAAGTTTAAAAAAAACTATCTTTTCAGCCCTCGCACTTTTTTTTTGAAGTCTAACACTTCGGGGGAGACACGGCGTGGTGTTCACCCCTTCTACTTTATTAAAAAAGTTGAAGAGTAAACAAAAGGTAGATACAAGGGGAGAAACAAGAGAAAAGAGACCGGACCAAGAAGATCCCACCCAACCGAATAAGCGTGATTTACATCAACGACCAGTCGACCGTTAGACGGGCCGAGTGAGACAACACATTTTCTTTGTAAAATCTCTGGCCCCTAAAAATTGTTGCGTTACGCCCCAGCCAAATCGCCCAAATACATGAGAATAGACCCAAGAAATCCCTGCGCTCCCTGTCCTTGCTCAACCGAACAGACTCCCAGAAAGCGGCTGGGTCAGTAGTATTGATCCAAGACAGTCTCGCCTCCTCCAAACGCCTTCAGTGATAGGGCAGGAGAAGAAAAGGTCATTTAAGGATTCCACGTCATTGCCACAGAGAGCGCATTCCAACGAAGCCAAGCCACCATACAGTCAGCCCTCGCACTTAATCAAACCCAAATCCTAGGTCCCTACCTCATCCTAACTAAGTGGACTCGCAAGGGTCGGGCGACCAGCTTTTCGACCCGCTCTAAACCAAACCCAAATCCTAGTGTCCCAAACATCATCCTAACTAACTGGACTCGCAAGGGCCAAGCAACCTCCAAGTAAATGATGGAGGCTGCATGATGGCGTAACATGAATGATAAAAAATAATATGTATGGCAGCTTGACATGATTTTTTTAGAGGAAAGAAGGGTGGCGTCCCAATATAGGATCAAACTCAGTATATGCATATATATCAAAAGGTTGAGATTTACATCATACTACACTCGTCAAGACAAACAAAGCGCACTACAATGCACAATTACATTTTCAATATAAAACCTTTTCACCCAAAAATGACCTTGTTCCTGGTGCCAGATCGACCACAACAAAGCAAAACGGTATGAGTTGTCCTCATGTCCGAAGCCGCAGAACAGTCTAGTATCTCTCCAGAAGGCGATGCAATCTTGCCACGCAAGCCACGTGATGATGGCCCGGTTCCATACCTCAGCTGAGAAAGGATATGAGAAGAACAACTAGTCCACATTTTCCACTGCCGACTCGCACCTATCACATGTCACACCCTCCAAACCCAGCAGCTATCCCCGGTGATATTTGGTTAGAATCCTCCCGAGCATGAACAGTCAAAGGAAGACCTTAACCCAATTCAGCACCTTACACCGCCAAATCAAGCATGTGCCCACCTGACCTCTTCTCGAACCTCCTGCCCATCCTCAACCAGGAAACAGCATACCTTCCACACCATAAACATACCATCTCCCCATATATAGTGTTCTTTGCTCGATGTCGGACGACCCGGACCCTCGCTCTGCAACAGTTCCTTCCGAAGCGCAAGGAACTCTTCCACCCTCTTATCCGACAAGGACGATGCGAACACCAAAGACCAAACTCCACGATCCCACACTTGTCGCACACTCGCCTCGCCAACCCTGGCCAACCTCAGGAGCAGTAGGTAACGTTAGCCCAACGCTCCATCCCCCATCCAGCCGTCTCTCCAAAACTAAAAAACTGCTCCACTCCCAAGCATCGGTCTCAATTTAATAGCAATCTCCGGAATGACTGCAGCAATCCCCTACCACGATAAGGATGGAAAACGTCTCAGGATGACCTCCGGCGACATGGTCACACCATAAATTTTCCTAAGAAAACAACACATTGGGTCCTCTGACTTCCCCTAAAGATGAACCACCCATTTCATCATAAATGTCTTATTCATCTCCTCCATCCGCAGTACCCCCAAGCTGTCCTTCTTCTTCGGTGCCATCACCTTACCCCAATCCACCATATGGAAACCTTTCCTGCACTGACGATCGTCTGACCAAAAGAATCTCCTCATCAGAGTCTCAATCTTGGCATGCACCCCAGCAGGCAACGACCTCGTGAAGCAGAAGAAAATCGGGATAGTTGAGAGAAACACGATTCAAAAGAACCGCCTTCCCTCCCCTTGAGAGAATCGATGCCTTCCAACCTGCCAACCTCCCCTCCAGTCTCTCCAAAAGTGCCCTCCAATCCCTAGACCTTAGCTTCCTTGCCACCAATGGGAGACCAAAGCACATAATCGGCAGAGCAACAAAAAGGCATCCCAACACCGCAGTCGCATGCTGCAACTCCTCCGATAACCGAACGGAACCACCGCTGATTTCTATATATTGACACGAAGCCCAAAAATATCACCAAAAATATCCATGATAAGTGATGCTCATCGAATCTTGGCCTCCTCAACCCCCAGAAATAATATAGTGTAATCAGCATGTTGTAAGAGCGAGAAGATATCCCCTCCTTTCTTGCTCAGAACACCAATCCTCACCAACTGCTAACCTCGTCATCACCGCTAATGCATCGGTCACAATCACAAAGAGAAGCAGAGCCAGCGGAGAGACATGTTTGATTCCCCTCTGCGGCTGGAAGAAACCTCCCTCTGGTCTACTGTTGACAAGCACCACATGGGACGGAGTTGTAACGCATCTCTTGATCCAAGCAATTCACATCTCCGGAAAACCTCTTTTCTCAGGCGAAGCCCACAGGAATCTCCAATCCACGCAATCATATGCTTAGGAGAAGTCAATCTTCCAAAGCATATCTTTGGTCTCGTTTCTCTTCCAATCCATCACCATTTCTGTTGTCATCACCAACCCATCCATCATAGCCCTCACATGCATAAATATCGACTGCTCGAGCGAGATGATCTGGTGCAATACCTACCTGACCTCTTCGGGGGCATAAACAAACCATATCCTCATATAGTGCTCTCTGCTCGATGTCGGACCCTCGCTCTGTAAGACCTCCTTCTGAACAGCAAGGAACTCTTCCACCCTTTGATCCGATGGGGGTGATGCAAACACTAGAGACCAAACTCCATGGTCCCGCACTTGTTGCACACTCGCCTCGCCAACACTAGCCAACCTCGAGAGCAGTCGGTAACGTTCACCTAACGCTCCATCCCCCATCCAATCGTCTCTCCAAAACTGAAAAACTGCTCCACTCCCAAGCATCGGTCTCAATTTAATAGCAATCTCTGAAATGACCACGGTAATCCCCTACCACGATAAGAACGGAAAATGTCTCGGGATGACCACCAGCGACATGGTCACGCCATAAATCTTCCTCAGCAAATGACACACCGGGTCCTCTGACTTCCCCTAAAGCCGAACCACCCATTTCGCCATTAATGTCTTATTCATCTCCTCCATCCGCAGTACCCCCAAGTTGTGCTTCCTCTTCGGTGCCATCACCTTACCCCAATCCAACAGAAGGAAACCTTTCATGCCCTGATAATCGTCTGACCAAAAGAATCTCCTCATCAGAGTCTCAATCTTGGCACGCACCCCAGCAGGCAACGACCTCGTGGAACAGAAGAAAATCGGATGGTTGAGAGAACATGATTCAAAAGCACCACCTTCCCTCCCCTTGAGAACATTGCAAGGCCTTAAATGTCGGTTTCGGTCACCATTTCGGTACTGATCAAAACAGAATTTCGATGGAATTTCGGTGGAATTTTGATCGAAATTTCGGTCATTTCGGTCATTTTTTGTACTAGGACCCCCATACTTCGGTCATTTCTGTCATTTCGGTCGAATTTCGATTTCGACTGGATATCGATATTCGACAGAAATTCCACTGAATTTCGCTGAAATTTGAGGCCATGGAGCATTGATACCTTCCAACCTGCCAACCTCCCATCCAGTCTCTCCAAAAGAACTTTCCAAACCCCAGACCTCGGCTTCCCGCCACCAATGGGAGACCCAAGTACATAATCGGCAGAGCAACAACAGGGCATCTCAACACCACAGTCGCATGCTACAACTCCTCCTCCTAAGACCGAACGAAACTACCATCGATTTCTTCCTATTGACACGAAGCCCGAAATGTCACCAAAAATATCCATTGATGCTCATCGAATCTTCGCCTCCTCAACCCCCAGTAATAATAAAGTGTCATCAGCATATTGTAAGAGCCAGATAGATATCTCCTCCCTTCTTTTTTTTTTTGATACAAAAAAGGGTAACACGCTTCGGTATCCGCCTCAAAATTATATTAAAAATCTAAAAAAGGAAAAACGGCACATACAATCACATCGATAGCCACTCCTCAACAAAACCAGCAAACTGAATACAGACATTCTCCCTATAAAACCTCTGGCCCGAGAACAGCAATGCATTCCTAACCAACCAAATAGACCAAACAAAGACACAGGGCTAAGTAGCTCCCTCCTCGAACGTTGCCTAGTCGATCGCAGTGAGCCCCAAAAAGAGTCGAAGAACCTCGCCAAAGCCAGCTCATGCTGATATCTTCCCAAAGCACCATCGTGCGAGAGCAGGTGAAGAAAAGATGGTCCATTGATTCAACCCCACTTTCGCACATAGGACATCTGCAAGAAACCGATCCGAAGAACCTGACACAACGATCTCTCATCATCAAGCGCTTACATCTAAAAAGCTAGAGGAAGAAGTCGATCCACTCAGGGATCCGAAGACCCCAAACGAAGCTGCAGTCCCTGATTAGCTCAAAAGAGCACGCAGGAGGCAGTCTGCGAATCACCTCGTACGCCTTCCTGACGGAGAAAGAGCTCCCCCTCCAAACCCAGTGGTCCCTACCCCCACGGGGACTTCACAGCCAGCCAGGGAGTCACTTAAAAGGAGCAATTCCTCCAAACGTTGATCGGAGAAGTTAGCGTGAAAAAGCGGCATCCAGTTTCCATCACACCAGCAGCTAGCAACACTTGCGTCACTGTCCGCTGCCAAAGCAAAAAGGCGGGGGTAGCGACCATAAAGCAACCCGTCACCCGTCCAATCGTCCGTCCAGAACGCAAACGACTGACCGTTCCCCAACACTGGTCTAAAAAGCTCATGGAAACAAGGGAGCACCGACAAAATACCTTTCCAGAAAGGCGAGGGCACAATCCTATTAGCAATTCTCACCGATGACAAATTGGAGAAGCCGTAGATGTTGCGCACTAGATCGCAGCAAATATCCTCGCCGCTCCCCCACAGCTTGCTCACCCACTTCAATAACAAGACTTCATTCATAGCATCAATACGCCTAACTCCAAGACCGCCCTCTTCCTTGGGTAGAGTGATAGTATCCCAATAAACCAGCTACATCCCATTAGCCTCCTGACCACTCTTGCTCCATAGAAATCTCCTCGTCAGGCTCTCAAGGCGCTGGTTAATCCCAATAGGCAGGATGCGCGAAGACATGAAGAATATCGAGATCGCAGAGAGGACCGCCTTTAAAAGAACAAGACGACCCCCCTTGAAAAGGATCGAGGACCGCCAACCAGACAGCTTACTCTCCAGCTTCTCAACAATAGGTAGCCAGTCCGCAATTTTGATTATGCCCGTCGTCAGCGGTAGCCCAAAATAATGAATAGGAAGCATGTCGCAACCCGTACCCAGTTCGGCACCACAAAGGCGCACTTCCTCCTCAGGTAGAGCAAAAGGAACCACGATAGACTTGCCTCGATTCTGCACCAAGCCCGACATCTCCCGAAAGAGCTCAAGAACGACTGTCATGCCACTGGCTTCCTCCATGCCCCTTCAATAAAGAATATAGCGTCGTCTGCATACTGCAAGAGGAATAACCAGCCCGTCTCTAGAGAAACCAGACATAATCATGCGGTTCCGAACATGGCCGACCAAATAGGCAAGTACATCAGCGGCGACAACAAATAACAAAGGAGCTAAAGGACAGCCATGTCTGACTCCCTTCTGCGGCTGAAAGAAGCCACCCTCCGGTCGGACGTTAACCAGCACTGTCAATGATGTAGTGGTAACACAACGCTTTATCCGAGAAATCCAGTAAACACCGAGCTTACTTTTAATCACTCAGATTGCGAAGGAGTTCAACTACTATGCTATTTTTTATCATGTTTCGATTTTATTTTTGTAGAAATATATTTCTATGTTTATGTACATTTTCATCTATTTCTTTTCCTCTTATCTTATGTAATTTGTCCATAGGTCTCTCTTCTTTATAAGAGAACCTAAGGCTGAAGGAATAATCAAGTCTCTCATTTTTCCCAACATGGTATCAGAGCAGCAGTCCTAGACTGAAGCTCTTATACCCTAAAACCCTAACCCTATCCCCACTGTATCATCCTCTCTTTCTCTGTCACGTTCTCGATTGCAGTCGTCGCGTCGTTCCATCTCTCTAGGGGAAGGAACCGCCCCTCCTCCCAGCGGGTGCCGTCGTCGCCCCACCGTTCTCTAGGGGTCGTCGCCCCTCCTCTCTCAAAGGGCTGAGTTGTCGCCCTTCCGCTCTCTAGGGTTTGTCGTTGCATCTTCTTCCTTAGGATGCCACCCCACCCCTCCCCTCCTCCGCAGTCTTTGACTCTTGATTGATGGGATTGGTTGCTTGAATTTACACATGCAACCAAATCTCTTTATGTCAGTATAGACAAAAGCTTGTCTAGTCTACACCATCATCTTCTCCAGCCAACATGTCAGAAAGCAAGGTAGATATCCCCACCACAAGTGCCTTCAAAGGTCATGCACCTATAGTGAAGAAGGATGTGTCGAACTACGAATTGTGGGTCATGCAGTTCATGAGCCTAATGAAGTCGAAGGGTAAAAAGCATATTCTTACCGAGGAAGAGCCGATCGAGAAGACAGGATTGTATGCCTCATGGGAGGCTAATGACGCATATGCTCAGATTTGTTATCTGGTACCTTGATGCCAGAGATTGCTAACGATGTCTTACACCAGCCACTGTCAAAACCATGTGGGACATTCTTGCTGCCACGTACTCACAAGCCAAGAAAGAGATAAAAATTCTACAACTTCAGCCTGACATCTTCATTATAAAACGGAATAGTAGATCTCTACATGCTCACTCACTGCCTTAAGGGGAATGTTTGAGAAGCTTCACAGCTTCATGCCCCTCACGGCTACTCCAGAGCTACTGAAGACATACCGAAACGCCACGATGGTTGGTGTTTTTCTGGTCTCCCTTGACTCACAGTATGAGACCGCTTCCTCTCATATTCTGACAGATGCTACCATTCTTCCTATGGAAGAGGCTTTCTGTAGATTGAGTCGGATCAATATTTCAACCCCTGCTCTAGTGCCAATTCTTCTGCCATGACGACTTCTCGTGGAAGAGGTGGTCCATCTAAGTTCCGTGGATGGAGACCACGTAGTAGAGGTGGACGTGGTCGTGGACCACCTCGAACCTAATGTCATGGATCAAGACATACATAGGATACAAGCTACTCCAAGCATAGTTACACACCGTCCGCTCGCGTAGCAGAGCAGATTCACCCTTATGCCACTCCACTCACATCAGATCAGCGATATGACGAGCTTGTGTCTCTACTGAGAGATACCATGCAACCAGCTAGTACTCATCCATCTGCTTCAGAGAACAGCCTAGATATTGCCGCTACTGCAGAAGCTAGTAGCACAGGTAGTGCTCCTACCTCTACATCTCATCATGGTTCAGATATCTCGTAATGGATTATAGATTCCGGTGCAACACATCATTTATGTGGAAATAAAAATCAGCTTATAACCTACAAGCATGTTTCTCCAGGAAAGACAGTGATCATAGCAGATGGGAACCATTCCCCAATTACGTGACAGGGGGAAATCACCTTGCCACCATCTATGTGATTGCATAATGTGTTGCATGTCCCTTATTTCTCACGGTGTGTTCGTTTGGGGGGTTACCCCCCACTTTGGGTGGGTTACCCCCAAAAACCCATATTCCTAACCCACTTGTGGGGTCCACTATCTTTTCATCAAAAAAATTATATATTATACCATCATATCATCTAAAAATCATAAAATACTCAACTTCTACTCACTATTCCAAACTTCAATACAATCACATCACAACAACCACCCACTTTTTCGAATTTCAATACAATCATATCATAATAACTACCAACTTTTTCAAATTCCAATACAATCACATCACACAAACCCTCCCAACCCTTAACCCACCAACCAAACACACTAACACAAAACCGGGTTATCCACCCCTGGATAACCCACCAACCAAACGCACCCTCAATGAATTTACTGTCTATTAGTCATATTACTAAGGATTTACATTGTCACGCAATATTTGACCCATCATCTCTTGTATTTCAGGACATTCTTACGGGCAAAGTGATTGGTTGTAGCTGTGAGCAGGTCGGGCTCTATCGACCAAGGCCTTAAATTTCAATTTCGGTCACCATTTCGGTGAGTTACCGGTATGAGATTTCGATCATTTCGGTCCGTTTTTGTACTAGAGCTCCCAAAGTTCGTCTAATATAGGCCACTTCGACCGAATTTCGATCACCCACTGAAATCGAAATTCGATCGAATTTAACCAAAATTGGATCCCATGCTATTGACCGGTCCAAACAACGTATGTTGGAATATCCTTCCATTCCACTGGACATGTCTCTCGCTTCCTATGGCATCTACACTTTGATCATCTTCCACTTCAGAAACTGTGTCAAATCCTTCCCCAGATTTCACCCTGCTCGTCGTTTAATTGTGAAGCTTGTCAGTTAGGGAAGCACCATCGATCTGTCTTTCCTAGTTGTCAGAGTCGGAACAGTAGCTCCCTTTTTGAGATTTTCCATACATATATTTAGTGTCCATGTCGTGTTACCGATCATCAGGGACAGATTTTATTTAGTTGTTGTGGATGATTTTAGCCGTCTGTCTTGGGTTTTCTTGTTGAAGAATAAATCGAAAGTGGGCAATGCTATTATGAATTTCATTAAAGTGGAGAATATTTTTCCATCTTTGTCAAAATTGTAAGAACTGATAATGGTCTTGAATTCTGTACTCGTATGCTCTCTCAATTCTTCGCATCTCATGGTATTCTTCATCAAACATCTTGCACATACACGTCTCAGCAGAACGGAGTCGGTGAAAGAAAGCACCGTCAATTTCTTGATGTCACTCATACCCTCCTTCTCCAGAGTTGTGCACTGCATTCCTTCTGGGGTGATGTGGTTCTCACATCTTGTTATCTCATTAATCGTATGCCCTCGTCGATGCTGGGGGAGAAGATACCATTCTCCCTTGTTTTCCCTGACAAGGAGTTGTTCTCTCTTATCCCATGTGTTTTGGGATCAGTTGCGTTTGTCCATCGATTGTCTCCATGGATTGACAAGCTCTCTCCTAAGGCGTCAAATGTGTTTTTATCGGTACTCCAGGACTCAAAAAGGTTATTGTTGCTATGATCTGTTATGTAGGAGATATTATGTTGGTGCAGATGTTACATTTTCTTGAGTCTATCATGTATTTTTCTCCTACAGGTGACAGGTTGACACCTTCAGATTCAGATGATGAGATCTATATTCCACCTCCACCCATGCACCCACCACCTTCATCAACACCTCCACTGCCACCTCCTCCATTACCTCCATCAGCCCTACCTCCTCCTATTGGTCGGGTTCCACCACTACCACATCACTATAATCGATGGTCTGCTCCTACTCATGTTCATGGCCCATCATCCAGCACGCCCTAGGTTTGTTCTGACAATTACTTCTAATAATGGGTCTGATGATGTTTCTCAACAAAGGTTATTTCAGGAACGGGGGTGATCAGGCAGGTAGCACGGACGATGATGATCTTGATTGCCTATTGCTATTAGGAAGCAGAAGCGTTCATGTGCTTCCTATCCGCTTGCTTCTAATGTCAACTTTGAGCGTCTGACAGGTGACTTCAGAAGGTTCGTTGCTGCTTTGTCGACCGTGGCCATACCACGGACTTAACAGGAGGCATTGACAGATAGTATGTGGCGTCTAGCTATGGAGGAAGAGATGGCGACACTTCAGTCTAGAGATACTTAAAGTCTGGTCCCGGGTCCACCGGGACGTCTATAGTGAGTTGCAAAAGGGTCTTTACAATGAAGCAAAATGCAGATGGTAGCAATGTTCGGTACAAGAATCGACTAGTTATACGTGGCTTTACCCAGACATACGGGGTGGATTGACTTGACACATTTTCTCATGTTGCTTGTCACTCTACCCTACAGATCCTTTTATCAGTTACCGCAATTCGAGATTGGCCTTTGTTTCAACTTGATGTCAAGAACGCATTTTTGTATGGTGATCTTCAGGAAGAAGTCTACATGCAGCAACCGTCGGGGTTTGATGCTGAGCGGAGTGTTCACAGGTATCTAGACTTCATAAGGCAAACTATGGGCTTAAGCAGAGACGGAGAGCTTGGTTTAGAAGCTCTCAAACTTGTTTAAAAAGCAGGGGTTCAAACGGTAAATGCGAATTATTCTCTTTTCATACAAAGAGCCTCCATAGGTACGGTTGCTATTATGATATATGTTGATGATATACTTAATACATGAGATGATATACGAGGAATAAAGAGGGCGAACGAATTTCTGGGTAGTGAATTTGTTACCAAGGATTTGGGAGCTCTCAGATATTTTCTGGGATTGGAGTTTACCGGAAATCAACAAGGGTTTGTGATGACACAAAAGAAATATGTCACGGATTTGCTAAGCGACATGGGTATGCTTGGAAGTCGACCTGCTACTATGCCCATGGATCGAAGCCTGAAGATGTATGAAGATGATACTGATGAGGTTGACAGGAGAAGATACAGGGAATTGGTAGTAAAGCTTCTTTATGTAACAATTACTAGACCTGATATTTCATATGATGCCAGCAAGGTGAGCCAGTTCATGGAACAATCTCGTCAGATACATATGGATGATATACATACGATACTGAGGTACTTTAAATCATCTACAGGGGCAAGACTACTTTTAAAAGATGTGACACCAGCACTATCTCAGCATGTGCGGACATAGATTATGTAGGGTGCCAAAAGGACAGGAAGTCCACCACATGGTTTGCTATAGTTGTTGGAGATTCACTTGTCTCGTGGAAAAGCAAGAAGCAGACTGTTGTTGTTAGATCTAGTGATGAATCTGAGTATAGGGCTATGTCCCAAGCATGCACGGAAATGATGTGTGTTCGAGCAGTCCTTACTGGTCTACATATAGAGGTTCCTCTTCCCATGTCGTTGAAATGCAACAACCATGCTGCCTTATTCATAACCAATAATCCTGCATTCCACGAGAGGACAAAGCACATTGAGGTCGATTGCCATTATATACGTAACATGATTCGGAAGAGCTTCATTGCTACATCCCATGTCAGCTCATGGGACCATATGATAGATATTTTCACCAAGGCCTTACTTAGAGGATCATTTCAAAAATGTTCATCCAAACTGAGCATGATAGATATCTATGCTCCATGTTGAGGGGGTGTAGATATATATTTTTATGTTTATGTACCTTTTCATCTATTTCTTTTCTTATTATCTGTTTTTTAGGAAGAGTGGGTGATCCCCCATTATGGGGATCACCGCCTTTTTAATACTAATTCAATTAGCAAGTTTACATCACCGCATATGCCAGAAATTGTAGAATCGCGATGCAATGAGCGGCTACATTTTCCCAGTAACATCTCTGACCCATAAAAATTACATCGTTCCGTCCGAGCCAAATGGCCCATAGCACGATAAAAGGCCACAAGCAGTCGTCCGTGGATCCCCCCCCCTACCAACGAACGGACTCCAAGAACATGGAGAGATCATTTGTGCAGACCCCTGAGATCCCCAACTCACTCAAGACCCTGGCCGAGATTGGACAGCCCAAGAAGAGATGGTTTGAATCTTCCTCCGCCTCATCACACCTGTCGCAGCGAGTATCAGGTTGAGCTAATAATCTTACCCGGTGGCTTTTGTCTAAGAGGCGATCTCTTCTTAGGCACCAAAGGAAAAATGTGACCCTGCTCGAGATCTTTGTTGCCCATATAATTTTGGTGTCCTCTATGAGCTCCCAATCCTGCTCCTACGCCCGCCTGTTGAATTCCTCGTATGCTCTTTTGACCGAAAACCTGTTATCCGTCCATGAGAAGTGATCTTTGCTCATGGTCAGCACCTCCGTCTGAGGAAGTTCTACTTGCATTTTCAGGAACTCTTCCATGAGTCGTTCCGACATAGTTTCTCTGAATCCACGAATTTGACACCATCGTCTGGGCCAAAGTTGCCTCCTTGAGATACGTAAGTGCAAACAAATGAGGGAAACGATCCTCAAGCTTACCCTCCCCAGCCCAGTCGTCTTTCCAGAAACGAAGGAGGTTGCCATCGTCGATCTTGCATACAAGCCTATTTTTAAGCCGAGGAAGGACCCTGCAAATCCTTCTCCAAAGCAGGGACTCAAACCGTGTTCGCCCACAATCAAACTGGCCCGTGACCCGATAAAAATTCCTCAGCAACCTCGCCACTAGAGAAGACGACAGCCCCCAAATACAGAGAATGCACTTCGTGAGGAGCGCCATGTTCATGCTCCCTACGTCTCGGATTCCCAGGCCCCCGTCCTCGCGTCCTCTAGTCATCTCCTCCCAGCTGACCAAGTGCATCCCTGGCCCCTGTTGCTTTCCGTCCGACCAGGAGAACGCCCTCATCAAAGATTTGATCCTCTTTCTTACACCCGTCGGTAACCATCTGGTTGAGAAGAGAGAACACTGGTATGGCGGAGATCATATGTTTTAATAGGACCAATTTCCCGCCTTTCGACAAAGTAAAAGCCTTCCACCCCACTAGTCTTTGCTCCATTCTTTGGATAATGTCATCCTAGTTAGAGTTCTTGAGTTTCCCCATCATTAGAGATAGCCCCAAGTAGCGGATGGGGAGATTCCCCATCCGAGATCCCGTAGCCGTTGCAACACCGTTGCGCTCCGCCTCATTCCTATTATCTGTTTTATGTAATTTGCCCATATATCTCTCCTCTGATGCAGCGTAGGACCCTAGTATAGGGCCGACTTTTTAATTAATTTTAGTGGTCAATTTTATTTACGTTTATTTAAATTATCGTGTCTTTAATTAAATAAATGAGATCGCCTGTGATCTCAATAAATCAGTTAGAATTTCAAATTAGGTAGATGTCGGTTAATTAGTTAGAGTCATTTTAGGATAATTGGTTGTCAATTTCAAATTAGTTCTATTTTTGTAATCTCATCCCTCCTATATAAAGGGATGAGGGTCCAATGTTTTGAGACAGTTCAGTTGATATGAAAAATTAAGATTTTATCTCTCTCCTTCTCTCATCTCTCTCTCCCCACGTGGTCTTCACGTTTCTCTCCTTCAAACACCTCGTGTTCCCGACGAGCTTCTTCTCTCAACCCCTCCATTCTCTTCTCAATCCCTCCATTTTTCTCTCCACCAAAAAATCCACCATCAAAAAATATCATTTTCCGTCAACGCGAATTCAATTTGCATCATTTGGTATCAGAGCATGGCAACCGAATCGTCCCAATGATTCGACGATCCCGTCGCGTATTGGAAGATGCAATATGATTTGAGTTGCATATCTCATGGTTCGCGTTCACGTGCACGTCAACAAAGGTTCAAGAAGCGTCTTGTATCAAGCATTAAAATCCAAGAATGGCTGGACGCGACAATCAACGAAGATTCGCTCGACGACGACAAAATCCAGATCATCGAAACTGCTGACCGAGGGCCCATCTTCGACGAAGATCCAACCATCTACGACGAACTGCCCGTTGTTCAGATCAGTTCGGAAGAAAAAGAAGCCGAAACAGTCGTTGTCCCGAAGGTTTCAAATCAGCCCCCATCACCAACGGCGTCCCTGATGGCAGCCCCAGCGGTTCCCCAGGCCGACCACTCCCTCGCCGCATCCCCGCGACCCCCTCCCGCAACCCCGGCGACCCCGACGACCCCAACCCCGCCCCCAGCTTCGTCGGTGCCTTCCCCCGCCCCCGTAAATCCTGCGGCTCTGAACCCAACACCACCAGCCATCTTTTCCCCTTCCACGCCCGACCCCAGCGTCCCTTCCCGCGCCCTACCCCTTCCCGCAGCCACCCTCTTCCCTGACCCATCTATCCCCAGGCACCCCCTCTCTCCCGCCGCCTCCTTCCCCTCCGCACCCCGTGCTCCCCCCAACCACCACCGTCCTCACCGCATTCCCCAGCATCGCTCGCCCGCCCCGGCCTCCCCTCCCTCCCCGCGATCACCCTGGTGGTGCCCCGCACAGCCCGCGCCTCTCCCACGCGCAGGCCCCCCGCGCCCCGATCCCCCTCGTCGCCGCCCTTCCCCGCATCGCCTCCCCCTCGCCTCGCGCCCGCGTACCCTCTCGCCCCTCCCTTCCCGCAGCCCCCACTACCACCGTCCACGGAAGAAGCCACGCCGCCATTGGCCCTTGAGTTGCCGCTGTCGACGATATCTCACGGGGAGAAGAACCCTAACGAGGGTTGGAGGGTCCTCTTCCATCGGTTCCCATAAAATCTGGGATGAAAATTTAATTTGGGACATTTGCAGGGAAGGTCCCCCTTACAAAAGTATTTATCAAAATGGGCAATTGAAGGATATATTATGCTATGGAATCCTTTTAAGTGAAGGGGTAAAACATTTGCCGCCATACCCCTCCGTGGAAAGAAATTACAAACGTAACATGGAAAAGGAGCAAAATTGAGGCTTTTTGCTCAACCAATCCAGATGGGATTCTCCACCGTTGGAACGAAGATAAAGCAATTCGTCGGGAGACGAATTTTTAAAGCGGATGAGAGTTAATGCAGCGTAGGACCCTAGTATAGGGCCGACTTTTTAATTAATTTTAGTGGTCAATTTTAATTTACGTTTATTTAAATTATCGTGTCTTTAATTAAATAAATGAGATCGCCTGTGATCTCAATAAATCAGTTAGAATTTCAAATTAGGTAGATAGTCAGTTAATTAGTTAGAGCCATTTTAGGATAATTGGTTGTCGATTTCATATTATTTCTATTTTTGTAATCTCATCCCTCCTATATAAAGGGATGAGGGTCCAATGTTTTGATACAGTTCAGTTTGATAATTAATTGAGAATTATTCTCTATCTCCTCTCTCTTCTCCCGTCCCCTCGCGGTCTACGCGTTCTTCCTCCTTCAACCTCGCGCAACAGGCGTGTTCTTCTCCTCAACCCCTCTATTTTCTCCACCGAAATTCCACCGTTCAAATATTTCAAATTTTATCGTCGACGCCGGATTCCGTTTGCATCACTCATATATATAAAGAATTATATCGTTATAATTATTCTCTATGCGGTCTACGCATTCTTCCTCCTTCAACCTCGCGCAACAGGCGTGTTCTTCTCCTCAACCCCTCTATTTTCTCCACCGAAATACCACCGTTCAAATATTTCAAATTTTATCGTCGACGCCGGATTCCGTTTGCATCACTCATCTATATAAGAGAACCTAGGGCTGAAGGAAAAATCAAATCTCTCATTTTTCCCAACAATTTCAGGATAAACTAATTGAATGAGTACTTGGATGTGACCATGAGGAGGATAATGTCTTGCCACCACTTCCGATACTACATCCAATTTTCTTCGACACCTTCACTTTGATAACACCTCCACTTCTAAAAACTCCAAGAGATCCTTTTAAATGTATCTCCTCAATCAAAATCAGCTTGGGAAACATCATTGCAGCTCCGTCCCAATGCGTGATGTTCCCAATCTTTTAAAACAATTTTTAGAAAATGGTAGTCAGCCATAAGGTGCACACCCATATCAAATTATTTCATTAAACATAAAAGCATACAAGTATGCTGACCAATCTCTATATAAATGATCAATCTGCAAAAGAACATTTTCTACATACTCGTCGCATCACTCGCTAGCCAGATGGCCCCGTATGAGTGAAAAGAGTTCGACCTCTCCCACGTAGACATGTAAGGAAGATGTTACCTCGGAACTGATGTATCAATGGCATTCTAACATGACATGATGTTAATATTTAATATATGCAGATAAAATCGTAATAGGTTTATGATTTCATGACATTCACTGTAAACAAAACAAGATAAATGTGTTTTTAGTGGTAGTAGATGTCAACAGATATTACAACTTTTTTAGAGAGAAGGGTGGAGTCCCAACTTGGGACCCACCGCAGTAATATCATGTATTTATAAATTGATGGAATTTACAATACATTACTCTACACCACATGATTCCATGTGATACATAGCGTCTGCAGTGCTCAATAACATTCTCAGAGTACCATACCAGATCGTCCAAAGGATGGCGAACGGATAGGAGATCTCTGCACGTCCACCCCCACATTCTGCTCTGATGTAGCTCCAGAAGGTTGACTCGTTCGTTCTCCACCCTAATCCAAGGAAGTCTTGCATCACTCCAAACACATGCCAAGTGTGAACAAGAGAAAAAAAGATGGTTCAAATCCTCCACCCCCTGTCTGCATCTATCACATTAGTAATCATCCACTCCCAAAAACTGGTCACGACGGCCCTTAGTAAGAATCCTCCCAATGCTGAACAACCACATGAATACCTTGACTCCGTTGGGCACCCTGCTTATCCAAATGATGTTGGCAACTAGTTCGGTACCACTGCACATCTGTCCATCTTCTTCATCGTGAACCTTCCATCACCGCACACCCAATGGTCCTGACCAGTCGATGGACCACCCACCTTTGCCAGCTCCCTCCGCAATCGAAGGAGTTCCTCCATCCTACGGAAAGAGAGAAACGTGGAGAATTGAAAATTCCAATTGTCATGTCCCGCATCCCGTTAACCCCACCTATCTTCCTCGAGCCAAACTAAACAATCCTGGAAATCTCTCCCTCAGCACCCCTTCCTCGCTCCGGTCATCAAGCCAGAATCTGAAGCTTTTTCCATTCCCCAAAACAGCACGCATTTTGGTGGTCATCTCTGGAATGATCCTCACGATCACCTGCCACAACACAGAGGGAGCCCGAGTCTGAGCGGTCTCTAAAGAAAGAGCAGTGTCGTAGATCTTTCGTGTGAGCCGACAAATTAGATCTCCTGAACGCCCCCATATCCGAACCACCCACTTTGTCACAAGTGCCTTATTCATCTCCCACAATCTCACAACCCTCAAACCTCCCAACCTCTTCATTATTGTGACCTTACGCCAATCGGTCAAGTGAAAGCCATTTTTTATTTGCCGCCCATCTGACCAAAGAAACTGCCTCATGAGAATCTCCATCCTCGTACGAATCCCTACTGCTAACATTCTCGTGGAGCAAAAAATATAGGTATGGCAGAAAGAACATGCTTCAGTGAATTAGTGGCACCAGCTTCCCACCCTTCGATAGCGTAGATGCCTTCCAACCTGCCAGCCATCCCTCCAACCTCGCCATCACGAGTCTCCAGTCGCAAACTCGGAGCCGTCCCGCCACAAGTGGAAGTTCAAGATACGTGATAGGTAGAGCGCCAAGCCGCCAACAGGGCACCTCAAACTGCTCATCGCCGCATGTGCTTCCTGCTCGGACATACCAAAAATGTGACATTATGGATTTCTATCTATTAATCTCAAGGCCCGAAATGTCACCAAATATGCCCACAATTTTCATCGCACGTCGAATTCTGGCCAATCGTGGTCCCAGGAACATCATAAAGTTGTCAGCATACTGCAGCAACGGAATCGAGACCTCCCCATTAGCATAACCCGCGCACCAGTCCACATCCACTGCCAACCTCAATTGAACGGCCAACGTGTCCGCTACATTCACAAATAGCAACAAGGTGGGAGGGCATCCATGCCGGATCCCTCTCTGTGTCTGAAAGAAACCTCCCTCATGCCTACCAATGGTGAGAACCGCAAAGGAGGCCGAAGTGATACACCTCTTCTCCGAAGACTTCCAGAGAAAATGCCAATCAACACAATCATATGCCTTCGCAGAATCAATCTTCCAAAGTAGCCCTCTGGTCTTGTTTCTCTTCCGATCCGCAATCACTCTGATGTCATCACCAAACCATCGGTCATGCACCTCCCAGGCACAAACGTCGTCTGCTCATGAGAGATGATATCTTGCAGCACACCACGAAGCATGTTGCTGAGGGTCTTCGCGATAATGAGGTAGATGGCATTGAAGAGCACAATGTGTCTGAAATCTTCAACCAAGGATGGGGTCTCCCGCTTAGGCAACAGAAAAAAGAAGTGCTTTATTCAGATTTTCGAACCCCCGATTTTTGTTGCTAAACTCCTGAAATATTTCCATCACGCCACCCTTGACCACTTTCCAAAACTCAATGTAGAAGCGAACCGGAAATCCATCTGACCTAGGGGCTCCATCATCGTTAGGTTGAAACAAAGCAATCTTGGTCCCCGCCTTCGTGAACTTCTGGCCCAAGGAGGACGCTTGAGCCTCAGTTAGGCACGAAACATGCCTACCCTACCACCCACATCCACCACACGTACCACGCCTGCTTAATGCCTGAAAGTGTGATCGCAGCGCCGCCCCCATAGCTCGGTCTCCCTACACCACTGCACTGCCAACCTCAATGGAGAAAATAAAGTTTCTACACCTTCTTCCATTAGCCATGGCATGGAAAAATCGAGCATTCACATCTCCCTCATTTAACCAACGCTGCTTGAATCTCTGCTTCCATGTCACCTCCTCCTTCTTGTCCTCTAGAAGAATATCAGTTGGGTGATTGCTTCTCTCCTCAACCTTCCCCAACGTGAGCTCCTTGACATCCTCCAGCCTATCAAACCAACACACCTCGTCTCGGGTCGCATCGCGCCTCGATAGCCTCTGCAAACGGTTGATCATGTTGAACTCCACCAAATGCCTCCTCAGAGCAACCAGCTTAGCCGCCAATCTAGCCGTTGCCGAACCAAGTGGCTGGCAACCCTCCCAAAAAGAGGCCACTGACTCATGGAAATCATCCTCAAGCAGTCATGTCTACTCAAAACGAAACAATTGTATAGGCCGAACATCCTCCTCAGAGGACCACAACAATGACATGTGATCAGAATGAAATCTCAGTAAGGCATAGGCCCCAGCTAACGAAAACGCGTCCATCACCTCATCCGAGAGCGGAAACATGTCCAGACGAGATCTCGACTTGGAGTTTCTTCATGTGTACTTACATCCAGTCGCATCTATGATCTGCATTCTAAAATCAGCAATGAGCCCCTAAAGCTCGGAAGATCCCGCGTCACAACCGTCGAGGCCCCCGGATGATCCTCCGGATGAAGAGTAACATTTAAGTCACCAACATGATCTAGGGGACCGAGTAGAACATCGCACGTGCAAGCATCGGCTCATCAACCAACTCGCAGAAATTCACCCCATTGCACGGCCCATAAGCATTGCTAATAACAACCCTAGTGCTATTCGCTCTACGTCTCAGCAAGATTGAGATAAAGTGTCTGCCCACCATCCCCCCACTTTCAAATACGAAATTCCCCCCCTTCCACCCATTGAACAAACCACCAAAGCCCCAACCGAATGAACAACACCAAATTCCTCCAATCTAGTTCCACCAACCTCCTTCCAGATCGACTCGAAGTTAGTTGAAGTTTTAGTTTCCTGCAATAAGACCACGTCCACTATCCGCTTCATGATCAATCCCCGCACTGCAGCCCTCTTGTCTGCCCTTCCCTGGCCCCACACATTCCATGAAAGATATGACTACTTGATACTTCCGAGTAAAACAATGGATTCATGTCTTCATTCAAATGTGTAAAAGATATAGCCGTCCTTAAAAACCGAGTACTCTACCATTAACATAGCAAACCCAGATAAATAGTTGCAATAAAAACTTCAGAGGAATCTGAGAAATCTGCAACGATGTCGGGAGAAACCAAAAGGCATGGTCTTGTTTGTCCATACAACAAGTTCATGATCCAAAAAATTTGCATGGCAACATAGCTATAATTACAGTTAAAATATGTTCCACTTCAAGAGGGTAAGGTTCATCCTCCTCCAAGCTCTCTTTTAAATTTGCAACATTAGATAAGAATAAAAGGCTCAGTTCTTCCATTGTATGGCTTTGTTCGACTGTCACGATAGGTGGTGAACAGATGTAAAAAAACCTCGAGGTCATTGTTCGATAATTTGCAAGCATTAACTATTGTCGAAAAGGAGCACTTTTTGAAAAGCATGTGGAAGACATTGATATTCTCACTCAAACTTACATTCGGCTTATTTGATGTTGCAACAGTAGAATCGCCTCCATGGGAGGCTTGTCTTCCAGATTGATCTGCAACAGAAGGAACTTCGTTTCGAGCCAAATTGTTTGAATGTTCTGTGAAGCCAGTGGATGGCCTGTTCAGTTTCGCGGCAGCAGCATTGCTTTTAGAAGCTTTTCCAAAGAAATTAGCACCGGTAAATCCCTTCGAAGACGACAAAAATGAACCTTTGACACGATCAAAGTATCTAGATTTGCCAGCCGGGCCCTTGGCTCCTTGGGCTGCGCTTTCCGAGGCATTTATCTTGCTGCTCTCCAAACTGGCCTTGTGAACATCACCGCGTCTGTCATTCTCGCTTTTCCTGTCGGAATCCCGCTTCCTATCCATATCCACACCGGCTTCCCCATCAGAGTTGCTCTTGCTAGACCCTTTATCTCTGTCCCTTCGCCTCTCCTGCCTCTTCTTC
Source organism: Ottelia alismoides (assembly GCA_037367405.1). Taxonomy (NCBI): domain Eukaryota; kingdom Viridiplantae; phylum Streptophyta; class Magnoliopsida; order Alismatales; family Hydrocharitaceae; genus Ottelia; species Ottelia alismoides. The sequence goes on along the minus strand of JAZKJV010000477.1, from coordinate 324,476 downwards.
TCCATATCCTTCTTAGCAGCATCCCTCGCCCTCTCCAAGCCTTCTTCCTTCTTGGCCTCCGACCGCTCATCACGCAGCTTCCTCTGCTCCTCGATCAGCCTTGAGACCTCCTCCCGCTGCTTCCTCTCCTCCTCCTCCAGCATCTCCCTCTCCAGCCTCGCCCGCCGCTTTTCCTCCGCCTTCCGTCTCGCCTTCTCGCTCCTACTCTCCGGGCAGCTCCCCTCACCCTCGCCTCTCCTGTCAGACCCACACCCATCCGCATCCGAGGCGTCTTCTCCCGCAGAGGAACCTATTCTAGGGAAAAGCCTGCCGATCCACCTAGCACAGAGCAGGAGCCCGGAGAAGACTCGGCAGGCGAACACCGCAGCGTCCGAGTAGGACCTCTCAGTGAGGCAGCGGTCATCGTTATCCGGCTGCCAGTCCTGACTACAGGCCCAGGCTCCGCGGCTGAGCATGAGATCGCCGATGATGGCAGGGGGGCCGGGGATGTCGAGGACGGGGCGCTTGGAGATGTGGCCGCAGTAGGAGCACATGAAGCGGCCGCCGGGTGGGTTCTGGTCGCGGTAGGGGGTGAGGCAGTTGCGGCAGCGGCGAGTGGCAGCTTTGCGGAGGCGATGGAGATGGAGGGCCTGGGACCAGCGGCGCTCGCGGAGGCGGGCGGAGCGTCGGGCGCGCCAGAGAGAGAGGTGGGGGAGGAGGAGCTCGTACCAGGAGAAGTAGGCGGCAAGGAAGAGGAGGCAGGAGAGGCGGGCGAGGGTCATCTCCAGGCGGAAGGGAGGGGGCAGAAGCTGCGAGAGTGCCCACAGGCCCACCAGGGAGAGGACCACCCACGGCAGGAGCTCCCGCGCGCGACGGGACGCCCTCTGCAGCACGCAAAGTATGCACATTTCTGATTTGAGGAAAAACCCTAGATTTCTGCGATCGGAGGAAGGGGGGGTTGGCTTTGGGTTGAGCTGAGACGAGGGGATTGAAGGTGGGGAGGGGTAGTGAGTGGCGATGATGTTGAGGGCGGATGTGGTCGTGGGTTTGGGATGGAGAGCGGACGGATTGGGGATTGTTGTCTTGTCTAGGGGAGAGGAAGTGAGAAGACGAAGGTTGGGGAGGACTAGGGAGCCGTGTTCTTTTTTTTCTTTTCCTTTTTTTCTTGGGTTTTAGTACCCGGAGTTTTTGGTTCGTGTCAATATGGTGAATATTGCATACATACCCTCGTAAGACTTTTGGCTGATTTCTAGCAGTCTTCGAGCCCCGGTTGTTCTCGAGATCCAAACGGACGCATGGGGGCATACGTGTAATAAATCGATATTCTGGGCCTTTGTGTAAATAAAACAATATTATTTTTTTTTTGGTAAGTAAGTAATTGTATATATTTCAATCAAAAATGGTATACAAGTTTGGGCGATGGCCACATTAAAGTCAAAACATCAAAAAACCCAAAAATTGACAACTCCAGATACCCAGAATTTCCAAGGGCAACAACCCGAATGGGGGGGCAGCGACGGCGTCAATGCACGCAGGAGAATTACTCCAGGATGATTCTAAAAGTCTGGATGACGTAGTGAATGGTGGAGGAGGTCGGAGAAGGGTGCTTCCCAGTCCACCCCCTGTTTCTTTCAAACCAAATGCGCCATAGGACAGTTGCGAGCAGGGGACCAAGCCTCAAGCGTGTAAGCTTGTCAGGATGGCGAGCAATCCAATCAAGAGCAGCCGGGAGAGAAGTCATTGAGGGCAAAGGAAGGTCCAGCTGAGCACAGGATGAAGACATGACAGAGGTCACATACTCACAGGAGAAGAACAAATGGCTATGTGATCCAAGCCCGAGCCGCAGAGGTAACAGAGACCATGGGGGCAAACACCCCAAGAAGATAGACGATCCAGAGTCGGTAAGCGCTCAAGAATCCCCCTGTACAACGCAAAGGAGAAGCTAGGAGGGGAGGCCTTCGACCAGACAATCGGCGCCCAAGAGAGAAGATCAGCCCGTGGGCGCAAGAACTCCATGGCAGCTGCAAATGAGAAGCGATTAGGCTGGGGAATCCAGCCATACGGAGGAGCAGAACCCGAGATGGCAGAGCGAAGCCGGGGTCTTAAGAGGAGGATAGCCTTCCAAATCCGAGAAGCCGATGCAGAAGAAGAGGTACTCCAGAAGGACCGGTTGAGCAAGTACTTGGCGCGCATGAATGTAGCCCAGATGGAGGAGTCTGAGGAAAGAATTCTCCAAGTCCAGCTAGCCACCATAGCATTACGCAGGAGGATAGCCGAGAGGAGACCAACACCACCCTCCTCTTTTGGTAGGCACAGGGTGTTCCAGGCAATAGCATGACGATGGCGACCCCAAAAGAAATTAGCACACATCTGGTCAAGCTTGCGAGCAGTGGAAGCCGGCAGGAAGATGCCAGCAGCCCAGTAAAGGACAATAAAACAATATTACAGGAGCAAAGAGTAACCGCGGTCATATATGGAAAAGTGTAAACATACCTGGTTCGTAACTAATGCATGTAGATAGGCATTTGCTATTTTCCTCGTCCTGTCCTGATGACGTGGAGGGGGAAACCTTACCATTACTTATGTGTTCCTTCCAGCAACCCCGAGTAATAAATGGACGTGTGATGTGCAGGGAGAGCATCCAATTCACATTAAATGGTTTCCATTTGTGTCCGTAGGCACCACAAATAGGATGGGAACCTGGGCTTTTTGGTGCATGTGGCGTAGGTCAAGGCCTTTATCTGAACCTCTCCCTGGTCGAACTTTTTATGTAGTAGCTCTCTTATATCATGATGGTGGTCGCTGCCCTGCAGACGTCAGCCTTTAATTTCATGCATGAGCGGATGGATTTCCTTCTTTGAGCCTTATAGGTGTGGATCAAACAGGCCCCTGCCTTTTGAATTAGGTCAAGGAATTCATTGTGCTATATTGTAATTTGAATTTTTTTTCCTCGGACTTCGTGGAATGAAAGGAAATGAACAAATTTCTCGTCCTGCTGCTCTAAAAGTAAAAGATTGGGAAAAAAATCTTCTCCGTAGAGCAGGGATGAGCATCGGGCCGGGTCGAGTCGGGCCCAGCCTAGCTCAGCCTGAGCTCGGTTCCAATTTTTAGACTTGCGGGCCGGATCTAAGCCTGTTGAATTTCAGAAATTGCAGCACAATCTCGAGCCCGGCCCACTAGTACATGGGTCAGGCGAGTCAGGCCAGCCTGCTACATTAAAAAAATATTTTAAACGTAAATACAATACACATTTAATATTAAATATATAGATTGAATATGTATTTCTTCAAAACATGAACATAGTTGATATCTAAAGCATAGAATAATGGTAATTTAAAAAAGAAGATGCACTGTATTATTAGAAATCAGAAATTACATGTGGAAAAAATCACTGACATATATACGGGCCTACACTTGGGCCTAAACTCGAGCCGGCCTGCGGGCTTTGGGCTCGGGCCCAAGCTTGCCTGAACCCAGTCCGAAACTGGATCGGGCCAAAATTCAAGCCCAAGCAAGCCCATTTATCGTTCAGGCTCGGGCCAGACTCGGGCTTTGTCGGGTTAGACATCGGGTTGGGTCGGACTTTCCCTACACAATGCTAATCCCTACCATAGAGAAAGTAGGAACAAAATATTAAAAGTTAAATTACATAAAAAGGGTTCACTTGTGCTTCAATTCCTAGTTAGAATAATCTTTTTGGAAACGTAACAATTAGAGAATAAAGCTTTAAAATTTGAGAATAAAGCTTTAAAATTTAAGGTTTAAAGATTATGAAAAGAAAGAGAAAACCGAAGGTTATGGGAGGCTGCATTCGTGGGAAAATTGAAGAGTGGACTTCTCTTTATTACATTTAAAAAAAAGAAGATCTTGGGATTCAGTTCATTATTGAGGTCCTCTTTGTAATTTACTCGAAATTAAAGGATAGCAAGAGATTTTTCAACAAGGTCTTTCTAGAGGGGAGCGGAAGTCGAGCAAAAACAACAAAATTATTTATATATTCTGAAATATGCGATATATTGTCAATTATTAAATATATAAAGGTAAATAATATTTTGCAAAATCATTTTTTATGCTTAAAATTCTGCACGAAAAGATTACTCGGTAAGATTTGGATTCAAAAATATTGACCTTTTTTTCAATGATATCTAGAGAATTTCGGATGTAGATTAAATATGTTTAATCGTGCTAACTTAAGAAATCAAGGATCTCAAATTTCCATAAGTTTAAGAACACTTTAATCAATAAAACAGTATTTCTTTTCTATTAGTTTGGTACAAAATAAAATTATAAATTATGTGATGTGTTTTGGGATTGAAATGAGTCTTTAAAAACTACGATGGCATCATGTGGAGTTGAGTGCATTGTTTTTCAAATCAAATCGATTCAACAGATGATGATACCATATCTAAAATCGGATTAAAATAAATCAGGGAAGAAAAGTATACACTTAAATATACTCCACGGCTACGAAAGGTAATGTACGTAATATTGAAAGTATACGAGGTTGTGGATGTAAAAATCTCAATAAAATGTTATTTATTCGTTAGCATTATTCGTATATTATAAATATGATGCATGGTTATAAATCTATCTTTCATACTTCAAATCAATTTATTTTTAAAAATCCATTTTCAAAATCAACTAAAAATATAAATTCAAAATAAAGATGAAAACTTGAAATATAAAAAATATAGAATCTAAAAATCAAATAAATATCGAAAAAATGTATCACATCTGTACAAAAAGTTTAAAAAATATTACAAATACCTAGAAAAAACTCATAAAAATACATAACATACCATATAATACAGGAAAACCACCTATCATTCGGCCTTATTTTTTCAAACTTCCGGTCCTTGTATTCGACCTTAGGACTTAAGTCAATAAAATTAATAAAATTAGGGAAGAGGCTACTTGCTCTTTAGTTTGGTTTGAGTCGCATGATCAAGTGTGATGCAACTTGAGTCACTTATTGAAAATGGATTTCGCAACGTCATTCAACAACATGTCATATGAATAACATAAAATCAATGATACTGAAACTGCATCAGACCAACCGGTTGGACAGGTGAATCGAGCCTAAGCTGGTTCGGTTAATTGATTCTCACGATTTAGGTTAAATTCGTAAAATTTTGATTCGACCACTGGTCCGATCCACTATTTGCAACATGATTTAACATGATTCAATCAAAATTGAACCACTCAACCACAATTTGAATTTGATTTTATATTTAAATGATAACAACAATAATGAGTTTGAACTCATAACCTCTTCTAACCCATTAAAGAGTACTGACCAACTACTACAATTTCACTCTTAAAAAAGATTGGATAATAAATATAACGAACCTATCATTATGCTAAAGTACTTAGTTCAAACATTACTTATATATTAATACCATTTATTGTCGCATATTAAAAAAATTATGTATAAAATAGTGTGTTTTAATTGTTTGTATATTTTATATTTATTTTAATTATTTTGAGTGTATATTCTGTGTATATTCTAATTCATTCCGATTAACTTACCCGCTTCAATTATTTTTTCCGTACCGGTTCGATTTAATCTGATTTTAAAAAATAACAACATTATCATTCGATTGAATCGGTTAGATTTCATGGTCTAATTCGGTACAACCCTTTTGTTGGCCGATTCAGTCTCCGATTCGGTTTCAAAAACCTTGCCTAAAATATATAAATATCAGGACATATTATATTGTGCGTCCAACATATACTGATATTAACTCGTTTTTGAAAATGTTTCCTACTTCATATGCTATGTAAAAGGTGCCTACACCAATTGCATAAGCACGTTTTTATATTGATTTGGCGTCTAAATGTAAAGCCGTGTATGCATTTATCTTTTTCCCTATAATTATATAAGATTATCTTTATGAGAAGCTAATGCTAAGCTATTGTTGCGTTATTGGGTAAAATGGCATTCTTAACATTTATTGATTGTTGTGTTTGATTTAAGAATAACCATCAAAATACTTATTTTCTATATATTTTCATTAATCAAGGCTTGTTTGAGAATAAATCTTCGAGAATTTATGCAATATAACCATTTTTACTTCAAACAAAGGTTTACAAAATGATATCATTTATTAAACCTGGATAGAAGTTTTATATTTTGTGTTAATGGATTAATTTATACGTTCTACCAGCACTTGTATACATACATTCCTACGTGGGTGCATGCATACATAATTTATGTATTCATAAATGCAATCAAACTTTTCATGAATCGAAGTTGAGTGAACCTACCTTAACCATGCTCTATTCATTTATATAAGCGAATTTATACTTGCATTCAGGTTTGATCGTTTATTTTTGAACTGAATCTTAATCGAGTTTTTAATGTCAGCATTGAATTCTTAGCCGTACTTAACTTTCCAGATACAATGTCCTCTTGAACGCTCGGAATGTCTATTTTCATTATCATCATGCATATACGAATTGATCTCTCTCTCATTTTTTACTATCCCTCTTTTCATCGTATGTACTATTATCTGCAAGCGGTAGGAGGGAATTCGAACTTTTGGCAAGGTCAAGATCCATGACCCCGAAAGCGATCAATAAACTCTCTTGATATGATTTGAAATTTGAGCAAGTTAACATAGGAATCACTACAACAATTAAGATCTGTGGTGACGTCTTTTTTGTTAAGAACACAATGAATAAAATGTCACTAAACCTCTCATGGCGAATTCATGATTCGTTGTGAGAATCGTTGCTATATAAACCGTTGTTAAATTTTTAGCAATGATTACTAAATGCTAAGAAAATTAAAATTACAACGAATAAAAAGCGCCATGAGATTAAAGTTAACAACGAATAAAAATCGTTGTCATTTGGATGTCAACGATTTTTTGTCACTGTATAGAGCTTACTATTTGACTCTTTTATGTATAACAATGCTTTTTTCCGTCACTATTTACAGCCATGGCAATGATTAATTTGTCATTAAAAAAGGTATATGATTTACTTGCCATATAAATTAATATTACTATTTATTTATTGACCATAATTACATATATTAACTAATAATATAAAAATTAGAAATTCTTTAAGGTTGTTGCTGGAAAATGTTGAAGATGGTTTCAATGCTTAAAAGAAATTTGATAATCCATTTCAACGTCTCCTTTTTCCTATTGTTGAAAATAAGAGCATAGTAAATGAGAGATGGAAGAATGGAATTGCAAAATGTCGGTATTCATTTCTCGTAGGAGACTATAGAAGAGGAATCCTAACCCTAAAGCAAAATGATATTGTAACACCAGACCTGTTGCTTACAAACCCATACATGAAATATCCATCCCGCCAAGCTACAATCGAATAACAAAGTAACCATATCTTTTCATCAAATTAAGTCGAGGTTTTCCTGCCCTCACTCTGCACATCATGACAATTTAGATTCGAGTAAATCGAAATGCATATAATATCAAGAAAAGTTAAAAAGGCAATCCAAGTTGGGTTCCCACGATGCATACCATGGACAGTTGCGATGTTCGCAGCATGCCCTATATGTTTCCAAACAAAACAAAGTATCCTTTGACTAATCCATAAGGGCATTGACTAAGCTCTAACCAATTATTTGCATCATAACAATGCCAAGTTGGATTAAAACAACAGTTACCAGCACTATGAATGCATTATATCAATTTCAATCACAAAGTGACTAAAGCCAAGATGAACACTGAGAGATCTTCAACCTTTCACATATATCCTAACAATACCACAAGTATGACATAAAATTTAGTAGTTGACAACAATGTATAACACACGCAAAGATTTATATTTCATAGTTACATACAATGAAAATTATTATTCATTAAAATTATTATATATATAAATATACAATGGAACTATGATTCCAGTTTCCCACCATTTTACAATCAAATTTATGTAAATACGTAACCAGGTTGTCCATTTTGTATACTCTTTCTTTTTATTTTGTTATTAACACAAATAAAATTCTACAAATCAATTAGTTACTTTCTTAGGTAGCACATGTTCTAGATGAGACTAGTACATTCTCTTCATCAAAGTAAAAGAATAACTGATGTAATGGGAAGAAATCTAACCTCTTTCATTTCTGATATGGTCACCTTAGATACTTTGTCTTAATGGTCAGATCCTTCACAAGGAGAATATCCATAAAATTGTAGGGAATGCAAATCACATGGCATGTATATGGACCTTGACTTAAACTGTGCAAAGTCCAAGATCTGGAGCTTCAAGGCTCAGGTTGCTTTGTATGAAATGTCAGATTAGTGTTGGGCATCTGTGTGGTCAAGCCTGCTAAGGCGAAGCCCTCCCGACAACAATGCCCCTCGCAAAGAAGAAGCTCCATAAGGAGGCAACATTACCCCTCGTAGAGAGGCTGCTAGTGTCGGAATTGTTTGGTGAAGTTGAATATCGCTGGGAAGTCACAGTGCGACATGGCAAAGAGAAGCACCAGAGCCCAGAGAAGGGAAGGAAAGATGATATCTTGATGGGAACCATATAGAACATAAGTGTAAGCTTTACTTCAGTGCATATCCTGAAGGGTCACCAAAATTGAATATCATTGAGAAGTCCTACTTTGAAGTAAGCATAAGCTTTACTTCAATGCATATTCTGAAGGGCTTTCTTGATTAATAATGGAATAGTTACAACATCGAATACCATTGAGTCATTCATCATTGTCTGGTTTGTTTTTAAACCAAAATAATGCTCATACTAAGATTCACTTTGCCAGCATCCATGTACATTTTATTCCTTACTATGTGATAGATGATCATTAATATTTGGAGAGAAAGAACATAGATATGCACTTTATAGAACTCCATTGTGAGTAGTCCTTTGATTCCTCCCAGTTGCGTCTTGTTCCAACGGTATATCAGTACCAATAATTATAGTGTTATGCATGTACTTAGTGATCATGCAAGACATTTCAATATTAAGTTTAATATTAGTTACCTGCAACTGGATATGATCAAGATATTTGGATACATATCCCCATCAGGCCATTATCTTAAGGGAGATAGGCATTATCTCCACTACTAAATAGAAGCATCCATCAATTGTTCCTTGCAGAAATCATCCTTCCTCCACAATACCTAATCCATAAGCAACTACAAATCTTATCCGTAAGGAATTTCATATTAGCTCAAAAAAATCAGACTTGAATTAATTTTTGGTTAAAAGCGTATTCACCAAAAACAACAATGACAATATTCATTGTAAGAAGCAAGAACCATCAATTGATGTAGATCTTTTAGCCTTGACCAACGCTCTCAAATAATGAATTGTGAATAAAAGCAATGATCTTCAATGGATTCGTGAGTTATCCATGTTTAAACTAATAACTAGAATCAACTTCCATCACCATGGTTAGGATATTTAATCTTTTATTATTCCTACAAAAAAATTGGTTGTCAAGAGTAAAGAATGACAAGGGTTATGATGGTCATACGATATGCACACTTCATACTGATGTGAGCACTTTCTTTTAAAAGAGACCCCAACATCTTCTAGCTTGGGTTCTGATTCTAGTTCCTCAGCAAACCAATCTGCACAATCATACAAGACAATGCAACAAAAACTCCACACAGTCGCATTCCTCCTTCAACAACATTCCCTCCACTGGCAACTAGTTTTGCTCAATCAAATTATAATTTTAATATATAATTAACACTCTGCCAACAATCATTTAAATAAAAAACTGAAGTAAAAGCAAAACTAACAAACTACCTAAAGGAGTGAGTTTAAGGCACTTATCCGCTTCCGGTCAAATTTGACAAGATTTTTAGCCATCTCCAATGTATATAAAAATGATCAACACATCCAACAAGAATAAACCTTTGCATCAACCTCCGTCATCTTGAACAACTTATCCGGATAAAAGAGAAATACTAGCAACCAAAACAAATAAGATCATACAAAATTAACCAACAAATATAATACTAAACCTATTGTATACAAACCTATTAGATGTATGCACCTTCAAGTATTAAAGTAATACCCAATAATGAGCTATATTGTCTAGATATAGGCAAATTTTGTATCTGATAAATTCGTAATAACATTCATGAGTAGTACTTTAGGCCAGATATACCTGAATCAAAATCCAACACTCTCTAGAATAAGGCAAAATATACAAGAGTATGAATGAAACTCGTCATAAAAATATCTGTGAGTATTCATTTAAGTCTAAACATCACCTAAAATATTCGTGAGCATTCATTCAAGTGAATATTTGAATATGGAAATAAGAGAAATCTCAATAATCCAATTTAAACTTTTGAACCTTGATATCTCCTATGAAAATATTCATAATTTGTCATAGGCACAAAAGAAATCCCATTAGCTAGGCTTTACAAAGGAACCCCAATCTCCATGATATAAGAAACAGCTATGTAGCCAAATCCCTGAAAAGTTTCATCTAAAACATAAATAAGAAGTTCCACATATTTCCAGCTTAAGATTGCCCAATGTCAACATAGACAGATTCTGACTATCAAGTATAATATAATTTTTCCTTTTTCAGAATTCCATTATCTGCAAGTGTGTTTCCATCAAAATGTAACATACAAAAGATCTGAAGTGCATATATACCAATCCATAATATGAGCTTCCTACGCTGAAATGAAGAAAGATCCATTCAAGTAAGAACCAACATAACATGGATAGTAAAATATTGAAAAGTCAACATGCCAAGGCAAGCATATACATAATTCATTCAGTCATTATGAAATAATACATCCGAATCCAAATATCTAAAGTGTTCATCTTTAACCATCTACTATACCAAGATAATCATGCATGGCGAATTATCAAATAATCAAAAAAATATCCGGTGAGAACTAATCACGCATGGTTAATTAACGTGGTAACTTGACAAAAGACACAAAATACTTCTAAAATGGAAAATTATGAACTGGAATTAATGATAATTGGCTTAGAAGCTAATAAACAACATACCATATAAATACCAATAATGGATTCCATGTTTTACAAAAAAAATGTTGTACTTGAACGAGTACTTTAGCTGTGAATTTGTGATGACTTAGTATCATTATACAGAAGGATTCCTTCTAATACCATGACATATTGCTTATAGAACAGAGAAGTACGAGCAAAAACTTGCAACGATGAGCTTATCAACTAAAAGTCTAAAATCAATTATAACTAAAAAAATCATTAGTGGAGATCTTATATGGACAAGTCATTGCATGATCTCAAGGACTGTCATCCAAACTTGTCATCTGATGCTAATTTGGAGGATGGTGCACCTCCGTTATTCTCATTCAAGTCGAACTAATCGATCTCGTTTCTCAACATAGCTACGTCATTACATCATTTGCAAGCAAATGAGAACGTATGGAATGTTTTCTTTACTATTTTTCTTTTGCATTCAAATGTTGTTTTTATAACGTATTTATGATGCCATATTTTGTTGAAATTTGGAAAATAGTACTTGTTTCCACCTGTTAGTCTGTATATTTATACTCCCATGTTCATTAAGGTTACAAGTTTTAGACTGCTATATCATACTTTCATGAAGCCTCATATTATTTACATACAGGAACATGCTATTGTTTTATTGTAAATTTGATAATGATGGTATTCTAAGTTTAAATGAAAATAATTGAATTGAAATTGATACCTTCAAACATGAGGAGCCGTAAAGGTGTTGTGAGTCTCTCATCCATTTTGGTGTAGTTATAATGTTGTCTAAGATAGACGGGTACTATACAAATTGTTGCACAACAAATATGAGAAATATTCGTTGGACCTCAAGTTTGATTTGTGCCTCTTGTAGAGAATAAAATGCAAAGAGTACAAAATGCCTAGAGTAAAGAGAGAAGTTTGCATCCTCTGTCAATATGAAACCTAAGGATCCAAGTAGCACAAAAGGTCATTCTAGCTTGTTAAGCTTTATCACTCTCCAGATCCAAGAATGTTGAGGTTTAATTTGTCCCTTCAAATATATTTACATTATGGTAACCAGGTTGAGTTTGTCCCTTCAAATTAGGTTGAGTTTGTCTCTTCAGGTTGAGTTTGGTCCTTCCAAAAAAATTATTTGCATATGATTTAACCTCACAATGGTGAAATATAACTACTCTATGAATATTAAGAATGTTAAATTGTTAGATTGGGAAAATCAAATCTTATGAGAGAAAGGATGATTTCCTCTGACCTTCATATCCCCTTCCTCGCGAAGTGGTCCATGACGGGAATCCCATGAAGCAATTCAAGGAGGAACCCAACAACGTACTCTGTGGCCGATTCTGAGAACAACAAACGAAATTCCCCACGACAATGACGTGATGTTGATTGTCAACCAGGTCGGTGTGATCGACGTTGACGCTAGTGATGACACACATCTGAGATGCAGGAGGCACATGATGGTGTGCAAATCAAGCGACACAAAGAGCATGGTAAGGACAACACATACGGAGATGGTATAGGCAACAAAGAAGTCACCTCTGAGGAGACGGGACTGCTAGGGCTCAAGGAACCTGAAGGTCAACTAGAGGGGCCCCGGCGTAGGCATAGCTCGGGGCGACACCCGCAGTGACATTGCAAGTGCCATGCCCATGTCGCCCTCAGAACCGCCCCAGTGCCGTTGCAAGTGCCACCCCCAACGTTGTCCGTAGCGCCATCGCCAGAGCCTCCCTTTGCACCAGTGAATGCCGCCATTGCGAAGATTCGAGTGAGATATGTGGGAGGAGAACTAAGATAAGTGTTTTTTTTGGATTAACAGGGTTAGGGTTTGAGGGGAGCATGCCACATCACAAATATAAAAATGGTGACAATAGAGAAAAATTGTCACTATTACTAATGTAATTAGCAACTAATAGTGATAGCCATGGATATTACTAATGTAATTAATGACACATAGATATAATCATCACTATTGCAAATATCATGACAGATATAAACAATCGTTGTTATTTAATCATCACTACGGTTATATTTTGTTGTAGTGAATTGTCGGGGGAAACGAGAAATTAGTAGTGGAGAGAATCAAGTTTAGGGAGAGCGAATATATGGATCAATGCATGAGGTAAATTTGAAACTTAAAAATTTCTTCTCATTGATAACTTAAAATTTGAACGCAATACTTGAACTTATACAAGAAGAGTCTATAATGTCATAGAGGAGGGATCTACAATACTTGGAAGATGGAGAACACTTGAGAAACTCTTGTGATGGTAGAGGTTTTGTTGTGTTTGTTGTTGTTTTGTTAAATGAGTATTCCTTGGATGGTATTTATAGGCCTTTCAAATAGGTGTGAGATATTTTGGAAGAGAGATCTATACTAATCTTTTATTCTTCTTTTTGTGGTAGAAATATCTAGATATCTTGGGAGAGGTATACAAATATCTAAATATTTTCTCTACATTTCTATATTTTAGAATTCTTCTCCACTCGGACCTCTTTTTAAATAATTATTTCATGTGATGTTTTCAGGCCCATAAATTCATGAGCTCATTTGCAATAGTAAATTCTAAATAGGCAAATTACAAATTACATTTTCAACTATCAATTCTATCAATTGATGGTGACAATGATGTTGTTGATTTCATATCAGAAATACAATCAGATAACGAGAAAACTGCGCACATAACTAATTTTTAAACAAGATCATAAAATAAAGGATAAATATAATCTCATCTCAAGATATCTACCAATTAATTATAATCTCATTTTTGGAGAAACTAGTAACTTGTAAATGATATCTTTTCGTAACAAATAAAATTGATGGTAAAAATATGTAGAAAATTAAACCTTCCTCGAGAAGATATAATTATTTGCATGATAAATAACCAAACAACAGTCACATTCTTAATATTATAAATGCAAATTTAGTATACTCAAATATTGATTTTCCTTTGGGAAAGTAAGTATCCAGGTAAATCAACTAGCATAACCATTCAATTCCTAACATAAATTAATTGCAACAGTATAGGTTACTTTGACAACATTTTGGTGCAATTAGATAATAAAGGCACTATTGAAGGTAAATGTGACCACAAATGGCAACATGGTTAAATGTTACATGATCCATGCTATTCTATCCTCGCCTATATTAACAATTGACATATAAGTAATATTTGTAGTCAATGTGTGCATTGATATTTGGAAAAAAATCTATTAATCAACAATCATGTTAATGCTTACGAGTTATGACAATTATATGAAAAGTTGAACAAGTTTGAAGGTGATGGCAAGATATTAAAGATGAAGAAAAGGAGTACCTTATTGCGCATCCCAGATCCTAGACCTAATCTGTTATCAGTGAATACTGACTTAGACAACTTGTTAGATTTGAGTCCAACTGTAACTCTTGACTACAACCTAAAATGCTTAAACCCGGGCAATCTAGTAGTAGCACCCACTACTTATGATTCACCACAACACTTTGTGATTAGTAGACATGGTACTATGTCAAGTATAAAGGTCCCCCCAACCATTCATACCATTCAACGAGTAAAGAAAAGAATGCGAGGATGGCGATAGGAGACCCTGTGAAGTATAAAGGTCCCCCCAACCCACCTTCTACCAATAAAAAAAAGTGCCACTTCGTTAAAGAAAACCCTAGCAAGATTTAAGATAATCCTCCCCCAAATCAACCAATATATTGTTTCGCTTTTTGAGTAAGCTGTCATAATTCTTATTTATCAAAACTATTGCATTCAAACTCAGAATTACCACAAGTTCTTGTATGTGTTCTTATTGTTTCATAGAATTTAAAATAGGAATTTTTGGTGGTGGTGGTGGTGTTACTCCATCACCCATAGTTCTATCTATGCGTATTGCTAGAAGTAAATAATGATCCCTTTTTGTTATTTCTATGTACAAATTTTCAGTGGTGAAAGAACTGGAAAAGGGTGATTTTTGTTGGTTTCTTACGTATCTTTCGCAAAGGAGCTATTTTTTATTTATATTTAATTAATTACTCGAAGTAAAGTGTAATAAGAGAATTTTTGATGATTTTGAATGTGATTTTGTCACATATGTGCAAAAAAATTCAGATCATCTGTATTTGATTTAGTTGTTCGATTAAACAAAAAAGTGAGAAATTTTTATTGGATTTTTTTATCTTTAAAGTTGAAAAGAAGGGAAATTATATTCCTCTTATCTATACATTATACTAAAGTTGGGTTCTCCCACCTTTAGCCCTCTAAGACACGTGGTTGAGCCTCATGCCATCCTTTCGATTCCTTAATTGTTCTCTTTGTTTTCCCCCATCGTTCGAATAGATAAAGGACATGCACATGTCCTCTGCGTTGTACAGTGAACAATGAAACGTGTACTGCCAAAGCTTGGGAGCAGTAGGCAGAGACATCTGTTCATCCAACAGACCATGGGCATTTTAATCTCTTCACGGTTAGAAGCCTTTTGCACCGCATTCAACACTGCATAATATTTTGACCACCTGTTCACATTTTGTCATATTTATCTACACATTTTAGTATATGCATATTACCAGCATTATATGCATATTACCACAATTTTTTAAGTATTAACTTTATCACCATTTTTTTGAGTATTAATTTTATTGTAAAAGATAGAAGATTAGCCCTCTACCCCACCAAACTACCTTACACAGTTTTTTGTGTGATTTTTTCACTGTTTTTTTATCAATGTGGTTAACCATGATTTAATCTGCCGTGAGAATATATAATTAAAGTAATAGAAAAATATTTTCAAGATAAATAAGACGGTAACATCGAAGGCTGCTCTCGGAACCTGGTTTTTTTGTTTGGAGGAAGGAGGAGAGTGCATAGAAAGGCGGTATTTTGTAATTTTCTTCAATATAAATGGTGTATATATATTTTTCTTTGACGACTTTCGTTCGATTAAATGGTCAAATAGATAGAAATTAACCAAAAAGTTCGTGATATAAAAGTTATATGTTTGCAAAGATTGTAGGGGTCAATATTAATTATGAAAGGGCTAGTAGATAATTAGGAAAATTTATAAAGGACGTCATTGTGTAAAAATAGCAAATATATATATATATATATATATATATATATATATTATGGCAGGGATAGTGTCATGACACCAAACAATATCCGCAACCTGCTCAAATACGGTACAATATATTTTATCGTTGAAATTAAATAAAATATCTACTAATTACATTTGAGGTAGAATAATATCTTTCCTCAATTGTTCTCTTCTTACACTTGCTTATTCCAGAGACCTCCCATTCCCAATCGTTCTTTCCATTCGAGAGCACCCCACTCCCCTTATCTTAATTGTTTCCCATTCTTCTTACACGTGTCTATGTCCTAGGAATGAAAATGAATGTTAATATATTTATATCTGATCTGCTATCGTATTCATTTTATACATCTTTTTACATTCGTATTGGTATTCGTTTTAAAATGGATGTGGATATGGATATAACTTTAACATTCGTCAATATTCACATTCATATTCGTATATCCGTTTTCGCATATAAGTATAGTAATATATTTATTTATAACGGTGTATAACAATATTTTATAATTGCATTCACCATTGTTGATATAATTTTTATGAAATTTCTATATTTAGTATATCTATTTTATGTGTAAACCATCTTAAATATGTATATTTTATTTGATCTATCAACCATTTTTGTTATTATTTGTATTCGATTCGTATCCGTTTTACATTTGTTAAGGATATATTAACACATTTTTCACATCCGTCAATATTCGTATCCGCATTCGTATTTTAAAATGGATAAGGATATGATCATACCTATATTCGTATCGGTATCCAATTGTTTTCATCCATATTATGCTCTCATTTTTCTTCCACTTCAGGAAAAAACTAGGAATTAGTGATGTTTGTTATTGAGTAAAAAATACTGTTAGTTTTCTTTAATTGATTTATTGTTTGGTGTTTTTAATCATATAAGTATATTTTTTTACAAATCAATTGTCTTGGTTGCTCTGAATTTGTTTTAGGTAACTACTACCTTCAGTTCAGAAAATATTTAGGTATTTAGTTCAATTGAATTATAATTTATTATAGTTGCAATTATAAGTGGAGTCATTACTACAATTTTATGCGTAGGTATTTAAATTAAATCATTTTTAGCATGCATTTAGAAAAATTACTATTGTTAAACAATCAAATTAAATATATTTCTGCATAGGTCTATGCTTCTTATGTATCTAAAATTATCCTCCTCTTAAAAATATTGGAAGCTAATTTTTTTTAGATTTTGAGTATTTCTAAAAAAAATACTTTAAGAAAAAATACAAAATCAATATTTTTGTTTGTTTTTTAGTTAAAAAACTACTACCGGTTTTCTTTAGTTGACTTATTGTTTGAAGCTTTTTACTGCACATATAAGTACATTTTTCATAGATCAACTATTGCAGTTGCTTAGATTTGTAAATATTTAGTTAGTTAGTTTATCGGAATTACGCTTTATTATTGTTGCAATTTTATATGCACATACTTAAATATGATCATTTTATTGTACACTTTTATTGAAAATATTGGAATTAGACAAATTAAATTAGATACCTTTTACATAGATATAAATTATATACCATTTATATAGTTATATATTTCGTATGTAGATACATATGAAACAAAGGCCTATATAAAAGGTATTTAATGGGCTTATTTTTGAAGATTTTAATGTGTAGACATTTAAACTTCATCATTTTTTCATTTGAAGAAGATATTGGAATTAAAAAATTCAAATTAAATACCTTTTACATGTTTCAGGTGTATCCACATCTGTGCTTTTCTCATAGATTACGAAGAAATATTTTTTAAGATTTTGAGATTTTGTAGAAATTTATTTTTTTTTGAAACAAAATAAAATGAGTGCAACTGTTTATTTTTGGAAAAAAGTACAATTTCTTTAATAGACCTATTGTTTGAACTTTTTAACCATGTATAATCCTATTTCACATATCAATTACTGCAGCTCTTGTGGATTTGTTTTAGGTTACTATTTTTCCATATTTGAAAATACTTAGTTAATTGGTTTATCGCAATTATACTTTGTCATTATTTGAAAATTTTTTGAGTCATCTAAACTTAATTAATTTTTACCTACATTTGTAAAGCTTTTTCATAGGTCTATGTTGCACGTAACTGAGCTATGCTTCTATAATTATTTTAAAGGTTATTTTTTAAAAAAGAATTTTTGTTGATATCTAATTTTGGTAACTTTATTTTTCCCTCTACATGTAGTTTTAGTACTTATAGATCTAAAAAATTTGTGATAAATGAAACATTATAAGATTGATCCGGAAATATGAATTTATATGGTGGTGATAAAAAATATTTATATATGCAATAGGCTTTTTAGAAAAAGAAATAAATATGAAAAGTAGAAAAGCCAAGGAACAATGTTGGTCTTATTTTGTATTGGTATATAAAAATTTGTTTCACAGAAGAAATGTGGAGGACCATTAAAAATATTTGATGTGATACTTTGGATGGTGCAGGAGAGGTTGATGGGTGGCATTACTGTCCAATCCCAGTCTCTTTAGCTTTCTCTGTGGAGGTTCGGGCATTTATAGGGGCCCCATCTAACTTTCCCATGAGTGAATGGAGTCAATGATTGTGCCTCGCGGGATGTGGATAATCTCATAGCCAGAAGCACGGGATAGGTGGTCTCGCAAGTAGTAACATGATTGAGTCTAGCCTTCACAATCTGTAGAAGGGAGAGAGAGAGAACAAAGGTCGGTCATCTCTTTCATCTTAATATCAAGGCTATCAAAACTCCATTTCCTGCTCGAACTTTGATAGTGAGATGACCTCCATCATTGCATCATGCAAGTCTCCATTAGAGACTTTAAATGAAAACCTGTAATTAGAGGTATAATTTTTCTTATTTTCTCTGTCCAGATTGCCCTCTTTATCAATATGCATTTCATTGCTCTAGCTCTTCTACTCTATGCCTATGATATCATGTGTTTCCCGCTCAAATCGTTCTATCACAAACTTATTCTGATTTTTTTATTGATTCTCCATGATCTCAGGAGAGACCGTACAGCTTAATAAATCATCTTTGTTGATAAAAACCTTCTTGCAAATTTTCTTTCTTCCATTCAAAACTTTCTTGCAAATCAATGAACCTTCTCTTCTACTTACCTTGGTTGTCTAATTACATCATGTAGGTTAAAAATATCTCAAGATTAGTCCATCACATCAAAATTCAATACCAAAAGACCGTACATATCTGGAAATAAAAGCATACGATTTCAGCGTGCATTTAAATAATACAAACTATAATATTTCCAATCCGCCGTGAAGCGCGGGCTCTTACACTAGTTACTGTTAATACTGTGTGAATTTTCAGTTTTTTTTTTCTGGATCAACTGTCCATCTTACACCTGTTCACCTCAAATTGTTCAGAAAAGGAAGGAAGCTTAATGTGATTTTCTGGTTAAATATTTCTTCTAATTATGTTTGGGTTGATACGAATTCTTATGCTGATAGTTAAGCATACATGATCATAAGCATCGATTGATTGAGCAGCTGCTCTAGTTCGCCACTATACAAATGACAATGATTTGGATCGAGCAGGATGAGGCTCGCATCGATGAGGCTCGCATCGTCCTTGTCATCGTGCCCCTTTGTTTGTTTGTTTGCGAAATCCTTGAGGAAAATCCAGTCTTCTATATTGAATATGTGAATATTGTTCTATATCCCTACCAGATTTCATCTTGATCCAATCTTCGTAGTTATTTTATCTTAAAGGTCAAAGAAAATGTCAATTTGGAAATGATTTTGAAGTCTCATGGATGTAGACTTTCTCTTCAGCCTTTATAATAAAGTATATACGTAGATCGGATCCACGTAAAGTTTGATAGGTGTGTAGAACTATATTTGTTGATTTATCTACCAGGTTGGATTTTTCGCAAGAATTTTGCAAAAGAAATCAAAGGGGCACGATATTCTCTAAAGAGGATCAACTCCCCCATCCTCATGCATGCTCTCTTCTCCGGACACAGTAACTATATGTAACACCTCAACCCAAACATAGTACCACATGGAAAACTCACAAAGTGTGTGTGTGGTTTATAAGTGGTGGGGATTACTACTTGTCAACTTGAGTTTAAGCATTTTGGGTGGTTGCCATCGGGTTCATTTGAGCCCGAACCCAATAAGTTGTCAGTGACAGTTTTCCTCGATAACGGACCGGAGATCTAAGCACAGGACGTTACAAATGGTATCAGAGTCAAAATTCTCTCTGATAGTGGAAAGGGCTACCCGAGAGGTGGAGCCGCCCCTACAAAGAGGTTGGAGGAAAATGCTACCCGGAGCATGCAACCGTCACTGTCACTGGGAATAAGTGATGTGCCATGTCGCAACGAGGACGTTGCGAATATAAGTGGGGGAGGTTGTAACACCCCAACCCAAATATAGTACCACATGGAAAACTCACAAAGTGTGGGTGTGGTTTATAAATGGTGGGGATTACTACTTGTCAACTTGGGCTTAAGCATTTTGGGTGGTTGCCATCGGGTTCATTTGAGCCCGAACCCAATAAGTTGTCAGGGACAATTTTCCTCGATAACGGACCGGGGACCTAAGCCCGGGACGTTACACTATAAATGAGGTGGATACTTTGTTGTAGCAGCCATGTTGTAACGCATGAGATTCGTCGGATGAGGATGGTCAGCACACATCCCGAGGTCATCCATTTCTCATCCGGCGGATCCACTGCTACTGAGGATCCGTGTCACTACAAGGAAAACACGTTGTGGCTACAGAACTATGGTCACTGATATGGAGTTTGTGGTCACGGAATTGGACTTTGGCTACAACATGTCGTGGCCAGTAGTCGTATCTACAAGTCTCGTCGCGAGAGTTCAATAACCACGAATATGTCGTGGCCACTACAAGTTGCCACAGAACTTGTCGTGACCACAACTCTTGTATGAAGACTTTGACCGCGGATTGTAGCTACGAGAAACTAGTGACTACGGAATTATCGTGGCCACACGTTTCCGTGGCCACAACTCATTTTTCTTGTAGTGGTCCTCAACCATAGATATGATGTCCCTTCATTCAAAATAGATAACGATCACATATTTAAAACGTATCAAATAAGTAACCTTTGTGAACTTCCGTATATTTGTTGATGATGGGGAGTATGCACCCCGCTGCATGTAATTTTACATGCACCGGGCGGGGTCTATATCTCCCATATTTTTTTACTTTTTTGAAAATATCACCATGTATATTCATCTATATATTCCTCCAACATGTCATTTGAATTTTGTCAAAAACAGAGACTCTTATACCCTCCATCTAGAACATGTTGTGAATTTTAACGATCTTAGAATTGTTGTAATCGACCTGTTCTAGATGAAGGGCATATGGGTCTTTGTTTCTAACGAAATTCGAAGGGTATATTGGAGGGATATATAGATGAATATACACGGTGATATTTTCTAAAAAAATAAAAAATGTAGGAGATATATTTTTCAGTGCATGTAAAATTACATGCATCAGGATGCATACTCCCCATCCTCATATTTGTTTTCTAATATATTATAAATATCCGTACTACATATATACGTATTTAAGAGTATTTTGCAAAGATGGTCTAAAAATTTTCCATGTTCAAACCATATTTTCAAGATAGAATATCACACATACTTCCCTATATATTGAAGTTTTTACAATGTCAGGCCATCTAAACATTCTATTCAATATCCTTTTACAAAGACAACTTAATTTATGATGCAACTTAAAATGAAGATTTTATTGTGTAATTGAAAACGTTCGGACATTTTTACCCGTGCAAAGCACGAGTGTGCACCCTATTTGGTATGTTATTATCAAAACCATCCATTACAATGCTCCTTAAATTTTTTTAAAATTATCACTATTTTTAGCACGAACAAAAAGAAGAAGTCAATTATAACAAAAATCATCAATGTTGTTATAAGATTAGTAGATAATGACATAACAACACATGTTTTATTTTGCAATATATATATATATATATATGAGGAGTGATTCTATGAGAGCAAAAAGTTGTAAGAGCATGAGAGCAATGATTCTGGACCACATGATTCTGTTTTCTCTGGTCTTCTCTCTCTTGGGTGAATCATGTGGTTCAGAATCATCCCTCTCATGCTCTCACAAATTTTGGCTCTCATAGGATCACTCCTCTATGTGTGTGTGTGTGTGTGGAAAAGGGAGCCTACACCCATGTGCAAGTAACTTTCCTACGCCCACTTCTTTTTCCCTCAATTTTTTTATTTTTTTGAGATAATTCCTTTGGAAATTTAGATCATAATATATCATCACGTTGCATTCAAATTTCAACTTATTTCGAGAATTCTAACTTATCCATCATGACAGTCAAATTTTAACGGTCTGAGATTTGCCGAAATCAGCCCCTTCCGATGGAGCTGTTAGGAATGTCTGTTTTACATGAAATTTAAAACACATATTTCATGTAATATTCTAAGTAAATCTCCTGAAGATCTATTTAAAAAATAGGAAATAATAGGTGGGTGTAGGAAAGTTACCTACACGTGGGTGTAGGCTCGCCAATCCTATATATATATATATATATATATATATTAATCACGATTATTGGTCGGTAGTTGCAAACATATTTTTATCATGATGATAATTTTGAATAAATAAAGTTATGATTTTACGGACAATAGAGAATTAGAATATGCGTACAACAAAATTGGCTCAAGACAAATGCTTTTTAAAAACCTGTCATTAAATTAGATGTTGCTAAATATATATTGACGATATTATTCATTGCGAAATGAGCTTTCATACTCAAAATTAGCAATGAATATCATATCGGTCGTTATATCATTAGCAACTGTCCATATAACAACGCTTATCTGTTGGTATTTTTCAAAATATCAACTAATCGCCGCTATTTTTTAGTTCAAAATTTAGTGACGATTAATTAGAAGTTTGAAAAATAGCAACGGATAAGCGCCGCTATGTGGACCGTTGCTAAGGATATAACGATGTATATGATATTCGTCATTAAATTCGAGTACAAAAAATCATTTCGCAACGAATAATATCATTGTTATATATTTAACAATGGCTTATTTAGTGACGGATTTAAAAAAAATCGTCACTATAGTTCAATTTTTTTAGTGTAATAGTTCAATGTTCATTGTCATATCTTTTATAGTTAAGATATATCAACTAATATCATTTGTTACTTGATTATTTAAATCCACGATAAATATCATGTTAGTTTCTATATTCCTAGCAATAATCATATAAAATAGTTCCCCGTTGACCTCTTCTCGAAATTGTTGTTAAATTTACCAATGAATGCACATTTCAACTAATAACATTACAACAATTTTGATCCAAGGCTACAGATATTTTTTTGTTATCATATAATGCGTAGTTAAATATAACATATTATCCTCCATTCTTCAAATTTACAATGAATGTCCTATTTCTAGCAAAGAATCAAATAACAATAATTAGTTGTTGACTTTTTCACTAATCATTATTAAATTCAATCGATACATCAACGGATACGACATTCATTGCTAATTTGAATAAGAAATTTTAGTTTTACAACGTGTGTATATAACATTGGAAGATACGACATATATTCAAACTATTCATTGTCTGAAGTCAATTATCGTGATAAATTGTTATTATATGGATCTCTAGCAACAAATATTGCATTCATTGTTAAATAGTAACTACAATATCAATAGCTAATTTTGCATAGAGTAATATTCATTGTAATATGTTTAACATCAGAATACATGTCAAAAAATAATTAAATTATTCGTTATTGTAGTCCAATTTTTGTTGGAGTGAAATAATATTTTTCAATACATCATTTTCTCTGATCTCCCTGCACCTTAAAAAACATGATCGATTCGGCGTCCGAAAAATACATTTGGGTTGATTTTAAATAATGCAGAACAAAGAACACCCACGTAACGTTTCGACGGTTATTACAGTTAGAATACATCACAGAGATATCACAGCACACAGCAGCCATTGAGCTCAAGAGAGAGATCATCATGTGGATCCTCTTCTCCATACGGCTGGAGACCGCCAGGCGAACCGCCTATATGCTCGGTCACGTCCGCTGGACCTCCGCCGAGCCCGTTGCCATCGTCGTCACCATCAACGCCTGGCCCTCCCCCTCGAACCAAGGCGTCTTCTTCTACAACGCCTTCATACCCACCTACAACGACCCCGATCTCTTCCGCTTCATCATCCAACAAGCCGGTGAGGAAAACGACGACGACGAGGACAGTTACCGAGATGAGCAAGAAACACGACGAGAAGTGCCTTCCGGCGAACATGCTTCAGGATTTGCGGGGAGCCAATGCGGCGGCGGCGGCAGCAGCAGCAGCAATTCCTCTTTCGGAACTGCCGGGGGCAGCGGTTTCTTGGCGCCGGATTGTGCATCGGCCGGCGGTTCGACCACCGAGGACCACGGCGGCACGTCTGGTTCCGAAGTTCTTGCAGATTCTGGCACCGATGAAGGCGCTTTCGAATGGGAGGGAATAGGAAGGTTGAAGAAATTTCTGGAAGATATGTTGGCGATTCCCGATGATGACGACGAGGGGCGTCCATCTGCCGACCAGTGATGTATTTGCTTGATGGCATGGATGGAAATGTGTTCTTGTTGGGTTTGTAGTTGATCGGGTGGAGAACTGGAAACCATTAATGGCGTCGAATCTTTCCTCGCGCGATCTCTCTTGAGATTGATTTCAGTGGCAGTTTCCACGGATTCGTATGAACCTGGAAGGACTCTTTTCTTGCTGCTGGGAAATTTGAAATCCAAACTTATCACTGATCGTGATCGTCTTGTTGGTGGAACTCGTTCTTCCTCATTCTCTGTTTTTGCCTTCTTCTAACGTCTCCTCACTTCTGCCCTCATCAGCTCCGGTGCCTCGATAATAGTTGAAAGCTTACGGCCTCCCCAGCTAACGAATTTGAATCCTCTTAGATGCTCGTCATTATCCGTTTTTTGCTAAAAATATGTGTTTTTTTATTTATATATTTCTATCCGCCCCGACTCCCTGCGCCCCCCCCCGCGACCCCCCTCCGCCCCCGACCCCTCCGCCCCGACCCCCTGCGCCCCCTCCTGCGCCCCCCTCTCCGCCCCGACCCCTGCGCCTAGGGCGGAGCATCGGGCTCGACCCGACCCGACCCGGGAAAGCCCGACCTGAGCCCATCAATTTTCCGTGGGCCTTGGGCCGGGTCAAGGCCCGCTTTTTTTAACAAATTGAGGACTCGGGCCCGGCCCAAGGCCCGCGAGATCGGGCTTGGGTTCGGGTCGGGCTCGAATCGGGCTCAACCTGCACTTATTTTGATTCCATGAAGTTGAACTTTGATTCCAAATTATTTTTATGGATATAATTCATCCATAACACATGAATATTAGATGTATTGTTACTATATAATATTACCATTGATGGATGAAGGAAATATTTAATGTATTTTGACTATAAATCCGTGTCCTCTAATTTAGTTGCAATATGATTTTTTGAAATATGAGGGCCCGGGACCGTCCCATTTGTACTTTGGGTTCGGGCCCGGCCCGACCCGAGGATAATATTTTTCAAAAATGAAGACTCAGGCCCGGCCCACTTGTACATCGGGTTTGGGCCTGGCTCGGGCTTTTGCGGGTTGGGTCAGGGTCGGGTTCGGGCCGACCCGGCCCAATGCTCCACCCTACCTGCGCCTCCTACACCCCTGCGCCCTCCCTCCCACCTGTAGCCCTCCCTCCCTCCCACCCCCGCCCACGCCATCCCTCCCTGCGCATACCCCTCTCCCTCCCTTCCACCGACCCTGCACATCCCCCATCCCCCTCCCTCCCTCCCACCGCCCCTGCACATCCATACCCCACGGACCTGCGCCCCCGACCCATCCGTGGACCTTAACCCCCTACGCCCAGTTGACCCACGGACCTGCGCCCCCGGACCCATCCCAGAGCCCTTACACGGTCCTTACCCCGGACCCCTCTGTGTCCCGACCCCCTGCGCCCCCATCCCAGAGCCTTCCCTCCCACCGCCCTCCCTCCCACCTGTAGCCTTCCCTCCCGCACATCTCCACTATATTTGCTTGGTTTGTTTGGCTCCTTTAGCTCCAACAATTTCTCCACCACCACATAGCTTGACGAACTTGACGAACAACGACGTCTCCTTGACGATGCTTCCTTCTCCTCTTGAGATGACTACCAGTGGCTTGATGTGTCCTTTTTGAAATTTTCATTATTGCCCGGATGGTAGAGAAGGAAGTAAAGGTTTTACACGCTTAATCTCGCATATCAAAAGGGTGCATCTCTCCAGTGATGAGCGTGCTTCTATTTTGCGATACACCATCAAGAATGATCTTGATCTATATCTTGCTTTAGAAGGGACCTTGAGGACACTTGATCAGTGGATGTGTGGGAGGTGCATGAAGATTCAAGCGGTGACTCGGGCTTGCCACCATGATGACGGTCTTGTTCGGGTTACAGATGACATTGGGGTGACTCAAGGGCACATTATTGGCATCTTGAAACCTCTTCTACTTGTCTTACCTGCTGTTACTGACGGGTTTGTTGTTGATGCTTTACTGCTTGATCGTATTTTCAAAGTTTCTATCATCACAGTCAAGTATCCCTCCCAGTTGCCGTCTTGCTTTCTCCCAAGCTCTAAAGACAGCTTTACACCAAGTTATTGCAGGGCCGGGATCCTTATCCGCTTAGGTGAGATTGTTACTTCTTCCTCGTTGCACACTACAGGTTTTCAGGCCTATGAATAGGCGGGATAGAAGATCTACCAACAGAAAGTCTTTGCAACAACGACTTGTTCTGAGCTCACTGACTACATGGGGCAGTGCAGATGGCTTCACTAAGCTAGTGGATGATATTTTGAAAGGTGGTACACCAGAGACGTCAAGCCTTAATCAGAACAATTCCTGGGAAGAGAATCAACACTCCAACATTAGGCAATGCCTTCGTAAAGTATCAGATGGAGACTTTTCAGCAGCCTTAAGGATTTTAGCTCTTCAGGAGTGGCTCTTTATAATGAAGATACCATGAAAGATTTAGAGGCTAAACATCCGTATAAGCCGCTTCCTTCCTTGCCTGGTATTTTGGTTTCAGAGGCTCCTCTTGCTGCTGATACAGATGCTATCTTACATTCTATCAAATCTTTTCCTAAAGGGGCATCATGTGGTAGAGATGATCTGAGAGTTCAACACCTTTTACACGCCCTTCGTGGGGAGGGGTCTGCTATTGCCACTGAACTATTACAGGCGATCGCCATGGTGATTAACTTATGACTATGCGGGAGATGTCCCTTGAGTTTGGCTGAGTTTGTAGCCTCTGCACCTCTTACTCCACTACTCAAACTTGACAATAGCATACGCCATATTGTAGTGGGCACTATCTGGAGACGTCTAGTATCCAAGATTGCTATGAAAGGGGTAGGAAAAGAGATGTCTAAATATCTCAATGATTTTCAATTTGGAGTTGGTGTATCTGGAGGAGCAGAAGCCATCTTACACAGCACCAATCGGCTTTTGAGCAAGCTTCATGGTGATGGATCTATCTCTATGCTTACTGTAGATTTTTCTAATGCTTTCAACATGATAGATAGATCTTCGATGCTATGTGAAGTTCAAAGGTGATGTCCATCGATTTCTTCATGGGTGGAGTTTCTGTATGCTCAGGCTTCCAGGCTATATATTGGAGACAATCATATTTGGTCGACCACCGGAGTGCAGCAAGGTGATCCCTTGTCAAGATAAAAACCACCCATCATTTCTTTTTTGATCTAAAAATTTTCAAGATTAGAACATTCTTTTCTTTCTTTTCTTCTTCTCCTTCTCCTTAAATCTAGCATACACGAGTGCCTCTTCTTCGAGGTCATTCTCCTCCTCCTCTTCATATGATTCAATTTCCTCATATTGAGATGCAAATCCTTGTGACCTATTTTATGGAATATATATATATATATATGCATATATATATATATGATATGCAATTGAAGATATTGAAATATAAAATTATTAGAGTTTAGAAGAACAATACTTACATGTACGCCGAGAATTCTTGCTAGAGTTTCATCACAGTCTCCATCGCCATATGGGACTTTATATGCAATGATGGTTGTGCTGATTGTGGTTGTGAATACGACGGTTGGTCATAAGAAGAATAGGAATGACGATGTTCCTCCACGTAGTATGGATGAAGACCACCAAGCATCTGCTTCCTGTTCGTCACAATATTCCTCAAGACCTATAAAAAATTGGATGGTTTAAATGAATATATAGCTAAAATTGAATATATTATTAATATTTATCCATAGATGAAAAAGAAGCTGTTTTGAGTAACAACTGAGTTGACTATTACACAAGGCAATCCTCTCTCCTTTTTTATTTTTTTTCCAAAAATAGAACCATATATATTCATCTATATATCCCTCATACATGTCATTCGAATTCGTCAGAAACAGAGACTCATATGCCCTCCATCTATGACAAGTAATTTTACGCTTCCAAATTTGTTGTAATCGACATGTTCTAGATGAAGGGCATAGAAGCATCTGTTTCTGACGAGATTTGAATGACATATAGGATATATACATATATATTTTTTATTTTCGAAAAAATAAAAAAGAGGGAAACTGCCTTGTGTAACAACCAACTTGGTTGTTACTCAAAACAACCTCCCCGCCCTCCTATCTATACATGTTTATTAAGATCTCCACCCTTTTTCTCTATAGCTAGTGCCAGATAACGATCCTCGACTAGAAGTTTAAAAACATAAAAAATAAGGATATTATATCTTTCAGATTACTTATATATACACAAAGACTAACCAATAATTATCCTGCTTCAGAAGTTGACCATTGAGATTCTCCATCTTTCTCACTCATATAGGACTTAGACCACCACTCTTGAAAAGAGGGTTCTCCTTCCAGCCTTTTCGACTGGAAAATAAATGTAAAAAATAATTACATAATGAAATTATAATAAGATAATATTCAAAATCTAATTTCTAAAAAGAAATTACTAGCTCCGCTCTAATTTGATTGTAGTTTTTACAGTCACAGTCACTGACGATTTGGTCCTCAATTTTTGGTGGTTTGTTCTTTCCACCATCGATCTCCTCCCAAACTTAGTATCTGATATAAATGCATCGCAAAAACCCACCCACCTGCAACAAGTATGTTATAAATATTATTTAAAAAAATACATCATAAACTATGGAGGTAATACAATACCTGTCCTCCGTGCACCATATAGGTGGGAACCTCTTCATCTCCTCGAATCCATTTCCTCACATCTCGTCTTCGTATGCGAGTATCTCCTTGCCTTGAAAAAGGTATCGCTCATCCTCTTCTCCATCAAACGAATAAATGCCCAATGATAAGCCTCTTTCCCCATACTGGGAACAAAACAATACCTACTCTGAAAAAGGTATTGCAAAATATTAGATTTAAGAGTAGCTACAAATTTAAACAAATGTCCCAAAACATTACTTACCAGAAGCACCTTAAACAATCCCTCCTGCTCAGTAGTAGGATTGCGACACCAAAGAAATTACATGCTAGTCAATTATATCTTAATTATGTTGATAATATCTTTTGCCACCTTGTTGCTATTCAATAAATCCTTGCATATTTTGTAAATTTTCCAAATATTATGAAAGTTTAAATGAGAAGATTCATTTATATAAAAAAATAGAAAATTATAAAAATCGTACCTCCCATCCGTAGTAACTTCCAACAAAGGGTAGGACTCTTGAAGTCTAAACGCCTCCAGTGGGTAAAGGTACGTGGATGCTCAGACGTGCATAAAAAGGTGAACCATAATCCATCAAGGTCCGTACTGGTACAGGTACCAGGCATGCAACAGGAGCGACTGTGTAAGATGGAACTCCATATACGCCTCCATATAAGGGATGAGGAGGATAACGAAGAGACTCACAGTAGGCTATGACCCGTCGAGTTCCTCATGAAGTGACTCTAAAGTAACAGGTGGGGTCGACTGCCTACTAGAAAAATGTGAGTCTGACGACGATGGACGAGTGGATCGCTGATATCCATAATAGCCGCCACATCCAAAAACATGCCATGACTGTAATGATGATGTAATAGTTAATTACAAAGATATTAAAAAAACATTTCTGCTTTATCTTCTATAACTTGTTGAACTTACGGTTAATCTTTGTCGTGTGATTCTGAGCAATTAAATCATATTTAATTGATTTCTGAGTTATCTGAATCATTATTTGTGGAGTCTACATCATCTTGTATGTCAACACATAACACCTCGTTAGTCGCCAACTGAATTGATTCGATGATCGAGACTTCTTCTACTACATTTATTTGCTTATGAGTAGGTGTGAAAGCTTCATCTATAACATCTTCTAGATGAGTGTATTCATTAGAGATATAACATCGAGAATTTATCTTCACAAGACTAAAAGATTCGACGCTCTTTCTCTTCTTTGACACTTGTACGAGATAATAAACTTGGTCCACTTGAGAAGCTAGAACAAAGGATTCAAATCTCCGTATAAATTTTCTTATGTGACAGGTTACTTTCAGAACTGTATAAAAGATGTTATCGAAGACATTTTTCTCTATGTGCATATCTAAGTTGTGTCGTATCAATAGCTTCTCCAATATGTTAATTCCCAAACTATACTCTTCTTAATCCAACTGTGACCGCCATCAAATCCAAGAAGAGGTCTTTTTATCTTCGTTGTACAAGGCTGCATTTTCCATTTCTTTTGAACTTGATAATATGATTTCGTCAGTCTTAATTGTCGGAGGATCTATAAGATCGATGGCATTCTTTTTTAATGCTTGCTTATGTCTTCAAAAGGGGTGACTTTTCTGAAAGAAAACGCCTGTGATAATAAAAAACACAGTTTCTAACCA
Source organism: Ottelia alismoides (assembly GCA_037367405.1). Taxonomy (NCBI): domain Eukaryota; kingdom Viridiplantae; phylum Streptophyta; class Magnoliopsida; order Alismatales; family Hydrocharitaceae; genus Ottelia; species Ottelia alismoides. The sequence continues at coordinate 293,607 of JAZKJV010000477.1, read as the reverse complement.
TATTGAAGATGGAATTATTTTATGCATTCCATACAATACGGGCAACTTTTACGTCCATGAGTACTCCATTCAGATAATATTCTATATGCCGGGATGTCGTTTATAGTCCATAGTAGAGCTTCTTTTATTGAGAAGGGGGTGTAGGCCGGTCAGCCATCAGTCTCAGATCCATTCCCGCCATCTACCTATATCGCAGTGGAAGCTTAGACTCAGTGGCATTGAGTTGCTACCCTCAAGGATATAGTGAATTTACGTCGTAGTAAAAGAGATCCTTCCCGTGAGGCTTGTATACATCAGTGTGTCCACTGAGTCTGATGCCACTGAGTCTAAGCTTCCACTGCGATACAGGTAAAGGTTATTGAGAAGGGGGTGTAACCTCTACGGAATTAAATAATTAACTTTTACTTGCATCATATGTATCTACTCCACCGACCCATAGCATTTTCAACTTATATGTAAGAGGACGTAAATACACGTCGATGTATTTTTCCGGATGTGTAGGTCCTGACACCATTAATGATAGAAACATAAACTGTCTCTTATTACATAACTTGGGGAAAGATTGTATGGTGTTGTCATTACAAGCTAGCAAGAGTAATCTTTACTTCTTACATGATTAAACCCGTATGTACGTAAACCTATAATGCAATTCTCTTTTCTTCTGAAAATGAAGAAAATATCGACATCAATACTTTCTAACAATGAGACTCGGATGGATGCTCCATGTACTCATCAACTATATGTTCTGCATGACATATCATATTTTTTGTCATTTCCTTATAGTAATATAACCATTTTAATCTCGGCATCAACGGGAAGTAACGTAAAACTTTTCTTGAGTTTTTTATACCATTCTTACTTGATTCCTGAAATTTCGTCTCATCACATTCTGGACAATGTGTCAAATGTTGATGTTCACCGTTGTATAAAATATGATGATTTATACAAGTCTATTTTAACTTCCGCTAAACCAAACTTCCACATAATTTTCTTGGTTTTGTTATAACTACCAGATAATTCATTGTCTTATGGTAACATTTTCTTGATAATTTTAAGCATGACATCAAAATTACGATCAATCATATTATACTCCATCTTCATCGGTAAAAGATCTGAAACTGTGGGGAGTTTTAAATATGTCTTACAAACCAACCACAATGAATCTTCTGCTTTTTTCAATAGCTCGTAGAAATCCGCAGACTCTTCATATGGTTCCTTATCATCTGGACAAGTAATGTTAAAACAGGACCCGCAACGTACATAACCATATCTACGAATGGGTTAATATTGTCCACTTCTTTTTGACTTATTCCTCGTATCTTCGAAGTCCTCACCATGCCTCCACCAAATTTTATATCCTTCCATGAAACCATTTTTGTAAAGATACAACTGATTTTCATCCTTAGAGCTCTTCTTCATTAAACGACACTTTGTACACAAACACAAGATGGTACCATCTGAATCCACGATACGAGAACCTTGTGTGTAAGTAAATTCTACAAATTCTTGAACACCTCTTTGAAAGGTATCTATAACACATCGATCTACTGCATGCTTATACACCCATTCTCTATTAGCCATCTTTAACACCTGAATGTAATAGTTCATATGGTCAAATGAGGGGAGAAGGTTTAACTTTAGCTTATTCTTGTAGAACAAAAGAGGGAAACCTCAACCCTAACCCATCGATGGCCTAAATCTATCATAATTATTCTAGAAGATGAGAAAAGAAATGTGTTAATTATGTTATCACTTGAGCCCGTCCACAAGGATTCAAACTTACTATAAGACGATCGTTGTCGCATGCTTGCTTATTTCCGAGGAAAATACTACATCATGATCATGCACCTCCCCAACATACCTCAAAAATCAATCGTAATCAACTTTCAAAACAGTCGCCGTAGTGACTATCTCGACAGTAAATTAAAATTGATTTGATATATCGAAGAGGATGGTGTTAAATAGTCGAATTTCCATCAGAATTAAACAACATGTGACAACGATCGTCTTTTAGTAAGTTTGAATCCTTACGGCCCCTCTTAGTTCGGGATCTCCGAACTAAGGAAAGCCAGCATAAATGTAATATTTTAAGACCACTTTACGTCGTACATTAGTACATGCAACAAATGAGACTATAAAACAATATTAAAATATCTATTCATTTATGTTAACCGGGTATTTACGTATATTTGGTTGGTTAACGATGGGAATATGGATAAGTGTGATCCTAAATTAGTGCCCAATAAAGTGTTTAAATGAACATTATTGAAAGTGTACTTACAAAAAAATTATTTTGCTACATGCAAACATCAAAATCCACGACCATTTAACTGGATATCTCATCCCAAAGTGAGTCTAATAGTACTGTGCAAAATATAAAAAAATATAACACAATGGGAGGTGATGAAATCCTCCAATGTGTTGCATACGCCTCCTGGTGTGCAGGACTATACACCACCCAGTGTGGAGGGACGCACTGCGTGTGAATGTTTTCGTGTGATTTAATAACAAGTTGTTGGTGCTTTAGCCTTATTATCAACCTAACTATAAGTTAATATGATACACTTGACCACATTAACTAGAATTTAATGTGATAACAAATTATCGCAGAAGTAATGTCGGTGTTTGTCATATCTCATATCCACACTCTATGAGATAGTCTATCTCACATATACACTCTTTGAAGATGATGCTTGTATGCATGGAGACATAAATAGATACACAATGAAGAATATTCAAGTAAACCAATCCTAACTGATAATTAAGCTCAGTTATACCTAATATTATTCACAAGTTATACCTAATGTTATTTAAGCATAATTATACACTATCATGGCATGATATTCCTATTTAATAATTTTAGTCATTGTAAATAATCAATGAGGTATAATAACAAGTATAAAAGTGATAGGGGTATTCCTGTCCTTTATATACTACCAAGTTTAATCATATTGGTGGTTGTGTCATTTCATCGAACACCTACCACACATATAAATTTCCATATAAATGAGGCAACCATCATAAAATATAACAAGAAGATATTAAACAAGTCTTATCCTAAACATATAAAACATATTCAATCACTCGAATGTATAGAAAAACAAATAATATAACAACAACTTTGAAAGCCTGAAACTATCCAAATAAGAGTGATATGCAATGAGATGTTAAAAAATGAGAGAAAGGATGAAGTAATATACTGAAGGGAAGATGTGTATGTAGTTAAAATACACAAAGGAAGGTCACCGGTGGCGAGGAAGGTTGTGTAGGGATCGTCGGAGGGGTTGTTTTGGGGGAGAAATGCGGGTAGAATGATGAAGGAGAGGCAAGGCGACATTCTATTTAAGGGCTTGAGCGAGCATACTTTTGTGCTCGCCCATGACTCCGCAGAAGCTTGTCCAAATATTGACACATGCTCGCATGAGCCGTGCATAAAATTTCAGGTGGGCGAGCACAACGGGGCAAGCACATGTGCAATACAAGTGTTTGCCCAAATTTTCATACGTGCGCCACGCGGCTGTGCCTCATAATTCAAGACGATGAGAAGTATAGGCGCCCACATGTGGTCCTCCTGTGCTCGCCTAGGATCAAATGAGCATATGTGCTCACCCATGGCAAGCAAGGATGTGCACGCCAATCACGTCTTTTTTGTAGTGACATTTAAGCGAGACATTGTTTTATTTCTTCCACAGAATATATCATTTTTTTCTTCCACAGAGGACGCAGTGAAACACATAATCTGTAATTATGTATATTTTCAATCTTCAATTAAATTGATAAATTGATCCTAAAAAATAATCATAGATCAAAAAGAAATTAGTCTAATAAATGTATTTAAATTAATTTGTTAATAGATCAATGAATAATCCTGCAAAAATTTCTTAAAATACTTTTGCCCATGTTCTTTCCTATAATTTAATCCTTGGAAAAATGATCTTTAATCACAAACAATTATTATGGCAATAAATTCTAATTCTCCCGATTGAAGCCCCTGCATAAGAGATTGATTTTTCATCAAAATGATACAATAAAAATGCATAAAAAATTAAGCTTCTATATATAAAATTAATCCTCAAATAATATTTAATTTAAATCTAAGTTTGATGTGTTTACATGGTATGTAAAGTGATAGAGCACATAACAAGCTTCAAAATGACATATTATGCGTTAAAAATGAAGTTCAAATGAGAAAGTTATGCTAACATGAAATCCATGGACTAAAATGCAATAAAAATAAGTTTTTCTTTTCAAAAAGGGCATTGGAAGAACTTATATGTAATTATTTAAAAACACTTGAACCTTTTTGCAATTTGCCCAAACATGCACGTTTTTTGTGCGATGAGCGGTTAGGATCTATTTGGAATTTCCTATAATGTTTGAGGGCCTCCTTGCAATTAACCCTCACCTGCACATGATTCACACATGTTGAGGGTGTCTCAATGACGGAGCTGGGGTCGGGGGGGGGGGGGGGGGGGGGGGTGAGGTTAAGGCTCGAGTGCCCGGAGTTGAGTTGCGGACGACAGCTAAGGCTCGGGCTCCCGAGCTTACACGTGGCTCGCGGATTCAGCCTCGGGCCCACCGAGGCTAAGGGTGGAGGGTCGTCTGTATGTTGCCTTCATGACCATTAGATCAAGGGTTATGAGCCCGATCCAACGTCAGTTGTATGTCGAGGCGAGAGACGCCAGCGCTCGGTGGGGATGCGGGCGGTCGATCGTGGTAGGGTGGACACGGCGACACGATTGGAGGAGCTGGGTCGACCTCAGGAGACACACTCTCGAGGGTGGTGGTGCAATGGTGGCAAGGATGCAGTTGTACAGAGAGGCGGTGGTCAATGTATGAGGTAAAGGTGGTCGAGGGTAAGCGGACCAAGGTGCTAGGTGGTGACGACATGGGTGAGTGTAAAAGGGTGGAACTGTGCACGAGCAAGGCGGAGTTGGAGGGTGGGGTTGACAAAGAGGAGTGAAGGAGGTTAGGTGCAGTTTGCAACTAAATGAGAGATGGATCCTGGAGGTGTATATCATCGGGTAGGCGCTCATACGATGCTTGGGAGGTTGGATGGAGATGGAAGACAAATTATTCACATTTCGAACAGGCATGGATATAGCATCTATAGGATAACTTCTCTCAAGAGAGTGATTTGTGGATTTGATATGATATCCACGATCTCTCTTGATTTGTAATTCAATACGCAACTCAACGGGTTCTGTGAGGTTAGCTATATGTTGTGTAGTGTAATCTATCTCCACAGACGGCGGTGAGATGATATCTTTAGCAGTGACGTGTTTTGGACCTTCGATGCAAATGAATGCGTCTCGAACTCCATACAAATTACTTCTCAATACAATTTCTTTCAAATTCATTCCAATTTCATGTACAGATTCTTCCCGGTAGGGAACGATAGAGGCGAAGCTCGGTTGTGGTGATCGCTCAAGGTCGTAACTGTCGAGCGAGCTGAGCAACGTCGAATAGAGCTGTGACAAGGGGCTGTCTTGTCCTTTGGAACTCGCTGAGAAGGAGTAGGCTATTGGCTCGAAGGATGCGTGCACCGTTGTCATCTGTGCAAAGCTTCTGACTCTTTCTCTTGCCTTAGAGCAGGCGTATGCGATCAAAGGTGGAGGGAGGAGTAGGAAGAACAGTTGAGACGTATGCATCGCGTGCAAGAAGAGGAAGGAGTCGACATGTGCCTTGCACATGGCTGTAAGAGAGCAGTCACATGTTGCTCGCAGAAAATTCAGAAATTAAATCAAAAGAGAACAGAAAATGTGGTCAAATGAAAAAGTGGTATACATGAGAGTTAATCGTTTCGACGATATCTACAACTTCCGTGGAGGGACCAAAACCAGAGGAGTAATTTGTATAAAAAGTATTTTTGGTGGTACTCTATAGATAATAAATCATTGTATTTTTTATATTTTTATGATTTTTTTGTATTTTAATTTGATTTTAATTAGTGAATTAATTTATACAAAATATTTGCATAATTAATCTATTTTTATGAATTTTTATAGATTAAGAAAAAGGTGAAATAAAAATCACAAGGAGAAAATATGTACAAAATATACAATATCGTATTTTTATGTTTTCTTTAGATTTTTTGTTTTTTATGAATTTTTATTCTTTACGATAAGTTAGTTAATTAATAATAGAATGCGATAGATAAAAATAAGTCAAAATAATTAATATTTTTACATAAAATAATAGGCTCAAACAAGGTACAAAACACTTGTTATTTAATTCCAGTTTTTAATCTTTATTTCAACCGCTAGTGAATGTTAATTAATACAATTTGTGAAACTTATTTAGTAAATTGTTGAAGAGATTTTGTTAAAATTTCCATATAATATTGATGAATCATGAATTCGTTACCCTGTAAATAAAATTTGTCCTAATAAGCTATCTATCTTTTTGATTAAATTTTTCTTCAGATATAACAAACTTGCTAAACACCTAAAGTGGAAGGATATGCACATTTTATGTTGGTATAATTTATTTTACTTATATTATATACTTAAAATCTTCTATTTTTTACAAACAGTAAAATTAGAATTTATTTTATGATTTGCTACACGACAAAACTTACCATAGTTTTGTTTGAATTTTTCATTTGTTGAAATTGTTGTTCACTATAATCTAAAGAACTTCATTGTCCATTGATTTTCTAGAGTTTCATTTTTTCTATGCATTATCGTTCTCATTTCCTTATATATTTATTGATTATATTACATGTGTCTAATTTATGTGTTGGGGTTAATGTAACTCATTTCATGTTGAAATCAAGAGCTAGAAACGCAGATGTCGTGTTTCTTTAAAATTAATACATAAGTGTAGTTTTAAAAATGTTATAATGTAAGAATCTATATGTTAAATTATCAATAGACTTATGGATTAATAAATTGTGTTCTTACATTACGTTAGATGTTAATGTAACAATATATATATATATATATATATTATTTAAATGTTACTTTTCGTATACATATCTTTTGTTTTTGATGTGTTTCCCTTGCATAAATAAATCTCTTATTTTAAATTGAGATTTTTATAAGTTGTGCCCCTCTGAGATATTCCAATATCAGTTATACCCCTCTCTTCTTGGGAAGATCAACTGTGCCCATGACTTCGCGACATTCTATCACATGTACCCCTCCGTTAGTCTAACCGTCAATGAGTTGTACTTAACCATGATTTTTTCAAACTATGGTGCAGTTAAGAGGGACATAATTATTCAGACTTCTTCTTCATCATCTTCCTCCTCCATTTATTTCTTCCTTTCTCTTCATAATTTCTCTCTCTTAATTACACCTTCATACATCCATCAAATTGCTAATTTTTTTATATTTTCATGGATATATCACTCATTGCTGGTCAAATGGTGAATTTTATTGATTTTTTGGTGAATTTTTTTGAATCAATTAACCAAAATTTTATCTTAATAACTGCTGAAAGTCAACAGATATAGTTGGTGGTGTTCCTCTATTTTGGGAGCACGACAAGCTTCCTAGAGGCCCATGTGAGCGAGATAGTGATTAGGTTGGAGCGAAGCAGCCACATAATTTTATGGATTGTTTGAGCTCCTTCGGAGAAGGGTGTTGCGAGTAACATGGGAGATGATGGTCTGGAAGACGTTTTGCCTGATGGGTTCTTGGAGAGGATGAGGGAGAGGGGCCTCGTGTAGTCGTTGTTCTGCTTGAATGCGTTCGAGATGGTGGAGGAGCTGGGGTGGGAGGGAGACATGGGGCGGAGGATGGTGTAGGGGGAGGCACGAGTGGAGGACCTTGGGACAGAGGAGGGCGGATGGGGGGGGGGGGGTTGACGAGATTTTAATGGGTTTTAATTCGAAGAATTATGAACAAGTCGTTACAACCCAATCAAGGGTCAACAAAAAAAATATTTCACAAACTAAATTAATTACAAAAATGTGTAGCTAGAGATTTTTGCAACTTAATTTAGCTATATAGCAACATGATCGAACTCAGGTAAGCTAAAAATCCCGAGGGTTATTCAAATAATTGATAAAATACAATTAAAATAAAGAAGGAAATCAAAATGCACACTATTCTTAATTTTTATAGAATTTTTATCTTTTTAAATTTTCGCTTTTTTATTTTAATTTTTTATTTTCTGATTTTAATTTTTTATTTGTTTTTAATTTGGCAAATTTTTAATTTTAAAATATAATTAATTTTTCAAAGCAAATTTATACACGAAAGAAAATGCAACTTTTTTGGATTTCTTTGTCAAAAATGATAAAAATGGATAAAAAAATATTTGTGTTTTTGATGACTTTTTAATGTTTTTTGTATTTTTTTCAAAGATTTTTATTTTTTTCAAGATTTTCAAAATGAACAAAAATAGAGAATAAAGCAAACAGTGAACATACATGATTATGTTGCTGCAAATATTTTTCCTAAAAACTAGAATGAATTATTTACAAATAAAAAGTGAAATCAGAGTTTTTGGATTTTACTACAATTTCTAATGTTTTTTAAATATTTTTTTATATTTTGCTATTTTTTTGTTTAAATATATTTATGCAGGAAAGTCTCACAGGAGATAGAACACTCAAAAAGAAAACTATTCTAATTTTTCACGATTTTTGACGCAAAGTTCATTTTTTATGATTTTTCAAATTTCAAGCAGTGAAAAAATGATGTTTTTAAATGTTCAATAATAGCAAATGACAATAAAATACAATAAGAAATTTACACTAGAAAGGGACACAAATCAGAAGCATAATATGATTTTTGCAAAATTTGTTGACTAACAAAAGCAATTATTTCAATGAAAAAGATCAAGCAATTGAAGTCTGGAAAACATGTTTAAAAGGCAATTATTTAAAATCTTTGCATGTAAAATATAATAGAAATAAATATGCAGGGTGTAAAGCACAATTTACCTAGTACAAAGCATGCAAAATACGTGTTATGGATCTGGCGCAGGTCTTCTTTGCAATTCTTTGGAACTCTGAGCTTTATTGTAATTTTACCTAAAAAATTTAGGTTTTGGCAAGGTTCGTTCTGTTCCACACCCAAAACAGAATCAAGGGGAATGGGGACGTGTCACCTCTCTTGCTTTCTCGCCCAAGATCGTGGGCGGTGAGGTTGGAGGACGGCGGTCGATTGGGATGGGCGGTGGAGATCTAGGGCGGCGACGGAGCGGACTGTGGCTGAGCGACACTAGTTGGTTGATGATTTTGTAGGCGGATGAACTGCGGTGGTGATGGAGCTGCTCCAGGCGGGAGGTGGTGTGGTGTCGAGCTCCAGGCGGGTGTGTGGTTCTAGGTCGAGTGGTGATCTATGGAGGTCTGGTGCACGACCAACGTAGGAGGAGGCCATGAGGGGACTCCAACGACGACTGGCATGGGTCCGACGCCTACGCATGCAGCTAGCGTGAGGAGGGGGGCGCCTGTTGCGAGCGTCCCCCAAATTTTGTTATTATTATTTTTGTATTTTTTGAATGAGAATTGATTCTTTTTATTATTATTTTTAAACATCAGCTACATTTTTTTTCAAAATTCTTGTGAACCTGCAACAAAATAATATAACTCGACTCGAGCACGACGACTCAGTCAAAGAGATATAAAATAAATAAAAGAGAAATGTGAATGGTTTTGGATCCGATGAAATGGGAAATGGATCCAGGTCTCCGGTCGTTGTACGTGATCAGAGGTGTGTGGTTGTGTGAGGTAGATCGTGAAGCGATGGGATCGAGAAAAATGAGATGGAAGATCAGATCGGATGTAGATCAAATAATGATGATGAAAGATTAACGATTAACTATGATCTAATATTGAAAATTGAAAATGAAATTAAAAGCGCAAATTTCAAATTGAAACTAACCTAGATTAAAAAAGAAAACAAATGGATCTCATCTAATAGGAGCGGGTAACAATGTAATGGCCTCGATGAGGACCGAGTCGTTGTCACCGGACGGCTCGGGAGCTGGGTACCTCTCCACTACAAGATGGCTCTTGGAGAATAGGCTCCTCTCACCAAAAGATTGATCAAGTTGGAATGTGGGAGGAGCCAAATAAATAGAGGAAAAATTTGGATTTGATTTTTCAAAATTTGATTGGAGAGGAAAAGAAGGGAGGAGGTTAATGGTGGATAAAATTACATTATGTACATAATTAATTAATTTCACCACTTTATTAAATTTAATAATAAATGTTAATTATTTAATTTTGTGGTGGTTATTTAAGGAAATCAATTATTATCATATACTATATACATATGGTACACTATACACATAGTTAAATAAGGAAATTAGTTTATTTTATCTTTTATCTTTTATCTTTTATTTTAAGTAATTATTAAAAATATTTACAATTATTTACAAATATAATATGTATAAAAATAAATATAAATAAATATATACAATAAATAAATGGTAAAATTACAAAAATCACCCCCAAAAAATTTCAAATCGTAACTTCAAAAATTATGATACCACTGATATTTTAAAGATAATTTAATTTAGAATACAATGGAAGTGAGTTTGATTCAATTTGAGTTCATATGGAGACGAATTGATTTTTCAATTATCGCTTTATGGCCTTTTCCGAATGTGGTTACTTTTATTCTATGCATGATTTTATTTTGTAATTATTTGTATTATTTTGAACACATTTTTATCTACAACTTTTGTTCTGGAAATTATTTAATCTGAGGTCAATTTATGTACAAATAAAATCATGTAAGTTTTATACAAACATACATATAATAAATAAGGAAATGAAGAGTATTTACAAACTACATTTTTTATACTTTCTCTTAAAAGACCATATCTTTTCCTAATTTATTCCTAATCGATCAAGTCAAGTCTTGACATTCTCTCGAGGTTTGGATCTGCATGTATCTATCACATATATAGAATCTTCTTTTATTTTCTTTATTTTTCCTTTATTTCTTTTATTATTTATTTTAAGTTAAAATAATAATACATGTACAATATTTATACATAAATGCAAATTAGTAATAATATGGATTTATTAATATATACATGTATTTTACAAGGGATTTTATGCTAAAATAAATGAAAAAAGATGCTGAAATACATATTCATCAGGGAGGCTGGAGAGGGTTGGGCTGGGGAGGAGGGGACCGAGGAGGAGGTGTAGGGTACCTAGGGGTGGGTTGGGGAGAAGGTGGAGGGACTAGGAGGAGGAGGTGGGCGGTGGATGGAGAAGGGGGGAGGGGGACGAGGCTGGGGATGGAGGAAGAGGAGGAGGAGGAGGTTGGTGAGGAAGGTGGGGAGGCGCAGGGGTGGCGGGGGATGTTGTTGGCAGAGGGGGGAGGGGGAGGAGGAGGGGGAGAGGTTATAACAGGGATTTTCCATCGGTCGTGCGTTCCACATAGGGAGGGAACGCAGTCGCTGAAGTGGCCAACAAAAAAAAACTCTGGTTAATCAACAATTAACCCACAATATGAATAAAGTAATGAATAGAAAAAATGTGGAGTTAAAATTTATTATAACTCTACATGCAAATGTGCATAGGTGTAAGCATGTGTAGAGATTGAACAATGGGAGCAAACGTGAGGAGGATGCGTGATAAATGCACAAAAATTCTGTCTTTTAGCTCTTGTCCAATTTATTGTTTTTGTGGGTTTTCAATTTTATATTTTTTAATTTTATTTTTAGTTTTATAATTTTGTATTTTCCTTTTATATTTTTTAATTTTATATTTTTCTAATTTAAGTATAATATATATACAAATATATATGTATATAGATATGCATGTATATGTATAAATACAATATAAAGTATATATGGATACTATGTAGATGAAAATATTTCAAAATAAATAAAATATATTAAAATAATGTTTTTGTGATTTTTATATTTTTCTATTTTTTTGTTTTTTTTTGGTATTTTTGCTAATTTTTATGTATTTTTAGAGCAAACAATATCCTGAATATGGGATTAATAAATAATCCAAAGTTAATTTGCGTTTTAAAAATAATAATTAAAACTTAAAATTACCCAAATTAATTTTAATGTATAAATTGATATATAAATAAAATTGTAAAATAAAAAAACATATTTTTGGCATTTTTATTGAATTTTTATATTTTTTGTTGTATTTTGGAGCTTTATGATTTTTATCATTTTCATTTTCTATTTTTAGGGGTTTTTATTTTGGGGACTCAATAAATACAAAAATATACTATATATAATTTTTGTAATTTTTCAAAATTTTTTATGTTTTTTTGGAATTTTTATAAATAAAAGGTCAACATTTTTCTAACTTCTTTTATGAAGATAAGTTTAAAAGTCAACATTATTCTAATTTCTTCCTATTTTTTCTTTATTTTTGTTTGCACTTATTTTCCAAATAAGTCTTTGCTAAGGGACTAGCAAAGGTAAAGTATAGGGAATGATGAATCCACGATTCATCGCCTTTGCTCTTTTATTTTAGCTTCATTTTCTTAGTCAAACACCTGTAATACCCACTAATTCCTGATGAACGTCATTTTCACCACTTTAATTGTCGTATTTTATCGTAGTACAGATGGTGTAAATGGTTCAGCAAAAACCACAATCTTTGAATGTTGTGTGGTATTTATACTTGGTAAGTCTACCAAGGTCGAACACAGGGACACGAGCTACTTTGTCTATTTATCAAGTTTCGAACAATTAGCGCACATGTGAATCATTTCTCAATTATAGGCCTTAATGCAGAGTGCAAGATGCACTAGGTAAATTAAATTGCACTCCAATGATGCATGTAGTTTTTAGTTGGATTTATGCAATTATAGGATGATGTATGAGAATAATGCAGGGGAGCTTATATGCAGAAGATAAGATTACAAATATACCCTAAAAATATCACTAATACTGAGCAACATAATAAAGATTGAAATCAAGGCCAATTTATCACACGTTAAAATCAGTCATCGAATCAGAGGAAGAATAAGTGGAGCAGTGTCATCATCAAACACAAAAATTCACTTCATTTAAAATGATGTCGGATGAGAAAATTAAATATGCCATGATGTAGATGAGGAAACAAGGATCAAAACGATACTAAAATCATGCAATTTGGACCTACGGTGCTCAAGTTATGAAGAAAACAATGCAGTGGCATAATTGTAGTAAAAATGCAAGAAATAAAAGGATAAGTATTACATTTAGGTTCATGGAGGGACCCAAATGAAATACCAAGAACCGCCTGGGCCCCGTTGTAATTTTTCCATATGCGCGGGGGCCTTTTGCAAATTCTAGAAACTTTGAGGGACTCCTTGTAAATTACCCATGCACGCACATGAGGCACGTGCATGGGGACCATTCTGCAAATGTCAAAAGGTTCTGGGTCTTTTGTGCAATTTAGCCAGGCCCTCATGTGGGTCACACGTGAGGAGCCTAGGCTCGGGGGCCACGTTAGGTTCAGGCCACGTGGTAGCATGCTGAGGCTTGGATCGAGGTTCGGAGGTACCCGAGCCTATAGGTCTGGAGAACAGGCTCGGGCGCCACGTGCCTTCATCATAGCTGTCTGATCCTCTGTTGCTTCATCTCCTCCACAGGCCACCGGAGAAGGCGGGCCTCCGGCGACCCGCTATTGGCTCCTCCGTGCTCCACGAGGTCTTCTGAAGATCGGAGAAGCAAGCTAGGGACCTCGCGAAGAAGCTGGTGGTGCGGCGAGGCTCCGGTGCTGATCAGGGCTCGAGTTCGATGGAGTCTCGTCGGAGGAGAAAAGCTCAAAGGTGGTTCGACGCCATCTCCGGCCAATCAAGTGTCCTGCAAGTATTAGTAATAGCCGAAGCGTGTCGTGCATGCGAGGTGAATGGGATGGGGTCCCGAGAAGGTGGTAGGAGCGGGGGACCAAGGGCTCCTTCTCCGGCAGAGCAGAGGAGGAAGTGGTGGAGGGTGGATGGGGTTGTAGAGAAAGGAATGGTGGTGGCGGAGGGGTTGGCATGTACGAAGGTTATGCGGCGGAGATGGAACGATGAGAGGTGGAAGGTGATAATGATTGGAGAGAACAGGAAAATTACGAGAAAGAAAAGGGGAATTTACCTCGCCGGAACGAGGTGCTGGTGGAGGTTGGGATCTGGATGAGGTCCTCATCGGACCTCTGGGGTCGTCGCACGATGAGGGCGATTAGCCTCGATGCTTAGCGGTGGCGGTGCTAACCGTAGCACGGCCAAGGCGGTCGTGGGTCGACACCGGGCAAAAGTCATCGTCGTCTTGAAGATCCGCCCTCTGATGTCACCGAAGGGGCGGGGGAAAGCTGGGCTTATGCCTAGAAATGATGGACAAGGGATGAGGGAAGAAAGTCCAGCGGTTACACGGTGAAGAGGGGGGTTTCGATGGCCGATGGTTTAATGGAGGAGTGATGGCGAGGAACGAAGGGGTTACGCGAAGAAGGTGGTAGACCTGGCTACGTGGGGCGACTGTTAGGAGAGGGAGAGGTGACCGGAGGTTCTTCCCAAAATAGGAAGGGGGCGGTGGGTTGGCGAGGTGAAACGGTTGGGGGAAGGGGGGTTACAGAGGAAGAAGACAAGGTTTGAGCCTTTGGATCATGTGATCCAATGGTCCAGATGGCGGTGCAAACGGAGAGTAGGGATCAAATCTTAGAATCTTATCCTACGGTGGATAGACAGGCGCTAAAGAGCGGCCCTGATGAAGAGTTAGCATCGGATGGTTGGGAATGATTGGGTGACATGGAGCGTTGTGGTCCGTCGGATGCACGTGGGATCGAGCGGCTGACGTAAAAGGGCGACGTGGAGAGATGCTGATCGTTGGATCAAAAGGGGATCGAAGAGCTGTGATCTAGGCGGGTGCGTGCGGTTGAGATTAGATTTGGCAGTCAGATCTGACGGTGAGGAGTGGGCGAAGGATGAACGGCGGAGATGGAGGCGGGATGAAGGGGATCCAACGGTATGGATGAGCGTCGGGTGGCGGAAGGAGGAGCGGCCATGCGGCAGCATCAGAGAGCGCCACGTGACCCAATAAAAAATTCGAAAATGTAAATACAAAGAAAAATACATAAGAAATAGTTAAAGGCAAATTCACGAAAACGTCAAAACATAAAAGTTGTCCGTCTCGATGAGATCTACAAGTTTCATGTTGGATGAAAAGCCAAAAGAGGTCATTTGTACAAAAAGTTTTTTTTGAGGGTATTTTTTAAGGGGGATAAAAACACCGACTTTTTGTTTTTGAGTTGTTTTTGTATTTTTTACCTTTTTAAAAGTCAGTTATAGACAATTATTCTACTTAATTTTTAGGGGGTTTTGATGAGAGAATAATTACAAGAAAAATAAAGGAAATTAAATACAATTAATTAAGGTTAATTATACACAATATATTACAAGATAAAAATAAAGAATTAATGGAGATTTTTATTGGTTTGATTAAGCCAGGAGTTTAATATGTGAATTTTAGTATGATGAATACGCGATTCATCATACCCCTATACTTAAACCATGCTCGTCCTCGAGCATCTAAAGAATGTAGGAGTCGGATTATCCTGACAGTGCAAGTGATGATTTCTAGGCTCGATCTTTCGAAGACCTTTAATTTAAGAGATCCTAAAATTCTGGGTTTATCCAAGCCTTAGTCAAAAGGAATCCAACTTCTCTAATTATCAGACTCTATTTTTGTACATATAATATAAGGATATGAAATTAGGTGTACTGGATTTCATGAGGGTCGAGTCGAGGTATCACTCAAAGTCTAGTCCCAAAGATTCTCCTCTAGACCTAGTCCTCAACACTAGGGAATAAGTATTATTCTTGCTTCAGTCAACCGTCTCATTAGTTCATTAGACTTGAAATGTAGATGGACAGCCAGATGATGGGGGGCGTAGGATTGTGTCTATTTTTCTCTCCCTCACATTGGAACAAGGGGCCTCTCGAGTGCCTTTTTACTCAACACATGTAAATTTTTAGATTGTTGACCAATGTGTCCGTCAAGAGAGTTGGAGTCGTCGACACTTGTTTTTCTGGGAGTACACCGGGGTGTGTCTCTTTTGAGTATCTAAGATACCTTCGACACCCAGAATTGTAGCATTTACGATGCAGAGCCCTCTTTTGGTGTCAGCCCGACTCCTTGGTCCTAATTAGCGCTTGGTCCAAGTGGACACTTTTAAAATGTTTGGGAGCGCTCGCCATTGGTGGAAGTTCATTTATAATTTGACTTGGATGATAGAGCTTTTCTTTGATATTTCATTGCTTTTGTTGGCTAGCTCCACTGCTTTTACCAAAAGTTGGCACACTCTGATCAATAATTTTCCTTACGTTTCATCACACCCTGGCACTTTAGGTAAATATCAAAGAGATATCATATGAATCTTGTTCACATACTGGCTAGGGTTTTGCTGACACTCAGATTTTCTGAAGCCTTCATTAACTTTATCCCATCCTCGAATATCATCAGATGGGGTCTAAACTCAAATCTCTAGTCCTAGTTTCTCAAGTAATAACCCAACTCATCTCATCACTCGTACAATTGTGGAAGTGATTGTGCTGATCATATTCTTTTGAAGTTAGAGATGAAGAGTGCAATATAGCGCTCAAATCTTTCAAACCAGGGAAATGTGGACAATTAAGTTTAAAAACCCTAGTGATTAAGGCATGTTAACTCAATCTCTCAAGATCGCAAAAATCCAGTGTCCTCAAAATCCTCAAGCCTTGAGTGAATGTGTTTGTGTCAGGAATACACCAACTCCTTAGTTAGTGATTTTTGGCTTTTGCTGATTTTTATGGATTTTAATTTTCATCATTCTTTTTTTTTAATTCTTTGGAGAGACAATGACTAGCCCGGGCTTAAATGAATAAAAGTGTGTACTCTCAGCCAGTGTTGGTGTAAGTACGATGTGAAAACTCGAATTTTATTTTTTCAAAAATCTGGAGTATTTTTGACATCTAAAAAATTCAAATAATCACACCATTACGTAGATCTCGTCGAGATCTTTCCAACGAGCCCAAGAACACCTAATTCCGATATTCCTAGCTCAAGTTATCGTTGTTTTAAGAATCATAGTCGTGACCCATATATGGATCCGAACCGGATCCGAATCGAAATCCAAATTCACCTCTCCTTCTATAAATAGGAGATGGTCGGCTGCTCTCTAAAAGCCCTACCCACCACCATCCTTCCCTCTCATTGGAGCACCACCATCTTGGTTAGTGAAGTTATCGGAGGGTCGCCGTTGACATCGGAGAAGAAGCTCCGATCGAAGATCCGCGACCACCATCACGTATGAAAGCTCAAGGTCACCGTGGTGCACGCCTCGGCGCTGCAATCGAGGAACGGAAATACCATTCCGTGTGAGAGGAGATCTCGAGGGAACATCCTCGGAGGTAACGATAATACCCCCTTTTGCTGTCGGGTTCCACGTATTTCTTTCCTATACACTAAAATACCTCTAGAGCCTTATGTGTTTGTAACGATAGATAGCCCCCTCTTGCTGTTGGTTTCATACAACTTTTGATCTTATGTTTCGAGCACTTACATTTTTACCAGCAGATATCTTTATACCGGGAATCTTAAATTGGAACGATATCCCTTTCCCACCTTGTTGTTGATTTCCTCAAATTCTTCGCATCTATTGCTTAAATCTCTGAAGAATAGTAGAGGGTTTTTTTAATGAAACTCGTAGATAACTATTAATGTCGCATAAGGTATAGCGCATATTTTCTATATGAAGGATATTAGCATTGTCAACAAATAAGGGATTTGTCTCTTCTTCTTCATTCATATTTGCGGGGTATAGAGATCGATCCATTGGTTTTCTTTCTCGTATTAACAATTTCGAGACCAAAACAATTCATAATTTATATACATTAATGAATTGAAGAAGGTGAGTAGATTTGATTAGTGAACATACAAATGCCTTATGCTTCGTGATTGGAGACCAAGATGGACTCACCAATTCGCGAACAAAAAAAGGGCATCCTACGGATTTTCTCTATTATTATGGATTACTAATTCCATCATCTATCCTTGACAATGTTGCAATATATATTGCGATAATATTTTCTGGATATGAAATTCGTGCAAGCTTCTATTAGATGATAACTATTAAGGCAGGTAAACGTGTATCCTCGTAATTATTTTTTTGACGTTTCCGATCTATGGAGGATTGTGACAATATCTTGACATGCGGTTACCTTGTAATTAAACCCATATTATGCATAACGGTCCCCATTACAAAATGCGTAAGAATTATTATATGCGTGACTTTTCTTTTAATGTCTCCCCGACGTGTATTGCCTGCAAATTAGGAAGTGGTGTTAACTCTGTAGTGGAATAATTATGCCCACTAACTAGAATACATATTATGAATATTAGTCTATAGACATCCGTTATTCTTATCTTTGGGAAGGCGAGTTATTTAGATGATTAATTCAAATCACCTTTTTGTATAATATAAGGAAATACTAGATGTGCCCAAAAAAAGGGGGGGATATAATTCTTGTTGCCGAAGTCATGATATTATTCATGAGCCTAAGTATTACTGTATTCTTAATTTATGATAATAGATCAAAAATAGAAAGCATGCCAATGAGAATAAGCATGTCCATATAATTCAAAGGCTATGTGAATAAAGGGAAACATTATTAGTTTTGTTTCTATCGAACCTTTTTAGAGAGTAAAAAGATTATTTATTATATAGCAGATAATTGTCATACTCCTAATCAATTGTTGATCCAAAAATTTAGTTGAATGTAAACCTCGTGAAACATACAAAAAAAGGACGAGGGGACTTAATGCAGGTATCGCTAATATGAGTGCTATTATGGTAAACCTGTGGTTGAGATTGATCAATATGCGACGATCCTCAGCTCAATCCGATCCATCCTACTTATGGTTGTTGGTGTTGTTATCATTCTGTGATTGAGATATCACAATAAGCAGGTAGATAGAGTTAGGTGCCGCAAGGGATTGAGCATGCACCCTTGGGCCCCGGATAGATGCCTTGAAGGTCGCGACCCCAACGGACGAGTTGGGTGACGTTGCATCTAGCAGCCCGGTGGTATCCGGAGTCGCTCGACGGAGTTGGCAGGTGGCAACGGTTGACGTTTTTGGTTTCTCACTTATACACGATTTTAATACTCGATTTAAAATTATATGTGGCCGCATCTAATTTTACTTTGAGTATCATTATTGTGAGAGGTGTTCCGGGATATGGTTTGAAGTTGGAGAATTGGAGGTTGAAATACTTGGAGGTTTATCCATGATGACAAACAAGTTCCCGCGTAGAGGAGGCCTGCGAGTCGCGTACTTGCATGTGCTAAAATAATATGAGAAAGGATAAATAATTTATGATCGGATGCCAGTTATTGTATATCATTGTGGGCTCTAACCAACTTGTCAAAATATCAATGATCATTGTGGTAGAACTTAATCGATTATTTTTTTTAGAAAATCAATGTGATCGAATGTGATTTTAAATGACTTGGCGTTCTTTCTGAATTGTTTCAATACATGCATATTCCATTAAATAAAATTGGGTATACATTCTTTTCTTACCCCTACTTTAGTCGTTATAATATTTGTCTCGTTACTGGGCAATTGCTCATAACGTTACCCTCGTGTGAACCCAACAGGTGTACCTGAGCAACAACCGCCACAATAGCGCTCTTTTGAGGAGATCAGACTTCTTTTTGTCATATTTGCATCAGACAGGGCGCTCCTGCTTAGAGTAATTTACTTACTTCCGCTTTATTTTATGTTATTACCGAGAGACATTGTAGTGAGATATGTGGAGAGTTTTTCTACAAAGTTTGAGATTTTCTGATGTATCTCATATCATGGACAAGGACTTGATGAGTATTAATGAGAATGGATGTTGCATTTTTCTTTCCATTTTATGCTATTCTCCCGTTGTTATTTATATTTCAAATGTTAATCTATTGTGCATAAGATGGTTTGCTGAGTATCATAGATCATGGGCGTATTTGGACCATAGGTCCGACGCTCCCGTCCTGTCGGTTTCGGTAGCCAGAGGGGCGGGGCGTCACATACGAGCCGTTAGACGGACCCGTATTACTTGAGGACAGAGCCTTTTGCAGTATCCACTAAACCACCCACTCTGCTAAGGGAGACCGAAGTTCCCTTACTGAAAGTGTCTACTAAGCCTAGTAGTCAGAGTCTAATTCAAAGAAAGATTTTCAAATTTTCAATTTTTTTTGAAAAGGGGTATTTACACAGATTACTCCCTCAATTTTTAAGAAAGCAACTTTACAAGGTTTTTACAAAACTTAGTTCACAGGTTTACTAAAACCAGGCCCTGAAATTATTTTTTCAAAAAGTTTTAAAAATACGAGCTATGACTAAAGTAAATATACAGTTATATACAATATACCCCCCTATACTTAAATTTTGCTATATCCTCATGGCACAAGTGTCATGAAGCCATGGCTTAATCAAATATAAGGTGATATGGCGGAACTGAGGAGGAGGATCCCCCCATACTTAGGGCAAAAATTTACCTAAGTACAAGAAGACAATATGAGGGATAGATGGATATACGAGACCCCCCTGTACTTAGGTTACAATTAGCCTAAGTAATAGATCTGAGTGAGGGGGCGAATGTCTTGTGTTTGGAGGAATAAAATTACTATGATACAGGGGCAGAGGGGGTGTTGTAATTTTACAAAATGCTAGGGGGTCGAGGGGGGTGATGAAATATACACACATATAGAGAGAGATTGTGAAATATACAGAGGGAAGGGAGATGGGGGGGTATATGTGCACGTGTGTGTGTGGAGGGGGTAGATCATCAAGTGGTCTACCTTTTTTTACAACATGCAAGCCCTCTATTATGAGGACTGTTAAAATAAATATGCAACAATTTTTTTACAGTATGCAAATGCAAGCTGACTGATAAAAGATCCTAAAATTTCCTTCGCCAATTCTTTTGCGGCCTCTTCAGCGGAAGCTCCCGACTTCACACCTCCATGAAGATCAAGAGTCATCGATTTTCATGGGCCCTGCCACAAAAGAGAAAAGTTAGAAAAATTCCAAGGAAATTAAACAACATACATGATGCAAAAATGATGCATGAAATGAGGACCTGTAATTCTTGAAAAATATTCAGCAAAGATGAGTCAAAATTCAACAAATAAATTAAGTTAAGCCGTGTCCCGGCAACAACTCCATTTGATGAACGTTATTTTCACCACTTTAATTTTCATATTTTATCGTAGTACATGTGGTGAAAATGGTTCGGCAAAAACCACAATCTTTGAATTTTGTGGAGTATTTATACTTGGCAAGTCTACCAAGGTCGAACACAAGGACACGAGCTACTTTGTCTATTTATCGAGTTTCGAACAATTAGCGCACATGTGAATCATTTCTCAAGTATAGGCCTGAATGCAGACGTACAAGATGCACTAGGTAAATTAAATTGCACTCAAATGATGCATGTAGTTTTAGTTAATTTTTATGCAATTATAAGATGATGTATGAGAATAATGCAAGGGAACTTATATGCAGAACATAAGATTACAAATATACCCTAAAAATATCACTGGAACTGAGCAACATAATAAAGATTTAAATCAGGGTCAATTTGATCACACATTAAAATCAGTCATCGAATCAGAGCAAGAAAAAGTAGAGCAAGGTCATCATCTAACACAAAAATTCACTTCATTTAAAATGATGTCAGATGAGAAAATTAAATATGCCATGATGTAGATGAGGAAACAAGGATCAAAACGACACTAAAATCATGCAATTTGGACCTACGGTGCTCAAGTTATGAAGAAAACAATTCAGGGGCATAATTGTAGTAAAAATGCAAGAAATAAAAGGATAAATATTACATTTAGGTCCATGGTGGGACCCAAATGTAAATACCAAGAACCGCCTGGGCCCCGTTGTAATTTTTCCATATGCGCGGGGGCCTTTTTGTAAATTCCAGAAACTTTGAGGGCCTCTCTGTAAATTACCTTGGCACGCACATGAGGCACGTGCATGGAGACCATTCTGCAATTGTCAAAAGGTTCTGGGTCTTTCGTGCAATTTACCCAGGCCCTCACGTGGGTCGCACGTGAGGAGCCTAGGCTCGAGGGCCACGTTAGGTACTTAGGTTCGGGCCACGTGGCATCATGCTGAGGCTTGGTTCGAGGTTCGGAGGTACCCGAGCCTATAGGTCTGGAGAAGAGGCTCAGACGCCACGTGCCTTCATCATAGCCATCCGATCCAGATGATCGGACGACACCTGTAGCTTCATTTCCTCCGCTGGCCACCGGAGAAGGCGGGTCTTCTGCGACCCGCTGTTGGCTCCTCCGTGCTCTGCGAGGTCTTCTGAAGATCGGAGAAGCAAGCTAGGGACCTCGCGAAGAAGCTAGTGGTGAGGGAGTCTCCAGTGCTGATCAGGGCTCAAGTTCGATGGAGTCTCGTCGGAGGAGAAGAGCTCGAAGGTGGTCCGACGCCATCTCCGGCCAATCAAGGGTCCTGCAAGGATTAGTAATAGCCGAAGCGTATCGTGCGTGCGAGGTGAATGGGATGGGGTCCTGGGAAGGTGGTCGGAGCGGGGGACCAAGGGCTCCTTCTCCGACAGAGCCGAGGAGGAGGTGGCGGAGGGTGGATGCGGTTGTGGAGAAAGGAATGATGGTGGAGGAGGGGTCTGCGTATATGAAGGTAATGCGGCGGAGATGGAACGATGAGCGGTGGAAGGTGATAATGATTGGAGAGAACATGAAAATTAAGAGAAAGAGAAGGGGAATTTACCTCGCCGGAACAGGGTGCTGGTGGAGGTTGGGATCTGGGCTGAGGTCCTCATCGGACCTCTGGGGTCGTCGCACGATGAGGGCGATCAACCTCGATGCTCAGCGGTGGCAGAGCCAACCGTAGCACAGCCAAGGCGATCGTGGGTCGACATCAAGCAAAAGTCGTCATCGCCTTGAAGATCCGCCCCTCCGCTGTCATCGGAGGGGCGGGGGAAAGTTGGGCTTATGCCTAGAAATGGTGGACAAGGGATGACGGTGGCGGCCGAAGGCTTTTATAGGTGAAGAAAGTCCGGCGGTTACATGGTGAAGAGGGGGGTTTCGATGGCCGAGGGTTTAATGGAGGAGCGATGGTGAGGAACGAAGGGGTGACGCGAAGAAGGTGGAAGACCTGGCTACGTGGGGCGACCGTTAGGAGAGGGAGAGGTGACCGGAGGTTCTTCCAAAAATAGGAAGGGGGCAGTGGGTTGGCGAGGTGAAACGGCTCGGGGAAGGGGGTTATGGAGGACGAAGACAAGATATGAGCCGTTGGATCATGTGATCCAACGGTCCAGATGGCGGTGCGAACAGAGAGTAGGGATCAGATCTTAGAATCTGATCCTACGGTGGACAAACAAGTGCTAAAGAGCGGCCCAGATGAAGAGTTGGCATGATCGGATGGTTGGGAATGATTGGGTGACGTGGAGTGTCGTGGTCCGTAGGATGCATGTGGGATCGAGCGGCTGACGTAAAAGGGCGACGTGGAGAGATGTTGATCATTGGATCAAAAGGGGATCGGAGGGTTGTGATTTAGGCGAGTCTGTGTGGTTGAAATTAGATCTGACAGTCAGATCTGACGGTGAGGAGTGGGCGAAGGATGAACGGCGGAGATGGAGGCGAGATGAAGGGGATCCAACGGTCCGGATTAGCGCCAGGTGGCGGAAGGAGGAGCAGACACGTGACAGCTCCAGAGAGCGCGCGCCATGTGGTCCAATGAGAAAATTCGAAATTGTAAATACAAAAAAATACAAAAGAAATAGTTAGAGGCAAATTTATGAAAAAGTCGAAACATGAAAGATGTTGGATGAAAATCTAAAAGAGGTCATTTGTACAAAATGTATTTTTTGAGGATATTTTTAAGGGGGATAAAAACACCGACTTTTTGTTTTTGAGTTGTTTTTGTATTTTTTAGTCTTTTTAAAGGTTAGTGAATTATAGACAATTATTCTACCTAATTATTTGGGTTTTTTTTTATAAGAGAATAATTACAAGAAAAATAAATGAAATTAAATACAATTAATTAAGGTTAATTATACATAATATATTACAAGATAAAAATAAAGAATTAATGGAGATTCTTATTGGTTTGATTAAGCAGGGGTTTAATACGTGAATTTTAGCATGATGAATACGCGATTCATCAATTCCATAATTTTACCGTTTTGCATGCATTCGTTAAATATGCAATTTTAACACCTTTTGTGCTTAAATAAAAGAATAAAGAAGAAAAGTAAAAGAAAAGAAAAATCAAGGATGTGTTTATGCAATAATTACAGACTGACCAGAACCCCGAGAGAAGGTCAAGACTTGACCTGATTGACAAGGAATAAAGTAGGGGGAGATAGGGTCTGCTGTCAGAAATCAAAAAATAATTTGTACATAAATTCCTTGTATATTTGTATAGAACTTGTACTATTTTATTTGTACATAATTTGATCTCAAATGAATTATTTTTGTAAACAAAAGTTGTAAATAAAAATGTGTTGTAAATAAAAATAATTTTTTGCAAAATAAAATAATGTAAATATTACAATTAATCACCCTAAGAAAAGCCACATATGATTATTGAAATACCAATTCCGGCTCCATACGAACTCAAATTAAACCAAACTCACT
The DNA here is from genome assembly GCA_037367405.1 of Ottelia alismoides. Lineage (NCBI taxonomy): Eukaryota > Viridiplantae > Streptophyta > Magnoliopsida > Alismatales > Hydrocharitaceae > Ottelia > Ottelia alismoides. The sequence continues at coordinate 269,050 of JAZKJV010000477.1, read as the reverse complement.
TCCATTATACTATAAATTAAATTATCTTTCAAATGGTTGTGATTTCATAATTTTTGAAGTTACGGTTAAAAAGTCGATTTTCTGGGATATTTTGTGCAGTTTCACCATTATTTATTGTACATATTTATTCATACTTATTTTTTTATTTATAATGCATATAATTGTAAATATTATTTTCATTAAAAATAAAAACAAAAAATATAAATAATAAAATTTAAAAAATGTGTTTGAAAAATTATTTCCTTAATTGTACCTATGTATATTTTATTATATGTGTATAATATATGTATACAACTAACTTCCATAAATAAAAAGCACCAAAAAATATCTCACATTAATTAAGTAATTTAATTTAATTACAACATTTTTATTCAATTATTTGATTTATCGGGTTTATTTGAATTATTTGATTTAATAATCTGCCATGTATATAAGATTTGATTTTATACCTTTAATAGCCACCATTAAGGTGGTTAATTAATTTTTGGAAATTATTTAATTTACTTAATTTATCTAATTCTGAAATTCATTTTTAATTAATTAGTTATTTTATTTTTTAGTTATTTTATTAATTAACCAATAAAAATCTTCTTCTTATGTACATTCCTTCCTTTTTTTATTTTTCCTTCTCTTTTTAATGGGCTCCTCCTCCTTCTTTCATTCTTTGATCAATCTTTGGAGAGAGGAGCCCGATCTCCGAGAGCTTCTCATCATAGAAGGGTGCCCAGCCTACGATCCGGTCGGTGACAGCAATTCGGTCTTCGTCGAGGCCATCACGGCGCGTCCAATCCCGAGGTGAGATCCAACTTTATTTTCGTCATTTTTCCTAGATAATTTTAGATTTAATGTCGACTTAGATATCATGATGAAAATTTAGGTATTAAAATCACAAAAAATCCATCGCACTTGCCCGATCCAACACTGATTTTTCATGGCACATCTCTATCTCTCCGGGTTCTTTTCTAACTCACACGACCTATCACCTCCGGTCACATATGGTGACTGGAGCCAGGGATCCATTCCTTCATATTGCAAGATCCATCCATTCACCCCTCCTATTTTGTGTATAGATAAAAAATATTTAATTGTTTTCCTTTTCATCTCACATTTGTTTTCGCAGGAAAAATAAAAAATAATTATTTTTGGTCTCTAACCTTTGTTTTGCAGGAGAATTAAAAAAATAAAAAAATAAAAAAAATAACATAAAGAAATTTATCTTTCTGTTTCTGTTTGCATTTCCTGTTAAAAAACCAAAGAAAACTTTTTTATACCAATTCTGTTTCCACATAAAGAAAAAAAATAAAAAATAAATAAAAAATAAAAACAATAGCAGGCGGTTGGTCCCCAACCCCACCGCCCGCCCGCAGCCGACCAACCTGGCCCCGCCACCGTCAGCCCCTCCACCGGCCTGTGCGGATCCCACTGCCCGACTCCTTACACATCAGAACGGCGGTGACCCCGCACCTGGAGTGGTGTCGCGAGCCAAGACCTCCAGGCCCCCTTCGACGCGATTCACCTGCTCCGTGTCGAGCTCCACTGCTACGCGAGGGCGGCACACCTCCTGTGACCTCCCCTTCGCGGGCGGCAGCGCCGCCCCGCGTTCGCCCAGCCACCCTTCGCTCGAAGACGTCGCGTCTCATTCAGTCGGCCCCGACGAGTCTTCCGTCGCCCGACACCTCCCCGCGTCCTGCCCAATCTCGCGTGTGGGCGGCACCACCCCACCTCCGCTGCAAGCCCGCCAACCTGCGCCAGCCTCCGTCGACGTCGTCCCCTAGCCGCGCCTCCATCAAATCCGCGGGCGGCGGGCAGCGACTGCTCCATTCCCCCTTGTCCTATGTGAAGAATCGAAGGAACTGGAGGAGCAAACCCTATGGGGCTTTTTGAATAAAAAATGGAGAAATTTCCGAAAATTCCCTGGAAATTTTGAAACTTGCAGAAGAGCCATCCTCTCCAGATATTTTGGGTAATTTACGACATTCATCCTGGCCTTTATTTTTATTATAATTAGTTGCAAAAACTTACGATAATTGCAATTTGGACCCTACATTTCAGACATGAACTTTGCATTCTCTTTTTGATGAAATAAATATTTTTATGGTTACAAAAATTCTGAGAAAATTTGTGTTTTCTCTTGTTATGGTGTTTTTCATTGTTTAAAAATTTCACTGCATTTCATTTTCATTTAATATTTTTAAAATTCAAAAACTGTGCCTTTAGAAATTCTAAAAATTATTTAAAATTTCCAAAAAAATACTATAGGTGTAGTTTAGTGTCTTTTAATTTCTTTCTAATTTTCATGCATTAACTCTTTATAAAACTCCAAAAAAATTTGAAAAAATAAAAAATCTTAAAAAATTGTAGAAAATTCTAGCAAAAATTGTGATTTCAGTTTCTGATTGTAGATATTTCTTGGTAGTTTATATTAAAAATAATTTCCAGGATTATTGGGTAATTTTAAGTATTTTAAAGTTGCAAAATACTTTTGACTGTGCATTGTTTGCTCTATTTTTCCCTGTTTGATTTTATAAAATTACAAAAACATAAGAAAAATCTAAAAAATACCAAAAATATTTTAAAACGTGTAAAACACAAAAATATTTTCTCTGCAATTTTATGAGCATTTTTTACTATTCTGAAAAATACAAAAAAGTGTGGTGTTATGTGTTTTCATCTTCTGTGCTTGTTTTAAAAATAAGAAATATATAAAAATTTAAAAACCACTAAATATCATTTGCGAAAATTGACTACTGAGTTTTTAAATCATGCTCCTTGTGTTCGACCCAGGTCGCTATACCAAGTAAAAAGAATAGTGAAAACCACTTATATTTACGCTTTGATTGTTTGATATTTTCTTAAGTGGTTTAAAATACAATTTTTTCCGTTGACCGATTCGAGTGGTTGAGAATAACAACAATTTTGATATTATTTACATCTCGACATATCGATTTTCGGCTCATCAGAATGGCACCGTTGCCAAGGAGCACAGGTTTGTAGTCATTTTCAATTTTGTGATATTTGCCTCTCTATTTTATAATTGTTTTCTGATATTCTCTTTTATATTTTTGTGCGAGGAACTGTTTGGAGGACGACTTGGAGTTTACTTGTTGAGGACCCACACAGGTGGAAGAGCACGGAATTGCAGAAGAATTTTATTATATTTGAGAGAACATTTCTGCATTATTGTAATAATTTAGGATTTTGCACTTGTGGACTTGGACACTTTTCTCAGGGTCTGTTTTGCCTAGTGTCGTTGCACTTGGGGGACCTCACCGTTGTTTTCCGAGTTTTTTATTGCATCGCCATAACTTGCTACTTGATTCTCGCAGATCTAGCCTCTTGACGTAGGAATTTTAATTGATTGTGACGTAATATTCTAAGGCCAACACCTAATTGCTTATCTGTTCCTATAGAACGTAATTAGAACTTGGATAAAAATTAATTGAAAAAGTTAGTTTCATTGAATTTGAGACCACGTGCCGTGAGGAGTCACATACAACGCTGGCAGGACCCGTTGTGGCGGTACTGAGTGACTCCTAAGAAAGGACCCGCGAGAAAGGTGATGAAGCGGTTTTCCCACGGGTCTAAATATGCCTCACACAAGGCGGAGGCAAAGTCGCTGTGGCGACCCGCGAGAAAACCCGAACTTCAGTCAACAATTAACCCACAACAGATAAATCAATCAATGGAAGTAAATGTGAAGAGTTAAAATTAATTATAACTCTACAACAATTGTGTGTATAGTGCAAGTATGTGTAGAGTGTCGTACACATGGAACAAGCAGGATAGATTGAAAATAAATGCACAAGAACGATAGTGATTAAATGCCTACAAGTGTGCTATTCTTTGTGGGTTTTTAATTTTATATTTTTTTAATTTTTGATTTCATATTTTTATATTTTGATTATTGATTTACTAATTTTATATTTTCTTTTTATATTTTATATTTTTTATTTTCTTTTTCTTATAAAATAAGAGATAAAACTATATAGAATATAAGGAATATATATATACAAGAGAGATGAGAGAGATACATAAATAGGTAGAAATTTTCCAAATACAGGAAATGAATATTTTTGAGCTTTTATACTTTTCTACTATTTTTGTTATTTTTCTATTTTTTTGCGAAATTTTTTGGTATTTTTAAAGTCAAAAATACTGAAAACAGTGCACAAGATTGAAGGCTGAAACTAAAATGAGGATGAAAAATATCAAACAGAGTCCAAAATTCCTCGAATTAATTTTATAGTAAAGATAATAGAACAAAGAAAATTCGGATAGGAAAATTATATTTTTAGTATTTTTTGTGGAATTTTTAAGATTTTTATAAAGATTTTAGGGTTTTTCTAATTTTTAGTAGTTTTCTTTTGTTTTTTAGTGATTTTTGGTCTGGAGTTAGAACACACATAAACACACAAAATATATTTTTTTTTGGAATTTTTCAAAAATATTTTATAATTTTTATATATTTTCTAACGCAAACAATGTAGAACATCCATGTTTTTGAATTTTTATAAATAATAAAAGGCAACAAAAATGTGAAATAAAAGTATGGCGTGGAAGCACAATGCAACAGGAATGTATGCTAATTTTTGTGGATTTTTTAAGAATTTATAGATGCATGAAATAAATGCCAACAACAAAGAGAACTACACTAATGGTAAGGGCTAATTTGTAATTAAGCGAAAGTTCGAGGTCCAAAGTGTAAAGTTTCCAGAAATTATATAACTGAATAAAATATTAATGGACCAAACATAAATCACCAGAAACCCATGGTTCCATCTGCAAAAACACCGAAGTTCACGTGGAGAACCACAAGCACACTTGGTAGGGGCACAAATGTAATTCTCAAAAATCCAGGGGCTTACATGAAACAAATCCCAAAAATCTATAACCAAAGTAAGAAGTTTATGGACTTAAAAGAAATAAGCAAAGACCTAGGTCCCAGACTGTAAAATTGCTACCTCACGTGATGAGTCACGTGAGGTGACATGGCCTGGACTGAAGTGTGAATCTTCAAAGTTCATGGGCCTTTTTATAAATATTACAAACACTTTAAACGACAAATGAAAGATTTAATACTAATAAATAAATAAATAATGGTCATGGTCGAATATGCAAAATACCCAAGCCTTGCGGATCGGACGGCAAATGGGCAGTCACTTGCCACGTGTCGCGATCACGCGGGATGATGACGCTTCGTCTCGACGGCCCCGATTAGATCACTCCAGAAGATCGAATGGCATGTAGCGGGGGGCGATCCAACGTTGGTGGCGAGATCTGGGGAGCGGGCTTTGATCAAACGGCGGGCAGGTCTATCGAAGAACATGGAAGAACGCCGGGAAGGTGACTTTCCTCGTCCCCGATCGGCCTCCTCCGAGGTCCTTGAGGCTCTAAAAATGCCTAAGATGACTCCTTTAAGTGTCTTCTACACGCTGGAGGCTCCAAAAAAGGGCGGCGTTCACCGGAGTGCACCGGCGGCAGAGGCGGCACAAAGCGTCCCCAGGTGGCTCCGGCGAGTCTCCAAAATTGCCCCGAGCGCACACGATGCTCTAGAACCTGTAGGGAACGAGTTAGGAAAGTCGCGGGCAAAATGTCGTGACCTTCCAGAGGAAAAATGGGCGGAGATGGCGTGTAGCGGGGGCTCACCGGAGCAAACTTCGGCGAGTAGCGGAAGGGAGTAGTTGATCGAGCAAAACACGAAAATAAAAACGCGGATTGGATCCTACGACTATAGGGAATAAAGAAATGCAAGAAGAAAACGAAGAAGATGGTACCTCGAAGGTCAGTTGCCTGAGGTTGGTTCCTCACGGCGGCGTGCTGGAGATGGGGGTGGAACGGCCTCTCCTGACCTCGTCGTAACTCAGACGAGGGTGCTGGAGGCTCCCATATCCGGGAGTCGATCCATAGCTCCCTTGGAGGTCTAGGCCTGGCCAAGAAAAGGTTAAAAAATCGGAGAAAGGCGATGGGGTGGTTTTGTATAGGTTGCTCAGGTGGCTCAAAGAACGAGGCGTGGCGATTGATGCAGCGTCCCAACGCTCAAAAAGAACCTAAGGCGTGAATCCTCGATTGATGGTGATGAAAAGTCAAGAAGGGTCCATCACGAGAAGATGCAAGGAGTCACCTAAAAAAACCACGAAAATGGGTCAAAAACCACTTTTGACACAACCCAGACGTTGGGCAGAGAGTTGACCAGAGGTCAACTTTTGTCGCCTCCTAGTTGGTCCACGTGGACCAACCAGAAAAAAGTCTGGGAAAAAAGATTGTAAATTCAATTAAAAATATCAAACGATTTTATTAATTTTTTGTTATTAAATAAAAAATGTTTGATATTTTCTGAAGTAGTTTAATATGATTTTTATTTATTTTTTGGGGGTTTAAAATTATAAGTTACCTTTTATAGGTTACATATAGGTATATCCATCTATATATTCTAATATTTATTTTATTTTGTATATTAAATTTTATTATTTTTGTTTATCATTTTATAAATTTATATCTTATTTTTCTACACTTAAATATATTTTTATTTTATTTTTCTGATGTATTTTATGCACTTAATAAAATAGAAGTATTAATTTTTTGATAAGTATTAATAGAAGTATTAATTGTATAGGTATATTTATAGGTATTTCATCTAGGTGTGATATACAGGTATTTTACTTTTGTGTTTCCTTTGTACTTTTAGTCCTATTTTAGTATACATATATATTATACATAATATTTACAAAATTATAGAAATATAAAAGTATAAAAATAATGAATAATAAATAAAATGAATATTTTACTCTGTACATGTATACAATAGGGGTCCAAAACTCAACTTTCAAATTGTAGCTCTGCAAAATATGAAACCACCTTCATTAAATATCTTATGAAAAATTATATACAATTAAAGGTGATTTTGATACATTTCAAACTTTTATTTGAGAGATATAGGTCTAGGAAGTTGGGATTCTGGAAACTTTTTAGATCATAACTTTTTATCTGTACATTAATTTAATATGAAATCGATTTTGTATTTTTCTTTATTTAATTACCTACAACTTTCATCTACAAGGTTTCTTTATTTGATGTGTAAAAAGTGGAAAAAAATAGGTCCCAAAATGAATAAAGAATGAATTAAATAAAAGGGAATTTTTACTGTATTTTGGCTCTTATCTCCCCCTACTTTATTCCTTGTCGACTTAGACATCGAGATGCCTAGGTCTCGGGGTTTCGGGTCATAAAATATTTGCAATATTTTATTCCTTTTCTTTTCTTCTCTTTATTCTATAATTTTAGCTTTAAAAACTGCTTTTTATATACTATTTACACAATGATGCATGAATGCCAAAATGCCCAAATTAAGCTTATTTACACGCATTTACTAGGGTTTTTTAGACCAAAATGGTAGAATAAAGATGATGAAACGTAGATTCATCATAAGGCACACATTTTCTATCTCTGCATGCATCATCGTGTTTGATCGTGCATTGGCTTTTTCGACTTCCTCCCCTTGTTTTTGGATTCAAATTAATCAAAAAAGAAATCGGAAAGCTCGTCAGGCATTATTTTTGAAAAAAATCCAAAAAAGTGAAAATAAAAAAAATAAAAAAAATTGCTAATTGAACTTGACCTCTAAATTAAATGTAACTGATTCCTCATTGTATTGGGGGAGCAACCCCCTCATTGTTTGCATTTTTAATTGCTCACGTACACACTAATGAGTAGAGCCCAATTCCTATATAAGCCTCCTCAGTATTTGCACTATTTTTGACTGATCACTAAACTCTAAAACAGAAAAGATAAAGACTGAGATCTCACGGTCAGATTTGCGTAGAGTTGGTGGATTGGGTTTTGCTTTGTGTTTGTATGTCTTTGGCGTGTTGGTTACGTTCATCCTCTCTAAATCATTAGCAGTCATCTTCTCTCTCTCTCTCTCTTTTACTCTATCCCACCCTTCCTCCATTCATCATCATTCTTTCCTCTCATCATGATGGACCAGTCTCCATTTCAGCCGGATTTTCCAGCTTCTCCATTTATTGCCCGTTATTCCCGCCCACTCTCTTGGGAGGTCAGAACTCCGACCGATTTCCTATCTTCTCTTTATTCACCTTCCTATTCGGGACATGCTGTGAGTAATGCCCGAGGAGACCAAATTGACCAAATACAATACTTGGGCAATTGTCTTGCTGAGATGAGAATGCATTTCATAGGAGATCAAATGGGGTGGTTGCATGCTTTAGATGACTTCTATCCTAGGATGATGGTTGAGCACCAAGATCAAGAAGCGCATTGAGCCCCTTTGTTCTTGATTTAGAGTTCATTGATCTACTGCCTAAGTTTTCAGGGGAAGTGCACGAGGAACCTTATTTGCATATCGATGAGTTTGAGGAAATTTGTGGACCATGATCATATTCTGATATCACTTCTGAGGACATGATGCTGACTACCTTCCCATTTACACTTCAGAGTAGAGCCAAGAGTTGGCACAGACGATTGGGAAGGCAAATTGCTAGATGGGGAGATTTACGATCATTGTTTTTGCAGAGATTTTACCCCAGTGTAGAGCAGAGATGATGCGGTCTTGCATTTATGATTTTTCAGTTGACCCCCAGGATCCATTGATACATTCATGGTTGAGGTTACGTGTTCTTTTGAGGTGATTTTCAGATCATGGATTTTCGATGACTGACCTTATCCACATCGCCGTGAGGGGGAGGACCGCATAGCAGATTGCATACGTCATACCTCATACGGTGGTTCACACCAAAGTCCCGACCTGGATTTAATTGAGATTATATGGGATACACATTCAGATATCCCATATACATTAAATGATTTATTCAGGACAACACATGACGGAGAGATGACACCTGTCGAGTATGTGACACATAACGCAGATTCAGACAACACACACTAATCAGAGGATATGGATGCCACTACTTTTCACATGATGGATGTGTTGACCACTACTGTGAATTCCCAAAACCGGACATTGGTTGAGGACCCATTAGATTTGCAGTCAGATTTTGAGCTAGTCCCGCACTTCCACGTTGATGATTCTTGGATTCTAGATCTGCTAATATCCCAAGAAATAGAGGGAGATCCCACATTTCAGCCATCCTTAGAGTCATTTCAATGTCCATGTCCAGTAGATTCAGTGTCTATTCTTCAGAAGATCTTCTCATACTCGGATATACATTTGGATTCATCTCAGCAGAGAGAGCTTGACGAGGGACCGAATTTTGATTGACAGACCTTGATAGTCTCATATTTGAGCCTTGTGTCCTCTCATTTAATGATGTCGATACATTTTTGGAGGACATGATATTTGACAACATAGATCCCCAAGTTCCTGATATTTCGGCATTACTCCCTGAGGGTTATCTGCGGGAGGATGTCACGGACCCTGTGTACTCGGTTTCACTTTCCAGGAGTGCATCCGATCTGTAGGATCACGAGACCGAGTATTTTTGATATTTCTGATCATGAGTTTGAGGTTTCTCTCCTCGACGGCTCTCACAAGGATGACCCGATCTTTGAGGTATTCGATGATTTCACTGATTTGTCTACATTATATGCATCGGATATCAGCCTTTTTAGTGAGTCTCCTGATCTTGATCTTCCTTATCGATTCGATACGGTGATTAACGTGGATGATTCACTGAAAGATCCTTCCTTCTCCGCGTTCGACTTTTTCGGCTCTGCCCCTTTATTCCATTCAGATCTTGTGCCGACGATTTATTTCATGCTACCGGAGCACGTATTCATCTTCCCATATCTTTACCCTGTAGAAAACACTCGCTTGATTGTTTACCTGGGTGTCATCATTTCCTTTGTTGAGTTCATTGTTGTTCTCTCACTTAGACTGCAATGATAGTACGGTATTCGCCTCATAGATGTCGTCCCGAACCTTGATACGACCTAGCCTTTGCGCCCAGCTAGGGGCGTAAACTCTAGCGCTTGTTGAGAGGCACCTCAACATTGTTCACATCTGTATAGATCTATCTGTCCATATAATTCATTCTTTCTTTCTCACATCCCATATTCATCTCTTGATCATGCTATACTTAGGGGTGTACTTTCCCCTAAGTATAGGGGGGTGTCAGACTTGTGATTATTCGTTTGATTCTTTTTACCTTTGTTTTGCTTCCTATACTTAGGGATATTTTACCCTAAGTATGGGGGGGGGGGTAAACTCAGTACATTCTACTCCTCGGTTTTCCCCTTGTATACAATCTTCTATACTTAAGATTACTTGAAATATAGGGGGATAACCGACTTCTATTGATTTTAGTCGTTGTAGTATACTATTCTTTTCACTTTTCTATATTTAGCACGAGTTATGTCTTTCTTTCCAACTCTTTGATCACTATGAGGACATAGTTCAAGCTAATTATAGGGGGTGGCGTATATATTGTATATACTTTAGACATAACTCGTACTTTCATTTTTTAAATATGGCTACAATGTTGTGTAAATACTGGTCTAAAAAACAAACTAATAAAAAAGATGCAGAAATTTCCTCAAAATTTTTTTCTTATACACGCTGACTAATAAGTCAGGTTAAAAATATTTTGAAAAATATTTTGAAAGTAGTTTGAAAATATTTTTGAAAAATCTTTTGAAAACTATTTGGAAAAATGTTTGAAAAATATTTTCAACATTTGTAAAAATATTGTGGCTTGTAAAAAATTTTCTCTTTGTGTGAAAAAATGGTGATTTTGTAAAACTTTTGCAAATGTTTTGAAAATTGGTTGAAAAATTATTTTGAAAATCTATATATACTATTTGAAAAATGTTTGAAAATTTATTTTCATATGAGTGTAAATGATTGTAAAATTGTGTGAAAAATTTTTTTGGACAATAGTTTTCAAAATTATTTGTAAAATTATTTTCAAATAAATTTGAGGAATATATGCATCATAAAAAAAGAAATAAATTTCAATTGTATGTATATACCTGTATAAATCACTCAAGTTGCAAATCCTTTCTCATGAATCTTGTAAATAATTGACTCACTTCTTTGTAAATATGTGTATATAAGCCCTAAACCTTATCTAAAAAAAATTTGTATATACTTGTATATATTACTAACTATTTGCAAAAAAACTTTTGTATGTGCATTATTTTTCAAACATTCATAAAAATTTAAAAATTTTGAAAATTAATTTCACAAAAAGATTTTGTTTTCATTGCATTGTACATATTTTCTTGCATTGGCATGTGCATTTTTCAGGATAGTCTGACATTTAAACTAAGTCTGGAATAAATTTGAAGAATGGAGCTTTGTTGGACCTTAATCCACTTAATTTCAGAGGAACCTTATAAGATTTGGTGTTAAGACCTTTGGGGTCCTAGTGACTTAATTCTTTGAGTCCATAAGACTATGTACATATGTCATCTTGATAAGTCTAAGTAGAATACTTAACAACACACGCATGATTCTTTCAGGTCGTGGCTTACCTTGGTTAAAGCACTCTACACGTAGCTCTTCATGGAGGAGGTAATGAGGGGGCATATTCTTTTTGTTTGGGATAACATATGAGGGTTGTACATCTAGGCGGAACCTCTCGTCCTCCTCTAGGGAGAGAAGTGCGTCTCAACCTGGTTTGGTGATGTTGAGGTCTAAAGACAGGAGCTGCGGGGTTGCAATAATGCTTCAAAAGAGGGATAGTCTACTGGCTCAAGAGGAAAAACTCCTTATGTACATGTTGCACCTTGTATATATTTTAAAAAAAAATCGAAAAAAATACAGAATCTCTAAAAGGGGACATGCCTGATTGAAAAGTAAAATGCCTGCCGGAGTGTATATACAAGTAAAAAAAGGAACAAGAGCTTCAAAGTCAAATATTTGTGAGTTTGCAGCGGGTGACATGGCTACACTGGTCATGCGTCCAAGGATAGGTAACTACACTGGTTACCGTCCACTCTCTTCTCCATCCTCTCTTCTTGAGCTGGTTCTACTTGAATTTAGAAGGGAATATTACCGCTCCTCGAGGAAAGAGTTGCTAGACCGGGGGATTAGAGTTACCTTGTTGAGAGAGGTTGTTTCTTTGCTACTTCTGAGATGAGGAGCTATATTTCACTTACACCGTACAAGTAAGAATTCATAGTCATAAGAATTTGTGTATGTAGACTTGTTCTGATCTGACTGTTGAAGAGACCTGAATAGGAGTCTTGTGGAACTTAGAGGTTGTTAGGTTTTAAATCCATTTCCCATTAAGGTTCTAACACACTAATAATCCAAAGGCCCGATAGAGCTCCAGACTACATTTTTATGAAGATAAGTTTAAAAGTCAACATTATTCTAACCTTTTCCCTTTTTCTTTTCTTTATTTTTGTTTGCACTTATTTTTCAAATAAGTGTTTGCTAAGGTATAAAGGTAAGGTATAGGGAAATGATAAATCCATGATTCATCCCCTTTATATTTTATTTTAGCTTCATTTCCTTAGTCAAACACCTGTAAATACCCACTAATTCTATAATTTTACTATTTTGCATGCATTTGTTAAATATGCATTTTTAACACCTTTTGTGCTTAAATAAAAGAATAAAATAGAAAAGAAAAATGGAGGATGTGTTTATGCAATGAAGGATGTGATTATTGAAATACCAATTCTAGCTCCATACGAACTCGAATTGAACTAAACTTACTTCCATTATACTCTAAATTAAATTATCTTTCATATGGCTATAATTTCATAATTTTCGGAGTTACGGTTAAAAAGTCGATTTTCTTGGGTGTTTTGTGCAGTTTCACAATTATTTATTGTACATATTTATTCATATTTATTTTCTATATATAATGTATATAATTGTAAATATTAATTTCATTAAAAATAAAAACAAAAAATATAAATAATAAAATTAAAAAAAATATGTTTTACAAAATTATTTCCCTAATTGTACCTATGTATATTGTATTATATGTGTATAATATGTGTATACAACTAACTTCCTTAAATAAAAATCACCAAAAAATAAAATATGTCACATTAATCAATCAATTTAATTTAGTTATGGAATTCATAATCAATTATTTGATTTATTGGATTTATTTGAATTATTTGATTTAATAATGTACAATGTATATAAGATTTGATTTTATACCTTTAATAGTCACCATTAAGGTGACTAATTAAAATTTGGAGATTATTTAATTAATTTAATTTAACTAATTCTGATATTCATTTTTAATTAATGAAGTATTTTACTTATTTAATTATTTTATTAATTAATCAATAAAAACTTTTTTCTTTTGTACATTCCTTCCTGTTTTTATTTTTTTCTCTTTTTAATGGGCTCCTCCCCCTTATTTCATTCTTTGATCAATCTTTGGAGAGAGGAGCCCGATCTCCGAGAGCTTCTCGTCGTAGAAGGGTGCCCAGTCTCCGATCCGGTCGGTGAAAGTGATTCGGTCTTCGTTGAGGCCATCACGGCGTATTCAATTCCGATATGAGATTCAACTTTATCTTCATCATTTTTCCTTGATAATTTTATATTTAATGACTACGTAGATATCATGATAAAAATTTAGGTATTAAAATCACAAAAAATCCATCGTACTTGCCCGATCCAACGCCGACTTCCACGCCACATCTCTATCTCTCCACGTTCTTTTCTACACACGACTAATCACCTCCGGCCATGCACGGTGACTGGAGCCACGGATCCATTCCATCATATTGCAAGATCCACACATTCACCCCTCTTATTTTGTGTATAGATAAAAAGCATTTAATTGTTTTCCTTTTCATCTTACATTTGTTTTTTGCAGGAAAAAAGAAAAAATAATTGTTTTTGGTCTCTAACCTTTATTTTGCAGAAGAATTAATAAAATATAAAAAATAACATAAAGAATTTTTTCTTTATGTCTCTATTTGCATTTCCTATTAAAAAAACCAAAGAAAACTTTTTTATATCAATTATGTTTAAACATAAAGAAAAAATAAAAAATAAAAATAAAAACAATAGCAGGCGGCCAGTCCCCAACCCTGCCGCCCGCACGCAGCCGACTAGCCTGACCCTGCCACCGTCAGTTCCTCCGCCAACCTATGTGGAACCCACTGCCCGACTCCTTGCACCCTAGAGGCGGTGACCCCGCACCTAGAGCGGCGTTGCGAGCCCCGACCTCCAGGCCCCTCCTCGACGTGATTCACCTGCTCCGCGCCGAGCTCCCCTGTCGCACGATGGCGACGGACCTCCCGCGACCCCCCCTCCGCAGGCGGTAGCGCTGCCCCACGTCCGCTCAGCCACTCTCCGCTCGAAGTCGTCGCGTCTCCTTCAGTCGACCCCGCCACATCTTCCATCGCCTGACTTCTCGCCGCGTCCCGCCCGATCTCGCGTACGGGCGACGCCGCCCCACCTCCGCTGCGAGCCTGCCAGGTCGCGCCAGCCTCCGTCGATGCCGTCCCCTAGCTGCTCCTCCATCAGATTCGCGGGCAGTGAGCGGCGGCTTCTCCATTCCCCCTCGTCTTGTCTGAAGAATCGAAGGAACAGGAGGAACAAACCCTAGGGGGCTTTTTGAATAAAAAATTTAGAGAAATTATGGAAACCCCCCTGAAAGTTTTGAAACTTGCCGAAGAGCCTTGATATTTTGGATAATTTGCGACATTCATCCTAGACTTTTTTGTTATAATTAGTTGTAAAAACTTCCAATAATTGCAATTTGGACCCTGCATTTCAGACATGAACTTTGCATTTTCTTTTTAATGAAATAAATATTTTTATGGTTACAAAATTCTGAGAAAATTCATGTTTGCTCCTATTATGGTGTTTTTCATTGTATAAAAATTTCACTGCATTTCATTATCATTTAATATTTTTAAAAATTCAAAAATAGTGCTTTGCTTCCTTGAAATAAGAAAATTCATTAAAATTTTAAAAAATTTTTAAAAAAATCCAAAAAAATACAGTTGGTGTAGTTTAGTGTCTTTTAATTTTTGTCCAATTTTCATGCTATAATTCTTTATAAAACTCCAAAAAATTTCGAAAAACGAAAAATCTTAAAAAATTTATAGAAAATTCTAAAAAAACCCAAAAATTGTGATATTAGTTTATGATTGTAGATATTTCTTAGTAGTTTATATTAAAAGTAATTTCCAGGATTATTGGGCAATTTAACTGTTTTTAAGTTGCAAAATACTCCTGATTGTGCATTGTTTGCTCTGTTTTTCACTGTTTGCTTTTTATATAATTACAAAAACATCAAAAAATCTAAAAAATTACTAAAAACATTTTAAAACATATAAAATACAAAAATATTTTCTTTGGAATTTTCTGGGCATTTTTTACTATTCTGAAAGATATAAAAAGAGTGTGGTGTCGTGTGTTTTTATCTTTTGTGCTTGTTTTTAAAATAAAAAATATAAAAATGAAAAAACCACTAAAACCATTTGCGAAAATTGACAACTGAGTTTTTAAATCGCGCTCCTTATGTTTGACCCTTATCGCTATACCAGGTAAAAAATAATGAAAACCGCTTACATTTACGCTTTGATTGTTTGATATTTTCTTAAGTGGTTTAAAATACAAAATTTTCCGTTGACCGATTCGAGTGGTTGAGAACAACAACAATTGTGATATTATTTACATCTCGACATATCGATTTTCGTTCATCAGGTGCGTACAGATGGACGGTTGGTATCTCTTCACTTAAACACGTGACGCGTCCACGTTGTGCGTGACGCTTCGCCTACGGATGGCCAGGATTAGATTGTTGGGCGCGATCGGATGATGACGTCGTGGCTCTATCCGACGGTCTTTGATCGATCTGGAGTGGCTAGTGAATCGAATAACTATGAGAAGGTCATGTAGAACAGATCAAGAACTCGTCTGGGGCAAGTTTCTATCTGTCCTCCTGAAACAAAATCAAAGGGCTGGGGGCTCTTATTGGTTGAAATGTATGGGAAATGGGCGTGACGGAGGTCTCTGGCTAAGGTGGTGGAGGTGGAGACCTGATCTGTAGATCCAGTGAGGATCTGATTGAGCGAGGATGCGTGAGGCGAAGGAAAGCGAGAGGGGGATGTAATGAGGGCAAAAGCGGTGGTCAAAGATAAAGGAACACAGTGGAACCGCTCGACGGAGCGGGGCTCCAGCGAACTAAGAATCGCCTAAACTACACCAATTAGCTAATTAAACTACGAAATAAAAGGCATGAATTAAAACATAAAGCTAATTCTAAGCTAAGGAAGGTAAAAGACGCAACTCATACCTGCCATATGAGGCAAGGAGCGGGGCCGCCGGAGTAGGTGGTCGTGGGTGCACCTCCGCCCGCCTTCGACTACCGCGATCCTCAGGGGTTCTCCCTATGTCACAAGGATGCTCTCTTTGGCAAAGGTTACGGGGTTTCAGGGGTTTAAGATGAAAAAATTGAGAAAGAAGGATGCCCTTTTTTATCAACACAATGGGCACCCTTATTGACCGGGCGGAATCAAAGAAATGGCGCTATGTACACTAGATACAAGGGCTGGGTGTGTATGTACACTGATCAGAAAACAAATGTCAAGAAGACAGACGATTTATCAATAGATCAACTAGGAAAAAGGCATGAAATCGCGGGAAAAGATACGCCGCGTCAAATCTAGAACAGAGGAGGCAGTTGGCCACGGTTAACATTTGACGTGACCCTATTGGTCCACGTCATCTGCTAAATGACAAAATAGCAGACTTTTTTCAAAAATAATTACTTTAAAATAGTAAATGATTTTATTGATTTTTGTGTATAAAAATGTTTCTTATTTAATGTAGTATTTTATTATGATTTTTTATTTGTCTTTTTGGCTTTATTTATTAGTAGTTAAATTTTAATAGTGTATATATAGGTATGGGGTAAATTACAATTTGGATCCTCATCTATGGGTCCGATCCTAGAATGGGTCCCGATTTTTAAATTGTAACGATTCGGGTCCCAGGACCATTTAGGAAATGGAAATTTTGGAGTTCATGACGAATATGCCCTTGTTGGGAAGGAAATGGGGGTTGGCTTCCAACTTTTAGAAAAGGGCATACTCGTCATTAGCCCCAAAAAGTTCCTTACATTAATGACCATGGGACCCGAATTGTTACAATTTAAAGATCGTGACCCATTATGGGATCAAACCCATAGATGATGACACAAATTGTAATTTGCCCATAGGTATATTTACCTATGTTTTATATATTTTTATTTTTATTTTTTATATTTTATTTTATTACTTTATTATCTTATTTTATATATTTATAAGTATTTTTTGAGTATAAATATATTTTTATGATGTTATTTGTATATTTTAAAAATAGATATGTGTATTGTATAGGTATATTTATAGGCATTTGACCTATATTTTATATACATGATTTTATTTTAATATATTTTATTGAGTTTTCTTTTGATTTTGTATTTTTAATAGCAGAATATTTATAATATTATAAAAATATGAATGAATAAAGAATAAAAGAATATATTTTCCTTTTATTTATATACAATTAGAAACATAGGTATTTTGTCTATATATTTATAGACTTATTTTATTTTACATTTTTTAGTTTTATATTAATTTTAATATGTACATTTATTATAAATAATATTTAAAAAATATAAAAATATATACATTTCTAAAAATAATAAATAATGAATTAAATAAATATTTTAATCGATAGAATGTGCAATAGGGGTCCAAAACCTAACTTTCACACAGTAACTCTAAAAAATATAAAACCACTACCATTAAATAGCTTGTGAAAAGTTATATACAATTAGAGGTGATTTTGATATGTTTTGAGTTTTTATTTGAAAGATATGGGTCCGTGAAGTTTGGTTTTGACTTTTTATTCTGTGTATAAAATGAACACTGTGTATTATTTCTGCACCAACTCAATTTTGTATTTTTATTTACATTATTATCTACAACTTTCATGTTCAACATTTCTCCATTTGATGAATAAATAATAAAGAATAAAATAAGTGTAAAAAATACATAAATACTCAATGAATAAATTATACTTTTTATTCTATTTTGGTACTTAACTCCCCCTACTTTATTCCTTGTTAACCTACTCAATTCTTGACTTGGTCTTGGTGTTTAGGGTCATAAAATACTTCCAATATTTTATTCCCTTTTCTTCTCTTCTTTTTATTCTATAATTTTAACATTAAACACCTTATTTTATATACAAATATTACGATAGATAATGAATGTTATTTATGCACAAAATTGATGCTATTTACATGCATTAGGTAGGGTTTTAAGTCCGAAATGATAGAATAAAGGTGATGAAATGGAGATTCATCAAGAGGACATGGATGGAGGTGGGGAGGTGCGTGGGCGGAGCAGGGGGTTTGTGGGAGGTTGCAGGAGAGTTCAAGGCGGATGAGCAGCGAGGGCAAAGGAGGAAGCGCGTGGGCATGGGGAGTTGTGGAGGGGAAAGGAAAAGGATGAAGAGGAAGAAGACCGGGGGGGGGGGGGGGCGGAAGAGAATGCACGAGACTTTTCAGACATTTTTTAATTTAATTCTATTTGTGTCATCAAAGTTAACATCCGTTTGTGTTGGTTATGGATGGTCACTAACCCAAGGGACGCAAACGATAGTTTGATAAGAAGTCGTGGGCATAGATGATATTCCAAAAAGGGAGGGGTATAACTGATAATGGAATATCTCAAAGGGGCATAATTGATTAAAATCCTTTAAATTAGTTCCACAATGAACATCATACTCACTAATGTCTTCAATACTATCACCAGTGGGATCTTCCACTATTTGCTTTTGTCTTCTAGTTCGATACCATTCATTGCTCTTAGAATTCTTATTACAAATTTACTATCGGATTATAAAATACACACTTCTATTATTGTTAAACAAATATAAACTAATTAGTAATTTTACCTTTTTATTTGTTAAAAAAATTGTGTGTCAAGTTTATTTCAGTATATACTAAATAGAATAAAATAGTTCATGGGGTTTGTCCAACTGCCACCCATTGAGCATCAGTCTCGTCGTCGCCGTCGCCTCCCATCGTCGCCACCTTCCCAATCGCAATCCTAGTCATCGAGGTTAAACTGGTAAGTCATGATAGAAGACGGAAGGATGCGAGGGGGGTAAGGGAGAATGGGAGAAGAGACGACGAAGTATTTAACATTGAGCTCTATGAGCACATGACTGGTATGGTGGCTTAAAAGGATTATGATAGGGGCGTGATTCTCGTCGATGTGAGATGAGATTTGGATCGGGTGGAGGGAGAGCAATGTTGGTTGTAACATCCCGAGCTTAGGTCTCCGGTCTGTTATTGAGGAAAATTGGCTACGACAACTTCTCGGGATTGAACATGAATAAACGGTTAACAACCACTCAAAATACTTAAGCCTAATCTGTTAAGAAATAGTTCTCACCACTTATAAGCCACACTCATATTTTGTGAATTTAGATGTGAGACCATGTTTAGGTTGAAGTGTTACATTGGTAGACCACTTTTTGTAAATCCTTCTTGCGGTGATTTCAAGTAGGAAAAGATGTGATTCTCATTATATAGGCATGATCCAACTAAGTAGGTGGTGGCTAGAAAAACATTATGTAATATTTATACCCGTAATCCTAAGTTGTTTCGTAATTATCCCAAAAATCTCGATAACCATAAGTAGGCAAGTGAGCAGAATGAAGGCTTTAAGGTTGGGCTTATAAACCAATTCCTTCGTCCATAAATTGAGGCACATCGTTGCCGGCACGTCCCTTCCCGGTGTTCCCGCTTATTAGAAGAGTCGAAAGCACATCCCGATGGGCGGGGAGAATCCCGCACCCGTCCATCATCGCTCATGAACCGCCGTCGGCCGCCGCGGGCGAGCAAACCACAGCGCAGCGGACGGAGCCCAATCAGACGTCCGATGCCGCTCAGATCCCACCTAGAGGCGGCTCTGTCGTCGATCGTGACCGTCCACCCTCACGAAATTCCCGCTCTCATCAGCTCCGCCTCCTGCTTCTTCTTCGTAAGACTCCGATCCCGATCTCAGTCTCAAGTTCATCAATTCCTTCCTCCATTCCATCCCGTGCATGCTTCCGATCGAAGTGTCGATATTGACGAAAATTGTTGGTGATCTGAAGCTGCTGAGTGCGTACTTCGTGATCCTTCCGCTCCGGGACGACGGCGCGATATCCCTGGGCCTGAACAACCTGCCGGGGCTGTTCGTGGGGTCCCTTGTCCTCACCCTCGTCGCAGCTCCCGTGTCCACACTCGTCTTCTCGCTGCCCAGCCTCCCCAAAGAAAAGGTATGCGTTCTGAACCCGTTCCTATATGTGCTGATTGTAGGGATATTGTGCGTTTGATAGGGCATGGTGTAGATAAGGTGCAGAATTGTGACAATGTCATGGGCATTTCTAAGGTTTGGAATCCGGTGACTTGTATTATAGGGTTCTTTCTATACAGAGAAGGGACCTTAGGGATAAACGGAAGTTGTTTTGTTGGGCTACATAGAAAAAAAAGATAAGTTGGCATATTACATGTTACTGTAAATAATGTATTATCATAACACTCCCCCTCAAGCTGGAACATAGATGTCTATCATATCATATTTAGCTTGGATGGACACTTCTTGAATGGTTCCTGACGAGTGCTTTAATGAATACATTGACCATATGTTATGTTGAACTTAGATGAGAGGTAGAAATGAAACCCTTTTTTATCATGTCCCCATGTATAATGACAATCTATCTCAATATGCTTAGTTTGTTCATGAAATGCATGATTGTTGGCGATGAATAATACCGCTTGATTGTCACACAAGAGCTGCATAGATTCATAGAAAGAACACCTCACTCGTTAGGTCAATTATGACCCGGCTTGACCCACAACATCTCAATGCTAACCTCTGGTTGACTTTTTGTCATTGAGACAACCAACATAATATGCATATGCACATCCTATTATGGAAAGAGGTGCCATTGCTGAAGAACAACCCTGTACCTAGCGAGGACTTCATGCACCTAAGAATCATAGTGATCGCATCCATGTGGGCCTATCATGGCTGCTCCATGAACTGATCGACTTTGCTTACAATAAAGGATATCTGATCTAGTGACGGTCACATAGAGGAACTTCCTAACAAGTTCTCTGTTCCTCCTATTATCGATATTTTCCGTGTTACATCATGGAGTTTCATACTGAGATCAATAAAATTAGTGGCGTGTATGCGATTTGCCATCCTAGTCTCTACAAGAAGATCAATCACATACTTTTTTTGACTCATTACAAGCCCTCTTTGATTTCTGACGAACTATAGAACAAGGAAGTATCGAAGCTCCCATGATCCTTGGTGATAAATTGCTTTCCAAGGAGAACTTCTATCTCATTAATGCCCTACATGCCATCTATCGTAACGATGATTTTATGTACATCCACCAACATGATGACCGTACCTCTCGGTGTCTTGTGTACGGACTATGAATGATTTGCAGTCGATTTGGTGGATCTCTATTGCTCTATCATTTCTGAGAGCCTCAAGAACGTGCTTTTGGGCTCTTCTTACGGTTGTAGACAACCTTATGGGGATGCATATCTTTTGACACCCCCTCAATAGTAATCCCAGGTGGCTATTACATATATACATCCTCCTGCATGTCTCCATATTGAAAGATGTTCTTCACATACCCAAAAATTCTCCAAAAGCCACGGGATTTCAACTGCCCTCCAAAGCTCCCCACTACCACAAGTTTACCATCATATAATGGTCAAACAATATTTGCCTCTGGTGCGATCTTTACCCCCAACCTTTATTCATGAGATGACCTCAACAACAACAAAAAAATCTTAGAATCTTAAAGGTGCGTTAGACGACTAAAAACATTTAGAGTTACATTGTAAATCTTTAGACTAGAACCAAGTGCTGCCTGACTACACCTTGGAAACAATCACAATCATATGCAAGCACAAAAAGGAGAAGGTACTTGCTGAAACAACGCTATCATCCATCCTGTCGTATATCCAAAATCTGAAAGAGTTGCCATCGCGTACCATAGGACACATCTTTGACTATAGGTCATGCAAATTAGAACGAATCGGTTACCTTTCTAAATGGAAGGGGCGGATGTACTATGTCAATAGGGCAACAATGTTAGAGTGGGCCTTATAGATGCTTCATGCCAACTTGTAAAGTGAATCATCCTTGCTTCCTCATTAATCTCAGAGATCCATTTAGGATGTGCGCCCTATTTAGTTCTTTGAATCTCATAACACCTAGATGTTGACATCCTTTGGCATCATCCCAAACTCCTATGCCACCACCAGGATCTCGTGAGACATGCTATTATAGTTGTATCGGAACAATCCACACATAATCGCCTCCAAACAGCAACGAAATCCATCAGGAAGCAAAAGAGTGAGATAATTACATCTTGTATTACAGATAGAACCACCTTTTGACATCACAAATCTCCCCCTTGGACAAACGTGGGGCCTTCCAAACTGAAAACTTACACTTCATCTGCTTAATTATTAGCAATATCCATATGTCTGAGATGACCCTTCATCAGGGTACTAGCCCTAAATAAGATAATGTAAAGTTCTTATGAGTAGCAAACACATGCTCACAAATCTCAATCTCCTCAGAGAGAGCCCCAATGGAACAAAGGCAAACTTTGTCGGGTTGTTATCAAGGCCTGAAAGATCTGTACATATATTTAATATTGTTGAGATGCCTCTTTCCTTCAACCACACCATTTTTAATGAAACACTGGTATCATCCATATTGAAGGACCAAGATAGAATTGTCATTAAGCCAAAATCCGAATGAGATGCCTCGTTGAACTACTAGTTGTGCAATACATACCAAAGCATCCCAAATGTGCCTCACATTATACAACAACAACAAAGCCTTTTTCTACAATTAAGTATTGTTGGTTACATGGATTTTTTTAACCTTCATTTAGATCTATTTTGGGTCATTCTTGGGCTTAAATCCAAATAAATAAGATCACTTCAGATAGTCTCATTCCAACACTGACCTTCCTTGCCCTCTCTTAACCTGCTCAACATCCCAATTCTCCCATCTTCTAATTGGTGCATCAATCGACCTCATTTGCAAATGGCCAAACCATCTTAAGCGGTTTTCTCTCATCTTATCCTCTATCGGAGCTACACTCAGTGTAGGAAATATCGATATTGTATCAGTCCGCTCGGAAAAGGAAATAATGGGATATATCGCCGATATATTGACGATATCAGTGTAAATGTTAGAAATGGCTAATAAAGCTATCTTTTACCATTTTTCAGAAATTAAGATTATCCAAGATATTAAAACAACAAATAACCTACAAGTACACACTTTTTTTGAAGCTAAAATAGGTGGTAACATGCTAAGGTGCACGCCCCAATGTATTAAAGTTAAACAACATGGTCACAAGATCTTACATGAGCCAGGACTCAAGAAGGATCTTACAATGGATACATGCATTTTCACGATAGAATCTCAGAGAGGAAAAGAGGAAAACATTTCTAGCAAGCCAAACTGCCCATAATATAGCTACATGTCTAAGCAGATCCTCCCTTTGTTACCGCCTCGCATCAAACAATGAAAACCAGAACACTCCAATGTCTTGAGTGTTAACCCAAGAGGGACCAATCTCGCCCCAGATAGGCGAAGAAACCAGGCAATGGAAGAAAAGGTGCTCCAACGTCTCGATGCCATTCTCGCACAGGAGGCATCTGTCGAACACCATATTGAACTGTATGACGCAACAGTCTCTAGTCATAATACGCTTTCTTCTGATGAGTGATATGAAAAAACCAACCCTCTCTGGGATTCTCAGAGTTAGATTAGGTTACAATCTCGGATCATATCATCCATCCGAGTGGGAGGCGGTTTACAAATAGCGCCATACGCCTTCCTAACCGAACATGAGGACTCTTTCCAAACCCAATGGCCATGGCCATTAGAGGGCCTAGTTAACTCCCTAGACAGTCCAGAAGAAGAACTCATCCAAGTGCTGGTCGGAAAAGTTCATCCGAAAAGTAGGCATCCGGTTCCCGTTAACCCAACAATCCACAACGCGCACTTCGGGATTCAGTAGTCAAGGTAAATAGACGAGGGAAATAGGCGCAAATATGGCTATCACTCGTCTAATTGTCTGTCCAGAACATAAAGGATGCGTCACGTCCCAAGATTGGGCAGAAAAGCTCCTGGAATCGAGAGGCCACCTTCAAAATTCCCATCTGTAAGACCGAGGAATGCGGCCTTGGACCCAAAGCCAGAGAGTTCGGATGAGAGAGGGCCTATAGGTGGTGGATGAGACTGCAACATATGTCCTCATTCTTCCCCCATATTCTGCTCATCCACTTAAGCAGCAAAGCCCCGTTCAAGAACTCCAGACGCTTGATCCCAAGGACACCAGTCCCTTAGGCAGGGTAATCGTATCCCAATCCACTAGGTGGATACCATGGCCCTCCTGGCCAGACTTGCTGCATAGGAATTTCCGCATCAACCGCTCTAAGCGCTTTCTAATACCACTGGGTAACATGCAGGATGAAATGAAGAAAGCATGAACATCAGAGAGCGCCACCTTCACCAATACAAGACGACCACCCTAGAAGAGAACATATGCCTTCCAACCTGATAACTTCCTCTCCAACTTTTCCACCACTGGTAACCAATCTGCCACCTTCATTCTTCCAGTTGTCAGAGACAACCCCATATAGCGAATAGGGAGGGACCCGTACTCCGTACCCAACTCCGTGCTGCACAAGCGAATCTCCTCTTTCAAAAGATCAAAAGGAATGAATGTAGATTTTCCATGGTTCAAAATGAGCCCATACCTCTCTCCAAAGATCTCCAACCTGATAGCCATACCACCAGCTTCCTCCCTCCCTCTATAAAGATGACCGTGTCGTCCTCGTATTGGAGAAGATGGATATACAAATCCGCAAAAGAGTAACCCATCACGATCCCACTTCTCCGAACCTGGTCCACCATGCAAGCAAGAACATCAGAAGCAATTACAGACAACATAGGTGCAAGAGGGCACCCCTGTCTTACCCCTCTATGTGACTGAAAGAAACCCCCTCAGGTCGACCATTAACAATGATGCAGCGTGACCCCAAATTATAGGGTCACATTTATTTAATTAAATAATAATTAATTTTATTTACGTTTTTAGCGGTCGTATAGGTCTAATTAAATAATTGAGATCGCCTGTGATCTCAACGTTTATTTCGTAGAGTTTAAATGTAATTTGGGTCAATTAAATAATTTAGAGTCCAATTAAGGTAGTTAGAGGTCAATTAGGATTAAATTAGTTGATAATTTGATTTATTTACTATTTTTTGTAAACCCTCTCTCCTATATAAAGAGAGGGTAGTCCCATGTTTTTATTCAGTCAATGATTATGAAAATTTGAGAGTTATCTCATTATCTCCCCCCCGTCTCCTCTCTCCTCCCGCGATCTCCGCGTTCTTCTTCTTCCATCCCTCGTTACCGACGAGTATTTCTCTTCTCAACCCCTCCTCTTCTCCACCGATATCCCTCCACCAAATTATTTTAGTTTTATCGTCGTCGTCGGGAGCCGTTTGCATCAATTGGTATCAGAGCATGGATTTCGAATCGTTCCTACGATTCGACGATCCGATCGACTATTGGTGTGCGAAGTTCGGTCTGCACCAAAAAAGAGGCCGTGGTGACATAACGCTTCATATAGGAGATCTAAACATCTGGAAATCCCCTTTCGTAAAGGGTCGCCCAGTGAAAGCACCAGTCCACCATGTCGTAGGCTTTGGCAAAATCAATCTTCCAAAGCAGAGCCTTTTTTCCATTTCTCCTCCAATCAGCAATAATCTCATAAGGCATAACCAAACTATCCACAATCTGCCTCCCAGGAACAAAGGTTGACTATAATGGAGAAACAATATACTCAAGAACCCTGTTAAGTCTAACTGCAAAACTTTCGCCACGATAAGGTAAATAGCATTCGAGAAGGCAATCGACCTGTAATCTTCGATTCTTTCTGTCGCTTCTCGCTTGGGAAGGAGAAATATTAGGGCCTTGTTCAGCTTGTCAAAGCTTGCATTGCACCGGCATCACTCATCTACCACCTCCAGTACTTCCTTACCCACAAGACCCCAAAGCTCCTTATAAAAGAAGACGGAATCCATCTGGGCCTGACGCCCCCTCATTATTCAGGTTCCAAACTGTCGATTTGACCTCCTTCAGAGTCACGTTCTGAGTCAGGTTGTTTGCATGTGCTGCCGAAATACGAGAAGCCCCAAGGCCACTCCATCTCCAAGGTCTACCAGCTGCCCTCCTTAAGAATTCATGAAAATGATATGCAATCGCATGTCCCATCTCTCTATCTCCCTCCACTCTGCTCCCATTAACCATCACGGAGCGTATAGTGTTAGTATGCCGTCTATCACTAGCAACCCTGTGAAAGAAGGTCGTGTTCGCATCGCCCTCTTTGAGCCATGTGTGCCTAGATCTTTGCTTCCATTCTATTACCCGTTTCGTATCTTCAGCCATAGTTAAGGTTCGAAATCTCGATTTCGATCTCATTTCGGTGACCTGGAAAACCGAAATTTCGGGAAATTTCGACAATTTCGGTGGAAAAGTTGGAAAAGGCTCAAAAATCCGATTTTCCCAATTTTATTGTAAATTTTGATATTCTAAGTTATTAGAACAATAAATAACATACAAATACACAATTATTTCACACATATTGGTCATCTATACCCCTTATATAGACATATCGGTCATATCGGCAATATCGGTCATATCGGTGATATTGTTGTAACATTGTTAATACATAATAAAACAGAGTAACAGTTTTATAAGTTACAACAAGTGAAAATTATTAAGAACATGCATATTAATGATCAATGCAATAAAATATTAAAATATAGTACCTGGTGACATGTTTTGTTCAGAATCAAGAGTTCCGCGGTGGATCTGAATGCCCCCCTTCATTGTTGTCTCTCATAACACATCGCAGATTCAATGAACTCGCTGTAGTTCTCCCATGTCATGTACGAGTACATGGCCTTGTAATCCATCACATACTGCATGTATTGGTGGTCATCGATGCCTGTGAGTATCCCGAGACGAGGATAAGCAGCACTGGATCCGGTATCACGAGTGGCACGACGAGGCTGCGAACTACTGCCCTGAGATCCTCGGGACGACGACGACGGAGTAGGAGAAGATCTCTGTGGAGGAGGAGGAGGAGCTGGCGTGTACTCAGGGAAGAAACCGTAGTTGTCACCCCCAAAGAAGCTGCCCTGGCTCTGCTCAGGTTGGCTACCTTGGTAGTTGTCTCCGCTGTAGCTAATATGTCCCCCATACCCATTGTAACCATATGAATACGATGGAGGTGCATACTGAGGAGGAGGAGGAGGTCAGAGGAGGAGCATGAAAGTATTCCAGGAAGACGCCAAATGATCTCTCATCGTGCGACGATCCATATCTGCCTAAAGAACTTGGTGCTCCTCCGCGATATGAGCTGTCAATGTCCATGAAGCTCAAAGAACCTACAGATGATGTCAAATCTTCCATGTAGCTGTTGGTTGGACGATGGCCTCGACCGTACTTGTAATCCGTAGGCCCTGGACTCGGACTTGGAACAAATTGTTCGTGTGTGTTCCGCTGTCGCTCCATATATTCACGTCCTGCATGTAGCCCTTCCTCAAGTCTGGTATCTTGTGGTCCACGACCACTCCTTCCTGACCCACCTGAGTTTGTCTCCCCACCACCACCAGGTCCACTACGATCAGCATCGTCATCATCATCATCTCCACTGTCATCCTTTGAATTTGATTTGGATTTGGAGCTACTCGAGAGAATTTCATCAACAACCGCATCAATCTCGCCCTCCAACCCTCCAACAGGGTCTTTAATCCGCTCGGATCTTGCCAAAAGTCACCTACGTCTGCTCTCATTTGCTGGCTTATGTTCTCATTTGGTCTTCCACCTGACTGATCGTGAACGGGGACACCATTGGAATCCATCCACCTCTGGAGAACGTCTTCACCAGCATCGTCATCGTGCATCTTGAAAATGTATGCAAGATCAATAGGGTCCGTGTAGTCATCTTTGTCTTGTCCCTCCCTTGCATGTTTCAACTTGAGCCTCAAGTTGTAATGCACGTAGACAAGGTCATTGAGCTTCTTTTCTCCCAACCCGTTCCGTCTCTTGGAATGGATCAAATTGAACGTGCTCCAGTTCCTCTCACAACCGCCAGCAGATGCGGTTTGAGACAACACTTTCACTGCCACACTTCGAAGGTTGGGAGCTTCCATCCCGTATAACAACCACCATTCCGCTGCAAAAAAAGAAAAAGAGAGAAATCAATAGTAGGAATAAATGAACACACAAGTAATGGTTTTATTTGTCTTCATCCCTACCAGGAAGAGTATTGCCCCGTCTATTTACCGCAGTAATCCGACCGAAGGAACTCAACGCATCCCGGAAATACTTAACCTGCACAATTCACACATAGGTTTAAGTCGTAATACATCTTTACGAGATTTCTTGTGACTCCAAATTTAGCTAGAAATTGAGGATTACCTCGTTCATACACAAGATCTGTAACTTTTCGTCCTTGACGAGCTTTTCCACCACAATCTGTACGGTTGCTAGAAGGTCAGCATTTGTACCAATTCCATTCTTGTACTGGTACTTAGGATTGAAGTAATAAGCTGCACACAAAGTCACGAACAAGCTCAATATTCAATACTCATATTCTAAAGATCTATAGAAATATAAAAAATGAAAAAAAATCCATTATTACATAATACATACCAGCCTTGCGAAGAGGATGTGAGAGCATCTTGGACCATCGCTCGTCTATGATGTCCAACCATGCTTCGGATCCCTTTCCAACCGCTTCTCTGACCTTCTCTCTCATGCAACGCATTGCCTCGTAGATGACTCCCATGGTGGGCTTCTTGTCGCCATCCACGATCCGCAATGCAGAAACAACTGGATCCATGATCCTCGTGACCCGAGTCACATCATCCCAAAAGGAGATATCATTGATCAATATCTCCACCTTCCGTCCTTCTTCAATTCGAGCTTCAAGTATCTTGAATCACTCACCTTGGCAACACATGGTTTTCAAACCTGTCTTATGTTGTTTGAGGCTTTGCAACGCTATAAAATTGGTTGCAAAGCGTGTGATGCCAAGCCTCACCAACTCCTCATTGCACATCCGCCTCATCAGTGCCAGCACTTTGCCGTGGTTGTAAATGAATGTGGTGATCATTCGTGCTTTCTCCACCACCCTTGAGACGAGCTTCCTCTTGCTGAAATCCTTAAGGATCAAATCAATGCAATGCGCAGCACGCGGTGTCCAAAAAATTCCGTAGCTGCTGGACTTCATTATTGTTTCACCAGCCTTCTTGAAGTTGCTGTCATTATCCATCACAATTTGCACAATGTGCTCTTTCCCAACCTCTTTTATAACGTCCTTCATCAACTTTAGAAGGTATTGTGGTCCTTCACATGCTAGATGCATCTACAGATTTCAAGAAGATTGTCTTCCCATCGCAGTAGACAAGGAAGTTGATGATCTGCTTCCTCGTGTAGCTCGTCCACCCATCGCACATCAATGTTACCTCGTACTCTGGTCATCTCCTCCTCAACTCGACGATGTACTCATTCATCTTCTCTTTCTCCATCCCCAGATATTTGTTCATGATCTCGTAGGATGTAGGAGCCTTCACTCCCGTTCCCGCTGCAACGGTCTCATCAATGGCATGCTGCAGAAATGGCCTGCCTGCAATGTTGGCAGGAATGCTCTCCCCAAAGAAGAGCTTGCTGATGGCTTTTCCCACCCTTTCTCGTGCATTGGTGAACATTCTCTTCACCGTTTTCTGGCTCGGATCCTTGCTTGCCTTGTATTGCATGGATCCGCTCCTCGTCAAGAAGGGCTCAATTCCCTTCCCCTTGTATTTCTTGGTAGGTGGTGGTACTGGTGCGCCTCCAGAACCACTCCCACTCCCACCTGCACCATAGAAGCCGCCCCGTGCACCACCGAGTTCTTTCCTCTCGAACTCGCTCCTCAATGATTCTTGTGTAGCTCTTCTGTATGCCCTCCTCTCCGCTGCAGTCTGAATGTCGGCGGGGTACACAAATTCATCGTCGTCTGAATCAGAAATGACGTTGAATTCTTTCTCGAACA
Source organism: Ottelia alismoides (assembly GCA_037367405.1). Lineage (NCBI taxonomy): Eukaryota > Viridiplantae > Streptophyta > Magnoliopsida > Alismatales > Hydrocharitaceae > Ottelia > Ottelia alismoides. The sequence continues at coordinate 238,938 of JAZKJV010000477.1, read as the reverse complement.
TGAACTCTTTCATTTGTTCTTCCCTTCTTACCCTCTCCGTCTTCTTTTCCTTCTTTCTATCCAAGCTCGCCTCGACCTTGTCCCTCACATCTTTGGGATAACGCGTGCACTTGGCAAAATTCTTGTTGTTGCCAACAAGATGTTGCTTCATCCTTGTGATCCCGCCTCCTCCCAACTTCTTCCCACAGAAATTGCATTGTGGCTTCGCCTTATTTCCATCAGGAGCGGAGGCATACCTCCAGCCAATGTACCCACTGAAATCGCCCCTCTGATCATCAGAACTGTCAGATCTAGAACCAGAACCAGAATGTGCCATGGTGATGATCGTCGAAATCTGCGAGGAAATTCAAGAACAATCATTAAGTTGGCATACAATGCGACCGCTTATGAATATGCAAATTATTTTATGTTTTAAAATTTCGGAATTATTATATATTTAATTTTTCTAACACCTACTATCCAGATTTACAGAAAAAGGACCTTAGATCTATACATCAGGATCTTAAATCTACTAATTAGGGGACCATTTTCAAGAAAGACTACCTAAGTTACACAAAATATGAATAAAAACCTAAATATTTAACAAATGATTTTCGGATTTTCTATATTTTTAAATTTTATTAATAAAAAAAATCCTGATTATGATTTCTACTTGCAAAACTTAAGATCCAAATATATAATACCCCAACTCATTATCGTTCCACATTAAACCTCAAAAGCCCCAATTTCCTCTAACATAGATCCAACAGAATGTTTTCCAACAATGTTTTAGTTCATGTTAACTTCAGATCCGAGATACCATGTTCATAGCTAGCACTATTGTGCAATAAAAACACAAAAGCCCTAATTTTCGTCTCCAAATTTAAAGCTATGTTTGGGAAATCACTCAAAAGAAACACCATGACAAGCTATATCAACATCTTAACAGTGAAATCCCTAAAAAAATTTATGAATTTGAAGAAGAATTAGCCTAATTTGGCTTACCTCGAAGGAAGAAGAGCTTGGAAGAGGAAGGAGATGCTTCTGCCTGAACTCGGTCGAAATGGGGTGCTTTCGACCGAAATTTCGGCAGATCTCGACATATCGGTGAATTTTTTAATGAAAGATTCCATATGTCCGCCTATATCTCGACTTGAGCCGAAATATCGCCGAGATCTCGCGATATTTCGCTCGAAACCGTGGATATCGATATATATAGTAGTTTCGAAAGCCCGAACCCGTCGAAACCGATATTTCGACGAAATTTCGTCGAAATATCACGAAATTTCATTCCATGGCCATAATCTCCCTTTGAGTTGTCTCCCTCTGATCAAGCTCCGCAGCATCCATTGATCTTTCTTCCTCCATCTTGTCGAGGCTCACAATCTCCAACTCAGTCGCAGTCGATCACGCTCTCCGAGCCACTCTAGTCTCCTTCTTAAAAGCACAAAGCCTTCTGCGCAAGGACGTCAACTTCTCAGAAAAATGAGACGCCGCAGAGCTTGACACCTCACTAGACCTCTAGTGGGACAAAAAATTCTCTGAACGAGTCCTTTAGAAGCCAAGCCCGCTTTAATATAAAAAACTCCTAGACAGGCAGGGATCACTGGAGTCCCAGACAATAGGCATATGATCTGATCTAGTTTAAGCTCTGCAAGACGAGAAGAAAACAGGGCACACCTCCATCAGCTTGGAGATCGTAAGGAAGCGATCGATGCGAGGGCGAGAGCTAGAGATTCGCCAAGTGAACTTCATGTCAACAACGTCTAACACCTTCAATTCTAGATCATCGATGATCTCAATGAAATCCTTAGAACCCGGATCTTGCCACCTGTAACATCCAGAACTAATTTAAGCCGAATTCGACCCGATTACGGTTCGTTTAAATTAATAAAGTTATCAGGCAGTGTTAAATAACTTAAATCGATCAATTGATCGTGAATCAAAAGTCGTTTGGACGAAACCGACCAAAAGTCGATCGTATCGTATTGCGTGCAGAAAAGCTGCGACGCAAATTCTGAAATTGCGAAACAAACCGAGACCACTTTAAAATCCAATTCGATAAAATAAGACAAATGTAATTGTTAGAAAATCGGAAGCGGAAACTATAAACACAGCGTAATGACGAGAAAGATAAATGTGGAACACCATGATTTTACGTGGAACCCTACTCCGTGAGGAGTGGGATGAAACCACGGGAGAAGCCCTCAAAGGGGCGTGTTTTTCTATTGCTTTTCTCAATGGATACTAGAGGTCTAGGGCTCCTTATATAGCCTTCGCAGAGCCTCCAAGTCCCACCACTGGTCCATGTGGGGACTAAGCACTGGATGGGTAAATGGATCTTCTCCAGGATCCATTTACTCTGCTACAACTCAATGACGCATACAACGAATACTCCAACACTCCCCTTCAAGCTGGAGCATGCAGTGCTCAGCTTGGACAAATAGAAAGAAACTCAACTCACAATACATGACACTATATACAATATCAACCCAACGCGCACAATTGCTGCAGTCGAGGACGTTGCTTCTCATGGCGTGCATGTGAGGAGGACGAATGAGGTGGAGTGTGAAACTGGATTTACCTGGCTCAGAGAATGGTACTCTACTCTGGAGTCCCCATGGCTCACATGAAAGCTTTGGCCGACCAATAAGAATGACAAATGATTGGTATGCATCGTCGTCGAGTCTGAATCTGAGATTTGTAGAGTCTGAACATCCGACCGGTCTGGAAAAGCTGACATCTGAATCTTAGAACAAGACCCGTGACTCTACATATACTCCCCCTTTCTCCCATACTGGTCGGAATGACATTGTTGACCACGTTGGGAGAAGATAATATAATACATAAATCTGGGGAAAACATGAATATTCTTGCTAACATGGTGTAAAAAAAATCAAATAGCCGACTTCATCAAAATATTTTTTTTCGGCTTTTCAAACATCATTATCATTTTTTTTATTTTCAATTTTTTTTAATAGCCGCAATTTTCTTTTCCTTTTTTTAAAGCCGTTTATCCTTTTTTTTACTGCTTTTTGCAACTCACTTTTCTTTTCTCATCCTTATTTTTGTTTTTTTGCAAATTGCGTCCGACTTTTTCTTGTACGCGCCTTTTTTTTCAAAGAAAACACTTTTTTTACATTTTTTTTAACTTGGAACGATACACGGCCCTTATGGGCCCAACGATATTGCAGCCCTCCCTATTTTCCTCGGCCTTTCATTTTTCTTCCCCTCTCCTTTTTTTTAACTTCAACTCATCACCTTTTTTTTAAAATATTACGGCCCATCATGGCCACTGTTAGGGTTACCAGGGACCTCCCATTTCTAACGCCGCCGCGCCCTTGGGCTTAACAGTAAATAACCCTCCTCTTTAGGGTTCAAAGTGAGAACCCTTCCATGCAAGATTAGACGCCGCCACCTGGAAAGGGATCGGTGTCGCCTGCGGACTTCGGATGGCACGCGTGGAGCTTCCGCGCCGCCTGCTGGTGCTGGTGCTTGATCCTGGAGGGAGGAGACGGAGCCTGGAGTTGTTGCATCGCCGTGAGGTCGCTGCTGGAGATGGCTTGCTGATGCCGTTCGTGGCCACTGCGCGTGGAAGATGATTGGATGGGGGCTCGCCTAGGTCTGTTCGCGCGATGGTGGGAGATCGCTGGAGGAGAAGGGGCGGCATCGCGCTGCCTGGAGGGCACTGCTGCGGGGTGCGCCTGGGCCTGGAGGTGTCACCTGCGCCAGGACTGGAGGGAGATGGGGCACGCACACGCTGCGCGGGCCTTTGCCTCCTGCGCGGGCTAGGATATAGGTGCCTGGCTCGCCGCCAGCACACGGAGTCGGCGATCTGGAAATAGGGCCTTCCCCGCCTGGAGTTTTCGCCTCTTGGACTATCGGCCTCGCGTTGCGTGGGACGAGAAGGAGATGCTGCTGGTGGCTCGCATTGGAGTACCTCGCCTTGACGTGTTGAAAGATTTGGAGCACGTCGTGTGCGCTAAAGGCCAAAGTCCGAGCACTGGAATCGCCAGGAGCGGAAGTACGCTCGATCTCGATCTTCTCGGTTTCCAGATCGGAGAACGTTGCTTGGAGATGAAGACGAGCGGCTGAACATGAATAGGGATTAGGGATCCAGATTTGAACCCTAGAACTCAAAATCTTCTTGAACAGTTTTCAAGTAATAATAATAAATCTCGAATACATGATAAAAGAAAATAACTCCACGAGAATCAAACCCGCTCTGATACCATGTTAGAAAATCGGAAGTGGAAGCAGAAACGATAAACAGAGCATAATGACGAGAAAGATAAACATGGAACACCATGATTTTACGTGGAACCCTACTCCGTGAGGAGCGGGATGAAACCACGGGAGAAGCCCTCAAAGGGGCGTGTTTTTCTATTGCTTTTCTCAATGGATACAAGAGGTCTGGGGCTACTTATATAGCCTTCCCAGAGCCTCCAAGTCCCACCACTGGTCCATGTGGGACTAAACACTGGATGGGGTAAATGGATCTTCTCCAGGATCCATTTACCCTGCTACAACTCAATGACACATACAACGAATACTCCAACAGTAATCGACTGATCGTTAATCGAAGATCTTTAACATTTTTAAATCACAAAATTTAACCTCAAACTAAAACCGAATCTCGAGAATTTCGAGCATTTAAACCCGATCAAAAGTATATCAATATTACACTCATATTGATCATCGTTCAGAGACGATCAAATCGACATGTTGTACGTCAGAAACTGAGGTCAGATGCGCTTATGCGAGTAGCTTTTATATCTCAAGATAAAAAAGAGGGGGGGGGTTAATAATAAATAATTTGTAAATGACATCAGCAGCTGTGACATCAACATGATGATGTCATATATAAAAAAATGAAATAAGAGGAAGGTTCTTGAACCTCCCCTCTTCTCTCTCTCCCCCCTTTCCCTCTCTCTTTCTTTTCCTATTTCCCCCCAATTCAACGAGAGAGAGCCACAACCCTTCTCCAATTCTTGCTGGATGTCTCTCTTGCTGGAGATTTGTCCAAGCTATGTTGCAACTGCTAGAGCTCCAGCCCTCTTCTCCAGCAGTTCTCCTTCAGCTACAAAAGCAGCTCCTGCTGCTCAATCATCCACTGGAAGATCCACTTAAAAATTTCACGTTGATGCTCCAAATCAACCCCTTTCTGCCGCTAATTAATCCTTATTTTTGAAAAAAAATAGAGGTATGATCCTTTCCCCTCCTCTTGCTGTTACGCATGTGGTTTTCCACATTTTGATTTCATGTTTGTTACCTATATCATCTATGATGCTTTGCTTTCCATAATGATGGTACTGTTAAATGTTAATATGGAATTCAAAGTGCATAATAAGTTTTCTTCTTGGTATTACTGCATATATATTAGACGAGGCTTGGTCCATTGGTGTCTGCATGTCTCCAGAGTGCAAATTTGGGGACCTTACAGCTATGAATCTTTACCGATATTATTTGATAATATTTCCAGCATTTGGTGTAATTATCTTATAAAGTGGACTGCACGGCTTGTGAAATTGAAGCAAATATATTTGGAAAAATCTATTATTAATTCCGACTGCAGTACTGGCTGTTTTGTTTCATACAAGTCTCTGTGTCATAGATCTTAGATATAATCATCCATCCTTAACATATTCATTAATGCACTTGTTATATTTCCACTTATAATACCAGTGATGGGGTTATTGTTTTTTTTTCTATTTTCAAATGTCGATTAAAAAAATTGAATGTTAGAAGTATGAAATTATGTTGCTGTGTAAAGAATTGGGATTTTTTTTAAATTTTTGATTCAAAAAAGGGAATTAAAGATTTAAACTCTGTTAATGTTTAACAGATTTGGACGATCTAAATTAGAGTACTGCTGCTGTAAAAAAATATAAGTAAATAAATAAATAAATATATAGACATATGGCTAAATATTGGGGTTTTGGATTGTGCATAAACTATTACAGTTCTCTGTTTTGACACTTTCCTCTATTGTTTATGTTCCTAAACATGTTAGACATTTCATTGCTTTTAGTGGATTACAACCAAATTGCCAACCTGGGATTATCGAGTCAAGAAGAGTTTCAATCTCTTTGTCTTGTGTTTTTTGGTGGGTGGTGGTATTGTTGCGCCTTTAAAACCACTCGTACAGCTACCAGCACCATGGAAGCTGTCACATGCACCACCGAGTTCCCTCCTGTTGATCCTCAATGACTTTTTTGTTGCCCTTTTTTATGCCCTCCTCTCCGTTGCGGTTTGAATGCGAACGGGGTAGACAAAGTCGTTGTCGAGGACATTAAACTCTTTCTCGAACATGAATTCTTTGAAGTGCTCATCCCTTCTGGAGCTCTCCACATCTTGTCCTTCATCTCAAGTTGGCCTTCACCATCTCCCTCACATCTCTTGGACAACGAGTGCACTTGGCAACATTCTTGTTGTTGTCAACAAGGTGGTGCTGAAGTCTCGTAATGCCCCCTCCTCTCAACTTCTTCCTACAGAAGTTGCACTGTAGTTTTGATTTGTTGCCATTTGGAGCAGTGACATACCTCTACCCAATTTCTCCACTGTCCAACTGATGACCAGAACCATCAGATTCCGAACCGGAGTGTTAACCCATGATGTTGATTACTGAAACTTGAAATATGTAAAGAAATTATACAACAAACATTCGTGGGACATATGAGGAGAATAATTAATTATTTGCTAATTATTTTTAACCCATGATGTTGATTACTGATATCTGCAAAGAAAGTACACAACAAATATTTGTGAGACATATGAAGAGAATAATCAATTATTTGCTAATTATTTTTAGTTTTAATTTTCAGATTTAATTAATTATCAATTTTAGTTATCATAAATCACCATAATATCTTATTTTCTTTGTCTAGAACATGAGACCCGACTTTATTCTTTCATAACTTAACTTAATTTCACAACAAAACTCAAAAACACCATTAATTTCTCAAATATCTCACTAAGTTATAGATCTCATTTTTAATTCACAGATTTAATTAATTACTAATTTTTAGTTAACATAAATCACTATAGAATCTTGTTTTCTATTTCTAGAACATGGAATCCAACTTTATTCTTTCATAACTTCATTTCACAACATACCTCAAAAAACTCAAATTAGTTCTCCAAATATCTCACTATATTATAGATCTAATTTTTAATTCATGAATTTAATTGATTACTAATTTTTAGTTAATACAAAGCACTATAAAACATTGTTTTCTACACCTGAAGCATGAGATCCAACTTTATTCTTCCATAGCTTAACTTGATTTCACAGCATAACTCAAAAATCCTAAATTAGTTTCCCAAATATCTCACTAATTACTTCAAATATTATCAAAAAATAAGAATGTGCATTACCAAACAACTACGAACAAAATCCCTAACAAATTTCACAATTTCAACAAAGAAATCAGAATAGATCTAAATGTTACCTCAAGGAAGGTAACCGTGAGCTTTGAAGAAGAGTGGGGCGAAATGGGATATATGGAGCGATATGAGCCCGATATCGGTGCAAATCCACGTTGGCAGGCTCCTCATGTCGACGATATATCACTGACATGCGATATATTGTCAATATATTGGTGATATATCGACAAAACCCAATAAATAGATATAAGGCATGATATCAATATCCTCTGGCCATCGATATTGATATATTGGCAATATATATCACCGATATATCATGATATTGTCTTCTATGACTACACCAACTTTCTTTGCATCATTCCGAATACGATCTTTTCGTGTATGACTACACATCCACTTCAGCATTTTCTTTTCTGCTAATATAATTCTCTACACATGTTTATGGTTCACAGGCCACCATTCTAATCTATAGAGTATAGCATGTCTCATGGCTACTTTGTAATACTTTTCTTTGACTTTTAAAATAATTTTCTTATCACAAAGAATGGTGGATGCTCCTCTTTACTTTAGCCAACCTGCATATATTTTACGAGTAATATCTCTATCAAATTTTCCATTCTGCTGCAAAATAGATCCCAAGTATCTAAAAGAATCTTTCTTCTAAATGTTATCGTCTCCAATCATCATCTCGAGTCCTTCACAGTTGTTTCCATTAAATGTGCACTCTATATATTCAGTTTTATCCCTACTTATATGAAATCCTTTAGTCTTTGAGGTACAGATTATGGCTAGAAACCCAAGTATTTAACAAGATGTAGTAGAGACATATTTCTTCATCCATGTTATTTAAATATAATGGAATCCTCTCTCACCAAAGAGGCCTACATGAAATACCGGTCCACACATTCACTTGCTTTGGAAAAATTGAGCCTTTCAAAGCATTCCTTTTACTACTTGACACCTCTTCCAATCTGCCACCATTTCAGCAATCATCACTAAACTAATTTTGATCTATTTGTCGAAAATGAAAAATCATTTATATTAAAGGGGTGTGATGGTGTTGTTCATTAAACATATTTGATTGATTCAACAGGAACTTAGAAACAATGGGGTAGACCAAATTTATGATGAAAGCCAAATCCCATATCCAAAAGTGCCATGATATCAATCTTAAGTTCTTAACCACACTCCAAATCTTACAGAAGATAAAAGATCGGGAAGTGGTTCGGGCCTTGGAGCCATGATCATTTAGATTGTGCACCACGGTCTGAACTTCATCCATCTCAAACTTAGGATCAAAACATCTGCATGTTGCACCATACCCTAGTGACTCGCATATCTAATCATTTCCAACCTCCATTCACAACTCTCCTAATTAGACCGTGAAAATGGTTAATTAGATTCTTTCCCACCTCCATGTCTCCTTCCAACTTACCATCAACTACTAGAGAGTGAATAAAATATCAACGCAACCACCTGCTAGTTATAACATTACTATGATAACATCACTCCCCTTCAACCACTTCTGGTGAGAGCTATCTCCATCTATTTTCACACTTCTTAGCTCTTTGAGAACTACTTTTTGATTTGTCAACCGTTCATCTCTCCCCTTAGTAGTGATATTTCGATCATTCTCCACTAAATCCAACCTAGAGATAGCCTCTTGGGCCCTAGGGCTGACTTCCCGCAAATTTTTCTGCATTCAGACATCTTCGTTGAAGTCATCAACTTAAGGACCATCCTTATTGTAGCTCAACCATCAAGGTTAAGAGCGTCCCAATGTGCATCCATAATCTCCCAGAAACCATCTCCTTGAAGCCATGAGCGCTCAAATTGAAATATGGAGCGATGTCACCTCCCTCCCTGGATACCCACGAAATGGGAGTATGATCCGAGTGAATAGCACCAAGGCTAACTGAAAGACCTCTAGCATCACCAACGACATTAAAAAATCGGTCAATACAACAACATGAACGTAAGTTCTGTTAAGTATAACAACAACGATTGGGAAAGAGATGGAGCGGTGGTGGAGACCTCGAAGGCTGGAAGGGCGTGGTGTCTCGCTGCATGGGCCTTTGTCGAGGGGGGGTGTCGTAGGGGGAAGGGGGGAGGACTTCTACTCAAGGGGTTGAGTGTGGGGTGACGCTGGTTGCGGGGCAAGAGGAGGGAGCTCGCAGCGGGCGGTAGGTGGGGGAGCGTGCGGTGTCTCGGAGAAAGGAAAGGCGGTGCTGTACTGGGACGAGGGCGAGAGGCAGGTCGTCGGTGGCGGTGCGGAGCTTGCCGGAGGGGAAAGTAGGGAGTGGGTGCTTGTGACTCACAGGAAGCCGGAGAGGAGGTGTTTTCGGTGTGGAACTAGGGGGCACGTTGCTTCGTTCTGTTCCTCCCCACCAAGATGCTTCTCATGCAGAAGGCGTGGACACTGCCAAGCTAAGTGCATGGCTGCTTTTGGGTTTGCTGACGCGGGGGTCCTGCGAGTTGCTCGATTCGTCAGCATGGGCACCACAGATACATTGCTTCATCTGTTCGCCGGGGGGCCTACCTTCGCCGAGGTGGTAGCGGGTGTGCCTCAACGTGCAAATGCAGATCAGCATGCAAGTGAACCTAAACCTGCGGTGGGGGAGGGGGGGGGGAGGTTCCTCGACCTCTGAGGAGGTAAGGGAGGACGTTTGGGGTGCCGCCGTGCATGCGGTGATCGGATTCGCGGTGAGAGGTGTTATCGCGATGGACGTTTTGAGTACCCACCTGCATGGGTTCCTTGGGTCACGGTTCTCTGGCGATGTTGTGAAGCTGGATGATCGAAGATGCTGCAGCCCACCGTGGAACTTAACCCTTTTCAGGGTTTATGGAAAGGCCATTCACAAAAAAACTGCCCCCGATAGGGGCTACCGCCCATATATGCCGCCGCCCCCGATGGAGGCCCATGCTGCTATCGCCGCCTGCGCGATGGTGCTTGGGGATCTCTGCCTAGATGTGCGAGGGAGGAGGTGCTGCACCTCGGTGGCTGTGATGGCTGCGGGGTGCCGCCAGCACCGCAGAACATGGCTCGCAACGTCGCCTCTGGAAACGTCACCGATGGAGGTCGTCTTTGAATGCCCGTCGCCTGGAGCCCCTTCTCCGACGGGGCTCCGCTTGGATGTGGGGAGCGTAGAGGAGAGGTCCCCCGTTAGGGTTCCCATGGTGGCTTCTATTATGGCACCTTGTGCTTTGCCGGTGAGGGAGGCCACAACCGCCTCCACCGCAATGGGTTGTCCCACCAGCCATGATCGGAAGCCCGTCGCCAGCTCCTTGAAGCACTCCTGCAACTTTGCCAACGGGTTCTGCGCTGCTGCCACGACCATGCCCTCCTGCTTATCAATCCCCTTCGTCTTCCTCGTCGCTATCTCTGCCACTTCTCTCTCTCTCTCTATGTGTGTGTGTGTGTATGCAGGGGGTCCTGCTGCCTGGATGTATTGGGAGGTGGCGATTGCTGCTGTTTTTTTAAAACCACGCATGTCTGGTTTTTTTAGAACCGTGGCCGAAGAGTGTCGCATGGTGCACGGTGCTTGCCGCCTGCGGATTGGGCTCTGCCTGTAGTCGCACGATAATGAACTCGACAAGGATGTGCTGCTTCGTGTAATGCTGCTGCCATATGGAACCCGAAGCAGCTCCGCCTGGGACTGGCGCAAGTCAAGATTGCTGCTGCCGCTGCTGGGTTCGCAGGAAGAAGGGAGCCACCTTAGATAATGATTGACATACATTAATTTGGGTTTCAATAGGAACTCTAGAACTTTGACAGAACTTAACAAGCAATCATCTTCAAGAATAAGAATTTCAAAATTGAATCTTGAATAAATAATCAACATAAAATCCTCAAGAATCGAACCCACTCTGATATCATGTTAGAAAATATGAATGCGGAAGCAATAATCAGAGAAAACGAATAAACAAGAATAAACATCAGGATTTTACGTGGAAGCCTACTCCTTAAGGAATGGGATGAAACCACGGGAGAATGCCTCAAAGGGTTGATAGTCTATTGCACTTTCTCACTAGGTACAATGGGCGTGGGGGTCTATATATAGCCCCCACTAAGTCTCCCCTTCCCACAGATGGTAGATGTTGGACTAAACAACTGGATGGGGTATGGATCCATTTATCCATCTCCCCACATAAGTGACTCCAACAGTTGTTGATAAGTATACCCTTACAAGAGAAGAGTTAGGGTTTTATTGTAGATTAAAGAAGGAATTGTTTTTTTACAACATGAGCTATAAAAGTATAAAGCTCTATACTTGATTTCCTAGAAAAGCTCTATACATAAGAGGAGGCTTGGCCCTCCAAATAGATCATTGGTAAGTGGAGCTCTCATGGGCTATAACTTAGTGAAAAGGGAGTTCTAGCGGCAAATTACCGATTGGAGCTCTCAAGCTTCATTCATTCGATGTCGATCGGGGGTCGCGAGGTGGAGGGCGAGGAGGCGATTGGGACTGCGGTGGCCAACTACTTCAGGGATTTGAAAAGCTGAAGCGCGCATGGCGATCGCAGGAGCGGGTTCTGAAGAAGCGGCAAATTACCGATTGGAGCTCTCAAGCTTCATTCATTCGATGTCGATCGGGGGTCGCGAGGTGGAGGGCGAGGAGGCGATTGGGACTGCGGTGGCCAACTACTTCAGGGATTTGAAAAGCTGAAGCGCGCATGGCGATCGCAGGAGCGGGTTCTGAAGAAGCGGGCGGTTGGCGCAAGCACTATCTCAAGCGCGCATGGGTTCCGAAGTTGGTCGATCCTCGTCGCGGCGACCAGGTGTCCGCCACTCGTCAACCGGCTCTGCGCTCGAGTGTCGATGTCAAAGACAAAGGTAACAAGGATGGGTGGGTGACGGTGTCCCGCTCTAAGCCTGGCAGGCGCTGCTTTCGCTGCGCGGAGCGTGGTCATCTGGCGTCTGCATGCAAGGCACCTCCTCGATGCTTCCGGTGCGGTCGTGTCGGACACCGCTCTTTTTCGTGTAGGGACGCGATCATGGATCTCCGACGGACAAAGCGCTCCACTCGACTGGATGTCCCTCCCCGTGGGCGAGGCCCTTCGGCCTTGCGGGACTCTCGCTCCTTTGCTCAGGTGGTTTCAGCAAGCTTTGGTGCCGCCTCCTCGAAAGGGAAGACCATTCCCTCCTGTTCGCCTTCTGGCGCTGGCGATAATGGCGCTCCTCCCGTTCAACCGATGTCTGTCCATGCAAAGGCGCCGGTGGCTCGGTCTCGTCTGGACTCACATAAGGTGGGCTTCCAGCCTACTACTGTTGAGGGTCCTCCGGCGAGGGATTCTGCTGCTCCTTCGGTGGTGAGTCCGGACCCGAAGACGACGGAGGCCAATCTTGGCGTGGCGATTGGCGTGATACAGCGGCGGGGCTTAGACCGCGAGGCGATCCACTCAGCAACCCTTCTTCTCCTGGGCGAGGGATTCTCGGGGGACTTCTTCTTCCTGGATGACTCTCGTTGCTGTGTTCGAGGACTTTCCCCGGAGCAACGGGAAGTCCTCATTTCTTACTCGGATTCGTCGGCGGTCAAATGGCGTCGACCCCGGGTCGCAGATGGTGCTTCTTTAACGTCCGAGATATGCGTGGTGGAGGTACGTGGTGTTCCATTCCTATCTCGCTCGACTCATTGCCTCTCGAAGGTTATTCGCAGCTGGGGTCAAGTGCTGGCCATCTTGGACGATGGCCTTTCCCCAGGATCGGATTGGTCATGCACAAGGATTCTGGTAGAATGTTCATCCAACCTCTCCCGCTCTATGTCTGACAAGACCTTCTCGGAGATTCTTGAACTTGGAAGATGGTCCTTCAAGCTTGAGTTCTTCTTTCCGCCGCCGGTGGCTTCGCCATCTCTCTCCGCGACCGGAAACGATGCACCCTGGTCCGGCGACGGCTCGTCTTCGCTGGGCCACGTGTCACTGTCCGTGGATGTTCCCGAGGCGTCGCTCGAGCGTACCGACCCTTCGTCTTCGTCGCCTGGGCCTCGATTCGCGTGTGCTATTGGACAGACGCCCTCTCACGTGCCAAGGGGGTTTTTCGAGGTCGATCCGCGGCCGATGGATTTATCTGACATTCCCATTCCGAAGACGTGCGCCTTCTCCACTTCTTTCAATGTGGCGTTTCCGATTCCTCCCTCCGGATCGGCTCCTATTCGGACCCTTTCGTGGGCCGCGCGTGACCCGACCATGCATGGGGACTCTATTATCTACTGTGATGATATTCCTTGTCCTATTCCTATTTCTGCGATTCCATTCTATCAGTCGCAGTGCTATGAAGACTGGAGTCCTCCTTCCTCATCTTCCTCGCCTCCTCTGCTGGCAATCGAATCGGGCCCATCGGTGGTCGCCCCCGAACTCGGCGATCAAGGGGATTCTTCTTCAAACGCCACGCCGCTATCTACTACCCGGTATGCAGCCTCGTGGAACTCTTGGAATGCTTCGATTGCTTCCCCGAACAGATTTGGAGTTATTTATGCTCGGCGTCTGGACCTCTCATTCGAAGGGATTTCCTCTCCGCCGATTCTACTTTCTCGGGAGGAGGTGGCGGAAGCGGCTGGACTTCGCCGGCTGGACCAACGCCGCACTTAAGCTTGGCATTCCCTCGGCCACTTTTTGGGGATTATTTTTGTAATATTTAATGAAGCTTCTCTCCTGGAACGTTCGTGGAATGGGGGATCCTTTACGCCGCAGGGCTTTGGGCTCGCGTCTGATTGATTGGGAATGTGATGTCGCCCTGATACAAGAAACCAAGCTCTCTGGAGTAGACGACGCCCTTTGGAGATCGTTTGGAGCAGGGCCGATGGACGCTTTTTGTGCTTTGGACGCGATCGGTTCTTCTGGTGGTTCTATTGTGGGTTGGCGATCTTCATGCTTCTCTGTATCCTGCTCCCGTATAGGATGACACTCTATCTCTGTAATACTTGTGCATGTGGCCACCAACGCTCCTCTGGCTTTCTCTTGTGTTTATGCGCCTCGATGCCACCTGGCCCGCCGTGATTTATGGGAGGACTTGAGGGGCGATGCTGCGGCTTTTGGAGATATCCCGTGGATCTTGGGAGGGGATTTTAACGTCACGTTGCGTTCAATCGACCGCCCCCGCGGACGGGGGGGAAGGGATCCAGGGTCTATCGAATTTTCGGATTTTATCAATGACTTGGCTCTGGATGACTTGGTAGCCACGGATATCATTTACACTTGGCGTAATAGCTCCTCTCGATCGCGGCTTGACCGGTTTCTAGCTAATTCAAGATGGATGGAGGCTTTTCCTCTTTGCTCGGTTTCCTCCCGTCCTCGATCTTTTTCGGATCATAGCCCCATTACTTGGGACTCGGGCGAATCGTCTCGACCGCGCGGTATTTTTCGTTACGAGAAGAGTTGGCTTCTGGAGCCTAATTTCAAGGATCTAGTGCGAAATCACTGGTCCCAAACATCATTCCCGGGTAATGCGGCTCATCGTTTCGCCCTCAAACTATCATCCCTGCGACGAGTTCTTGCTTCCTTCAAATTCTCTACGCGTCAGGCTCGGCGGTCGGGTCGCAATGAGGCCGAGGCGACTATTATTAGATTGGATCGCTTGGAGAGCGTCAGGGAGCTTTCCCATGAAGAATTATTCGAGAGATCATGTGCGACTCAGACCATTTCGGAGGATGACAGGAAAAAAGCAATTGAATGGAGGCAGCGCTCGCGACTTCGTTGGATCAAGGAGGGGGATGCTAATACCGCCTACTTCCACCGGGTCGCTAGTGCTCGTAAAAGAATCAATCGTATTGCTTCCATTCAGATCGGGGATGCTATTTTTCAGTCTGAGCGTGACATGGGGCTGGCGGTAGTTAACTACTTCAAGAACTTTTTCAATCGCCTTCCCTCTTCCTCATGGCACTGGATGGCTCCCGGTGCCCCTTCGCTCTCTGGCTCGGATGCTGCTGTTTTATCACGCCCTTTATCGATGGAGGAGCTTAAGTGCGCGGCATGGGACCTTAACGCTGATGCTTCTCCTGGCCCAGATGGCTTCCCTATTGCCTTTTATAGGGACTTTTGGGACGTTATCTCCAACGACGTGTTGGAGGTGGCCCTCGAATTCTGTGAGGGGAACCGGGGTTTCAACAGGATTAACCGGGCCTCTATGGTTCTCATTCCGAAATCCCAGGGTGCACGTCGTATTGAGGATTTCCGCCCTATTGCCATTTCCAATGGTATCTACTTGATCATAGCGAAGGCTTTGGCTCGTCGCCTAGCGCCCCTTCTGGCCTCTCTCTTTTCTCCATGTCAAGCGGCCTTTGTTCGAGGGAGGCAAATCTCTGACTGTTTCGCTCTTGCTTCCGCTATCATTGATGGTTGGCACAGAAATGGTACGAAAGGGGTCCTCTGGAAAATTGATTTTGCTAAGGCGTACGACTCATTGGACTGGCGCTTCTTATGGTCGGTTTTGAAGTCTCGGGGCTTCCCTCCGTTATGGATTTCATGGATCCGTCGATGTGTTACTACGGTCTCCTTCTCCTTAACTCTTAATGGTCGGCCATCTGGGGTCCTATTTCAACCTCGAAGGGGGGTTCGCCAGGGATGCCCCCTTGCCCCTCTTCTGTTCGTGTTGGCGGCGGATGTGCTGCCACGTATGATTCAAGGCGTATCCGACGCTGGGTATACTCGGGGATGCTCTTTGGGTGACCTTCATATCCCGCTCCTCCAATATGCGGACGACACCTTATGTTTTATAGAGGGCGAGCGGCTTCAATATGCGGGAATGGCTACTACGGTCCACTTATTTTGCGAATTATCGGGACTCCGCATCAACGAGGACAAGTCCAAATTTGTGCCCTTCGCTCTCTCGACGCAGGAGGTTGGGGAATGCTCCTCCACTTTGGGGGCCTCTCTCGGGGCTCTCCCCCTAGATTACCTGGGCTTATCTCTCTCAGTGGGCAGGGTGCGGTTGCGCGAGTATCAGCGGGTGGTGGAGAAGATCGAGACAAGGCTGGCTGGATGGCGATCTTCTTTGCTCTCTCGAGGTGGCCGCTTGGTGCTTATTAAATCCGTCCTTTCGGCTATCCCTGTTTATTTCCTATCGGCACGTGGCTTCCCAAAAGGGATTAGGCTACGCTTGGACAAATGTATGAGGGGATTCCTGTGGGGCAAGAAGGATACTACTAGAAGAGGGATACATCTGGTCGCATGGGAGGACATTACACGCCCTAAATGCGACGGTGGCCTGGGTGTTCGGCGGCTGGAGGTCATGCGGGAAGCTTCTCTTCTCAAATGGGCGTCGAGGCTTTTAAGCCGGGATGATGAATTTATGGTGCGATGCCTTCGCATTGCGGCGAGTAATGCCTACCTGTCCGCCTTTGACGGTCGATCTCATGCTCACTCTCCCATCTTTTGGCGCGAAGCTTTTGCTGTCTTCAACCGCAATCGGTCCTTATTCAAACCGGCTCTTGGCGATGGATCCTCCTTCTGCTTTTGGAACGTGGACTGGTCTGGTAAGGGCATCTTCATGAACCTTTTTCCACGTCTTTATGCGTTGGCCAGGGACAAATTAGCAACGGTGGAATCGTGCTGGTCTAACGGCACCTGGTGCCCGATCTTGGTGGATTCCCTCCCCGCTCAGCGACTGATCGACTTCTCCGCATTACTGACCATACTCGAGGACGCCCCTACTCCATCGGGGGGGCGTGATCACTTCACTTGGATCGACGGGTCCTTTTCCTCGCAGAAGGCATATTATGCTCTCCTCCCCATCGCGGTGAATTCGGAGGCGTCATTGCGTGGCCACTGCAATCTCATATGGGGTCTCAAGCTTCCGGAAAGGATTGGGATCTTCATGTGGATTCTTAGGCGTGGACGTCTTCCTACTCGCGACCGTCTTATATCTCTCTTCCCTAACGTGCCCAATGTATGCGGATTATGCTGTTCGGATGCCGAGACGGCCGACCATCTATTCCTCCACTGCGACCTAGTGCGGCCCATTTGGGAGGACATCGATTGGCTGAATCTTTCGTCGATGGAGTCTTTTTGGGAGAGCTTTGCAATCGCTGCAAATCGTCCGAGGACGGAGAGACTGATTCCCATTGCGCGCATCTGGAGTATCTGGATGGGAAGGAACAAATCTCTTTTTGCGGGTCAGAGATTCTATATAGAAAATATTTGTATTGACGCGAATCGCTTTTGTTTGGACTGGTCATCTTGTTAGGGTTTTTGTGTAAGGGGGCGATTGGTATCATTGTGGATATCGGCCCCCCCTATTTCTCCTGTTCTGCTCCCTCTGTAAGTATTTCTTATTCTCCTCTTTAATAAAATGGGGCGAACACCTACGGGTGTGTCCCCCTTTTTTGGAGTGTCAAAAAAAAAACTACTTCAGGGATTTCTCTTCGGTTCTTTCGCCTCGTCGTTGGCGCTGGCTGGGGGAGGATGTCTCGAGGCTCTCGTCCGCGCGTTGTGAGGAGCTGATTAAGGCGATCTCCATTGCCGAGGTCAAGGGTGCTGTCTGGGACCTTAATGCGGATGCCTCGCCCGGTCCCGACGGCTTCCCGATTGCTTTTTACAAAGATTTCTGGGAGGTGGTAGGGACGAGGTCTGTGAGGTGGTGGCGGAGTTCTGTGCTGGGAACGCGGGCTTCGATGGAGTCAATAGGGCCCTTATTGTTCTTATCCCTAAATCTCGTTCTCCTAATTCCATTGAAGAATATCGGCCAATTGCTATTTCAAATGCTTTATATCTGATTGTTGCGAAAGTGCTGGCGAGAAGACTTGCGGTGGTGCTGGATGATCTCATTCATCCCTCGCAGGTGGCGTTCATCCCTGGTCGCCAGATTTCTGATGTCACGGTGCTCGCATCCGAGATGGTCGCCAGCTGGGTGCGGCGCGGGAAGCGGGGCGTTCTTTGGAAGGTAGACTTCGCGAAGGCTTACGACTCCTTGGACTGGGGGTTCCTCTGGTCTGTGCTGCGGGCTCGTGGTTTTCCAAATATCTGGATCTCTTGGATGCGTCGCTGTGTTACCACGGCATCCTTCTCTATCCTGCTTAATGGCCGCTTCGTCGGGAGTCGCTTTCAGCCCAGGAGGGGTGTTAGACCGGGGTGCCCTTTGGCACCCATGTTATTCGTGATTGCCGCTGATGTTCTGCCAAGGATGGCGGATAGGGTGATCTCGCGTGGCCTATCCTCGGGGTTCTACTGCAGCTTCAATAATACTCCAACCCTCCAATATGCGGACGACACCATCGCATTCATCGAGGGGGGTTTGGATGAGGTCAGAGGGATGGCGGTGACTATGTCCATCTTTTCGGAGCTCTCGGGGCTCCGGATTAACCAATCCAAATCAAAGATGATCCCTTTCGCGTGGGATGATCGGTCTGCGGCGGCGTGCAGCGTGCTTCTGGGATGCCCCCCGTCTTCTCTCCCAATTGATTATCTGGGTCTGCCGTTGGGTGCGAGAAGGTCGAGATTGACGCATTGGAAAGGGGTGATGGACAAGGCGGAGAGAAGGCTTGCTGGTTGGAGCGCGGCCATGCTTTCCCGTGGAGGCCGACTAGTGCTTATTAGGTCGGTCCTGGCCTCTATTCCCATCTATTTTCTCTCAAACTGGGCTTTGCCGGTGGGAATCAAAAGGAGGCTGGAGGGCCTCATGCGGAGGTTTCTTTGGGGAAAGAGGGGTCCCGAGTCGCGGGGCCTTCATCTTGTGGCTTGGAAGGAGGTGGCGAAAAGGAAGTGCGATGGGGGGCTCGGCATTCGGAGGCTGGATCTTGTCAACGACGCACTGATGCTTAAATGGGTCAACAAGCTTTGGGGTAACGACGGCGGGTTCTTTCCCTCCATGCTGCGGGAGGTTCTTTCGATTGGGGTGGACATGCTGCGGGACGCTATCTCTCTGCGCTATGGAACCCCTTTTTGGAAGGGGATTGCATCGGCGGTTAGGCGATTCTCTCATCTGTTCCAGCCGACTTTGGGGGATGGCACCTCTTTTCTGTTTTGGCGCGACGCCTGGGCGGGAGATACCACCCTCGGTAGCTCTTTTCCTCGGCTCTGTGCGTTGGCTTCAGATTCTAGTGCGTCGGTGGCTTCGGCCTGGAGCGGGGAGGACTGGTTCCCTTCCTTTGCGGGAAATCTTTCTGACGAGCGTTTTGAAGATCTGTTGAACCTTTGGCAGCGGCTTAGGGAGGCGCCGAAGCCATCCACGGGCAGGGACCACTGGGTATGGCGCGACGGCGCCTTCTCTTCAAGACGGGTGTTCAAGTTGCTCTCGCAACAACGCACCCCTGTCCGAGACATCCTTTGCAAAGATCTTGGCTGGCTGTGGCGCATAAAGTTGCCGGAGAAGGTGATCTTCTTCCTTTGGCTTCTGAGGCGTGGGAGGATCCTCACGCGAGATAGATGTGCGAGATTTCTCTCGGGGGTTGACTCCCTGGTCTGTGTTTTGTGTGATGGCGAGGGGGAGACTTTGCAGCACCTCTTCTTCTGTTGTCCGTGTTCGGCCTCGATCTGGGAGGACGTCGGCGTGGCTTGGGTTAACGCTTCCTCGGCATACTCGTTTTGGGACTCTTTGCGCTCAAATGCTGATCGACCAAGAAGGGAGTTGCTTCGCCCATTCGCTTGCATTTGGGCGCTTTGGCTCGCCAGGAACGCGAAGATTTTCAAAGGTCAAAGGTTCTACAAGGAGAATGTCTTAGCACATGTGGACATGCTTTTGATTGACTGGCTCCTCTTGTAGTGCTACGGCCGTGTGATGTTCGTCTTTTGGTTTGGGGATGGGATCCTCTCGATCCTTGGTGTTTGTATTTCTCCTCTTCCTCCTCCTCTTCTTCGCTGCTTTTTAATAAAATTTGGGGCGAACACCATGGTGTGCTTCCCCCGAAACGTTTTTGGTTTCAAAAAAAAAATTACCGATTGGTTTGTGTCATTGCTTACAGGTCAAGCTTATAGACAGCCACCATTGTTCTTTTCCCTTTTCCATCCATCCTATGGACATGATTAAGATCTATGCTCCAACTTAGGGGGGATCTATTATAAGTTGTTTTATTTCATGTATCTCTTTCTCATTTTTTTTTGGATTTCACGTAATTTATCCCAATACACTTCATTAAATGAAGGGTTAATGGTTTTATTTTTGAATAGAAAAACTGTTTTTCTCCAACACGAGATATAGAGATCTATGCCTTGGGAAAATCTTGCCCTTCCAGCTAGGTTATTCATTGGTAGATGCCTTCTTGGTTCCCGAACCTGGTCAAAAAATGGGGTTTTACTGGGAAACTGTAGATTTCAGAGTTTGCATCATCGCCTATTGGTCAAGCGACTCGATGACTGCCCTGCCCTGCCCTACCCTGCAGCCCTTGTCCCTTTCTTTTTCCATCTAGCCTATGCCTGCTTCATTCCAAAAAAGTTGGAGGAGCAAGTGCTTCGTATGATTCCTCCCATTTTCCCTCCTGCTCCTCGGAAGGGTTCCTGGTTGACATCATGGGCAATTCTTCAAGGCCCTAAGTTGTGTTTGTATAGCCAAGATCACTCATTCTTAACTTTTCTATCAATACCTTAAAGGGGCGTTCAGTCTAGGAATAAGCAGGAATAAGAATGGGTAATGGTCTATTCTCTGTTCGGTTGTAAAGATATGAATAAGGAGAATAATGTGGAATAAGAGTAGGTAAGGTGGAATAAAGGTATGAGTAAGGGTGGAATAAGGTGAAATAATGAGATGTGGATGAGAATAACCGTACTCTTGAGAACCATATCAGACGGGGAGGGAACTCCTTATTCCGGTGCTTATTCTCCAAACGAACATGGCCTAAGAGAAAAAGTACACATATCTTGTGAAGAATAATAACATCATCTATAGGATGAATAACAAAAAAAGGAAGGACCCATTAATGAATTTATTTCAAGTAGCACTGAAAAGTATGGATTTGAGCAAGGATCCATGCAACCGACCCTACTTAAAATAGGAGAAGGCTTCACCATTTTTTAGTACTGAAAAGTATGTCTCCATGTATATCGCCATAGTGGTATCTTTTAGTTTTCACCCCCTCGAACTCTGCAAGACTGCAACCTCATGGCATCACGCTGGCCTGTACAATATCATTTTCACTGTGAAATGCTGATCTGCCACCATAGATGTATTACATACTGGGCTAGCTTACAGGACCATTACAAATTCAATTTTTTAACACCATATGCTGTACACTTCTTGGTAATTCTATGCTCTCTTGTAATTTCAGGCCTTGGTTTTCATACACAGATTTTTTGGTATATCTCTTTGTGCATTCTTTATTCTATGGTACACTTCTGCCATTGAGGGGTCGCCAACCATTTCCAAGGTGGGTAAGAGGAATGGTATGTGTTTATGGCCAATTTCTTTTGAGAAAGTTTGCCGCTGATTTTAATGCATTTTTTGGTAACTTCAGGTGCCTATTGGTGATAGAGAGGTTAATGTTGGTGGGGAAAAGAATGCACTTGATGGATGGGCAGACCATGGGTGGTTTTACATCTTAGTTAGGATCAGCTTGTTTTTGTGGGTATGGCTGGTCAGTTTTTATTACAGAAAAATTGTCTATAGAATATATAATTATTTGTCTGTGACTTTTGAAGGTTGCTTTGCTCAATCTTGTTACGATTTCTTCCACCTGGGCACGCATTATAGATGTTATGGACAATGAGGTTCACTGAATACCTGCTAGTTTGGAGAGATAATATATATAAGCTATATGTTCAAATTAGCCAATTGTTTTTTTCCATTCAACAGTCTGGTTCAAGATTATTTGGAGTGATTGGTGCTGGTGCAACACTTGGGCAGCTTTTTGGCTCATTATTTGCCACAGGAATGGCTTGGTTAGGTCCATGTATGAATTTATCTTGGACAAATACAGTATGTTTTTTGTTATTATTATAGTTTTCATCATAAATGCATCTATATCAGATCTACTCCTGTGTGCTGCATTATTAATGGAGCTTGCTGCTCAAGCGGCCAAAGGAATAATTCGAGAGACACATCCTCATGCTGAAGAGTTGGTTTCCATAAGGTAAGTCTATCTAATTTTTATACCATAGCGCTTGTCTACTTTGTGGACTGATGATGGCTGCAACTTAGTAAAGATCAGTATGGAAATATTTAAATAAACCCCAGTTCTTACTTGAAGGGCATACATTTTATTTGGTATTTAATCTCATTCTGTTCATATTCACTGTTAATATTAAATACTATCTTATTTGATGTTTAATTTGATTTCTTTTCCTTTAGAAAAGATTTTGAAAACAAACAGGTTTTGGATGGTGAAAATGGCCAGCTTACTAGCACCAGTGATGACTCTTCCGTGATGGTGCCTATGCAGAGAATAAAACCCCACTGTTGCATCATGCTAGATGGCTTACGGCTGATCTTATCATCATCTTACTTACTACTTGTCTCCCTATTCCTATGGCTTAGTGCAGTTGTTTCGTCCTTCTTCTACTTTCAGGTATGACATCCTATTTACCGTAATATTGAATACAAAAGAGCTTCCTAAATTAAATCCAGTGTGTTTTAGGCAGATGCAGTTGTTTAAAAAGTGAACTTTTCCTTTACTTGAGAACGATACCCTTGATATGTAACAATATGAGATCTCTAAAGTATGTTACCTTCTAATTCTATTAATAGTTTTAGATAAAAAGTGATGTTACCTTCTAATTCTATTAATAGTTTTAGATAAAAAGTGTCTTACCCCTTATTCTTAACTAGATGAGTTGATGGGTTGCGTTCTATCATATGCCGAACACATATGTCAAGCTTACTTTTTTGTGGTAGATAAATGCAAAGTTCACTAGCATAGATTTTTATTTGTAGGTTCCCGAATCGATTCCTATGAGAAGTGTAAACATATATTAGTTACTTTTGTACTTCTCTGTTATTTTCTTTTCTGCCGTATGCTATATGTAATTTACCCATAGGCTACTCTCCTATATAAGAGAGCCTAGGGCTGATGGAATAAACATCTTCTTCTCTTTTCCCAACATGGTATCAGAGCAACGGTCCTAGACCGGAGTTCTTGAAACCCTAACCCTATCCCCACCCCCACCCGCATGCCTCTCTCTCACCGCCAACGCTTACCCACACCACTGGCCGTGCACGCCTCTTGCCTACGGTGAACCGCACACCGCGTGCGCCCCATCGCGCGCCTGCTCCCCATCGCGCGTCAGCGCCTCCGTGCGTGCGTGCCCTAGCGCCCTCCAACGCACGTCAACGTCTCCGTGCGTGCGTGCCTTAGCGCCCCTGTGCGCCCCTGTGCGTGCCCCATCGTGCGTGCGCCCCTGAAAGCGCATGCCCTAGCACCCCTGTGCTCTCTCTCGCGTTTCTAGCGCAGATCAGCCCTACACGTTTCTAGCGTGCACACCGTTAACTAAATGGGTTTGGTTGCTTGAAGTCTACACATGCAACTAAACCCGTCTATGTCCGTGTAGACGATCTTATCTTCAGTCTATCGCTCCAGTCTTCTGTCTCCAATTTGTCAGAAAGCAAGGCGGATATTCCATCTATAGGTGCCTTTCGTGGTCCAGCGCCTATTGTAAAGATGGATGGTACAAACTATGAACCGTGGGCGATGCAGTTCATGAGTATGATGAAGTCAACTGGTAAGAAGCTCATTCTTACCGAAGAAGAGCCTGCTGAGAAGACTGGAGTTAATGCCTCATGGGAGGCAGATGATGCATACGCGAAAGTCTGGTTATCTGGAACTTTGGCAATCGAGATTGCCAATGATATTCTTCATCAGCTCACAGCTAAAGACATGTGGGATATTCTGGCGGCCACATACTCTCAAGCGAAGAATGAGACAAAGATTCTGCAACTCCAGCATGACATATTCACCATTAAGCAGAATGGTCGCCCTCTACACTCACTCTACACATCTCTGCGTGGGATGTTCGAGAAGCTGTACAGCTTCATGCCCCTGACAGCCACGCCAAAGCAACAGAAGACCTACCGGAATGCTACTATGGTGGGAGTTTTTCTTGCTGCCCTTGATCCCGAGTATGAGGCAGCACGGTCTCAAATTTTGGCAGATTCTACTATTCCCCCCATGGAGGAAGCTTTTCATAGATTGAGACGGATCACTGTTCCATCTACAACTGCGAATCAGAATGCTTCAGCCATGGCTGCCAACAGGGGCCGTGGATTTCATCATCAGACCCGTGGTCGTGGACCTCGTGGTAGAGGAGGCCGTACTCGGCCAACATGTACCTACTGCCATCGCGTCAGACACAATGAAGACACATGCTACTCTAAGCATGGATTTCCTGCATCTGCACGAGTCGTCGAGCAGATAGAGCCTCCATCTGCTGCCTCTTTGGATCAGCGGTTCGATGATCTAGTTGTCCGTCTAAGAGGCATTATTCCTCCATCTGGCCCAACACCCACTACTGAGAATCAATCTGATGCTGCTGCATCTGCTTCTGCGTCTACCAGTGCATCAGGTAGCACACTTGCATTTACTAATAGTAGATCAGATACTTTAACTTGGATTATGGACTCGGGAGCCACACATCATCTATGTGGCGATCAGAGTTTACTTACAGGATACACTCAGATCCCTCCAGGCCGAACAGTGGTCATTGCCAATGGTACACATTCCCCAATTACTGGTCAGGGGGAGATTAGACTGGCATCTTCTTTGCAGCTCAAGAATGTGTTACATGCGCCTGATTTTTCAATGAATTTATTATCAATCAGTCAGATTACAAAGGATTTACAATGTCGGGCAATTTTTGATCCATCTTCTCTTGTTTTTCAGGACATCCTTACGGGCAACGTGATTGGTCGTGGCTATGAGCAAGGAGGCCTTTATCGCCTCAATCAGACTTCCTTTGCTGGAACCTCATCCCTACCTACTGGACCCGTATCTCCTCTGCTATGGCATTTGCGCTTTGGACATCTACCGCTTCAGAAGTTGCGTCGTGTGTTACCCCAGGGTCTGCCTCACACATCCATCCAATGTGAGGCTTGTCAGTTGGGAAAGCATCATCGGTCTACCTTTCCCAGTCGTCAGTATCGGAGTAGTACCTCCAAGTTTGAGTATTTCATATTGATATCTGGGGTCCGAGTCGTGTTCCTGATCATCAGGGTCACATATTTTATATAGTTATTGTGGATGACTTCTCTCGTGTGTCATGGATATTTTTGTTGAAAAATAAATCTGAAGCAGGAAATATTATTATCCATTTTCTTAATGAGATTCGTAGTGTTTTCTCCACATCTATTAAAATTGTAAGAAGTGATAATGCCCTGGAATTGTGTACTCATGTCCTAGCCAATTACTACTCATCCCAAGGGATTATCCACCAGACCTCCTGTGCCTATACCTCCCAACAAAATGGGATCGCTGAAAGGAAACATCGCCACCTACTAGATGTCACCAGGTCACTTCTTATACAGAGTCATGCTCCTTACTCTTACTGGGGTGACGCGGTTCTCACAACATGCTACGTAATTAATCGTATGCCGTCTTCTGTTCTAGGTGAACAGATTCCTTTCTCTCTTATCTTTCCTGATAAAGATCTGTTTTCCCTTACTCCTTGTGTGTTTGGATCGGTTGTCTTTGTCCACCAGCTGTCTCCCGGTACTGACAAGCTCTCTCCTAGGTCTGTCAAGTGTGTGTTTGTTGTGTACTCCAGAACTCAGAAGGGGTACAAGTGCTATGATCCATTGCGCAGGCGGTATCTTGTTAGTGCAGATGTTACATTTTTTGAATCCGTAATGTATTTTTCATCCTCAGGTGATCACTTGCTACCTCCAGCTGCTACCGATGCCATCTATGTGACACCACACCCACCACCACCACCACCAGTACCACCACCACCACCACCACCAGCTCCTTTACCATCATCTGCACCTCCTATTACTATACCTATTTCACCACTACCATTTCATTATACCCGCAGGTCTACTATAGCTCATGGTAATGACTCATCATCTAGCTCGCCTAAGATATGTTCTGAAGATATTACTATTGATGGATCTGATAATGTTTTTGAGCAGGATGTGTTACAGAGGACAGATGATGACACAACTGATTTAGATGTTCCTATTGCTATACGCAAATCGAAGCGGAGCTGTGCCTCATATCCTTTAGCAGCTTCTATGTCATTTGAACGACTATCTGGGGATTTCAGGAACTTTGTGGTCGCTTTGTCAGCTGTAGATATTCCACGGAATTACCAAGAAGCTCTGAAGGATAGCAGATGGCGTCTAGCAATGGAGGAAGAAATGGCAGCACTTCATTCTAGAGGAACTTGGAGCCTGGTCCCTATACCTGCAGATGTGTCCCCAGTAAGCTGCAAGTGGGTATTTACAGTCAAGCAGAATGCAGATGGCAGTATTGACAGATACAAGGCTCGCCTTGTTGCTCGTGGCTTTACACAGACATACGGGGAGGACTATCTTGATACATTCTCGCCAGTAGCCCGTCATTCTACTCTAAGGATTTTGCTGTCAGTTGCGGTTACTCGTGAATGACCGCTATATCAGTTGGATGTGAAGAATGCATTCTTATATGGTGACTTACAGGAGGAAGTCTACATGCAACAACCACCCGGTTTTGCTGTTGAGGGGGAGTGTTCCAAGGTGTGCAGACTTCATAAGGCTATCTATGGCCTTAAGCAGAGCCCCAGAGCATGCTTTCAGAAGCTTTCAGACCTCTTTGAAAATCAGGGATACAAACGTTCTAATGCTGATCATTCCTTGTTTGTACAAAAGACTTCAAGAGGTATTATTGCAATCATGGTTTATGTAGATGACATCTTGATTACAGAAGATGATGCACAAGGAATAAAGAAGGCGAAAGAAATGCTGGGTAGCGAATTTGTTACCAAGGATCTTGGAGTCCTTAGATATTTTCTGGGGCTGGAGTTTGCCAGAAATCCGTATGGGTTAGTAATGTCATAGAGAAAATATGTTACGGACCTGTTGAGTGAAACAGGAATGCTCGGTTGCCGGCCTGCTACAACACCAATGGACCCTAGTATGAAGCTATATGATGATGATTCAGAGGAGGTGGGCATGAGAAGATACAGAGAACTGGTGGGCAAATTGTTGTATGTCACTATTACTAGGCCCGATATATCCTTTGCTGTGAGTCGTGTGAGCCAGTTCATGGAGCAACCACGTCAGGTTCACATGGATGCCATACATATGATACTCAGGTAGCGCGAGGGGATGGACAACCAGAGTGCGAGCGGAGGGAGTGCGAAGGGCGATGGGAATGCGACGTGCGATGAGCGCGAGGGGAGTGCGAAGTTCAGTGGGCGTGCGCAGGGCGATGGGAGTGCGAAGTTCGGAGGAAGTTCGGCGGCTACGAAGGGGAGGGGGGTGTTCCTTCAAGTCGAAGTTGTTGCTAGGAGAGGCGGTGGCGCTATCGCGAGGAGTTATGCGGAGGGGGAGTGGACGCACGTTTCGCACAAAAAGCCGGCGAAGCGTTGCTTCAGGTGTGGGGAGGGGGGACATCTGGCCTCTCGCTGTCCTCTTCCTCCGAGGTCCTTCGCATGCGGGAAGCCGGGGCACCGTCGCGCTTCTTGCTGGGTTCTTCGTGATCGCCGCCATGTGCAGTCTGGGATGGCTTCCTCTTCCTACAAGGTGCGCGCTTTGCATGGCTCCCGTTCCGGTCCTCTCGCTTGGCGGGAGGTTCCTTCTTACGCTCAGGTGGTGGATCCCCATTCTTGCTCGTCGCGCGATGGCTCTCTCGCTGCGGGTCTTCTGGTTGATGACGCGGAGTTGCTTCGTCGCCCCCCTGGTGGTGGGTGCGATGAGCTGGTGGTTGGTGGTGCTGATGTCGGTGCAACTCCAGTATCGCCTGGGGTGGCGACGGCGAAGGAGGTCATGCTTTGTGCTAAAGTGCATGGGGAGGTTTCGCATGTGTGCGGGAAGGAGGTTTTGGACGTGAGAAGACGCATGGTGCTTATTGGGGTGGCACAACGGTGCAACGTCGACTGGGAGGTTGTGAGGGCGCAGGTTCAAACTCTTCTGGGCCCTCTCTTCTATGGGGACCTATTCCTTTTGGACTCTGCTCATTGCTGTGTGCGTGGCCTGTCCCCGGAGCAACGGGATAGGCTGCTGTGCGCTGGTTCTAACGACAAGGTTGTTTGGAGGAGGACTCGCGTGGCTGATGGCGCCTCTCTTTCCACCGAGGTCTGCGTCGCGGCTATTACTGGCGTTCCTTTCTTGTCACGAACTGTTCCCTGTCTCTCCAAGGCGTTTCGCCGTTGGGGGGAGGTATTGGCCATCATCGACGACGGCCTTGCTCCGGAGGCTGATTGGAAGTCAACTAGGGTTCTTCTCGAGTGCAGCTCAGCTTTTCTCAAAGATGCTCCTGGCAAGACTTTCTTCGGGACCCTTAAGATTGGGCGCTGGTGCTTCAAGCCCGAGCTCTCCATCATCCTCCCTCCGCCGGAGGCTGCTTTGGACCGGGAGGCGCTGGTGGACGGTCCGGTTGCCTCGGCGATGGTGCTCAGACCAGTTGCCTCGGGGCAGGAGTGCGACGCTTCGTCTCTGGCGTGCCACGTGGAGCGTGATGCTGATTATTCCGAAGCGTCCCTACTCATGTCTGACATGGATGGAACCTTGGAGGCAACCTTTCGGTCCCCGCGCCAACCACCTGCATCTTCTCGTCTCCCTGTCTTAGGGATACCCGAGGTCGATTCGATTTTTCTCTCTCGTCAGATTGGGTCGACTCCCGCCTTGTTTGTTGGCTTATCGGGTCCCTCCGCGGATCTCCAGAGCATGCGGGTTGGCGGACCCGTCCAGTTCGGATCTTGGCCGCAGGCCTCTCAACAGAATCTTCGGGCATCCTCGCCCGACTCTATGACGATTCAATTCGAGGATTTGTGTCTCCTTGACGGCTCAGGTCGCGAGTCTATGCTTTTGGCTACCCCTCGGACACCGGTGCGGACATCCTCTGTGCTTCATGCGGACTTCTCTTCTACTCTTCTTCCCTCGGGACACCAGCTCTTCGGCGATGAGGAGGGCCCTTCCTCCAGATGTTTTGGGAGAACTTACAGGAGGCGCACTCTTGCTGTGCATGAAGCTCGGGTGATTCACTCTTGTGCCTCTCTGCGGGAGGCTGTGACGGACGCTGCGGGCCTTCGTGGCCTTGGGGGAAACGACGGAGCTCTTGGGGGAAACGACGGAGGTTTTTAATGAAGGTTCTCTCTTGGAACGTCAGAGGACTCGGGGATTCGGTCAAGCGTTGATCCTTGGGTTCGCGACTATCGGAATGGTCTTGCGACATTGCTCTCATACAAGAAACTAAGTTGCGAGATGTCGATGATATTACGTGGCGCTCCTTTGGCGCTGGTTCCTTCGATGAATTTCGAGTGGTGAATGCGGCTGGCTCTGCAGGGGGCTTTCTCGTGACATGGAGATCTCAAATGTTCTCTTTTAGTTCAATGCTTGTCGGCCGCCATATGATCTCTGTTGCTTTGAACCGGGTCGATTCCACTGATCCGATGGTTTTCTCGTGCATTTACGCCCCTACGTGTCATATTATGAGAAGGGAATTATGGGAGGACATGCGCGCCACGGCTACTTTATTTGGGGGCTTCCCATGGATTCTGGGGGGAGATTTCAACGTAACCATCCATTCATCTGATCGGCCTCGCGGCAGGGGTGGGCATGACCCGGGATCTCAGGATTTTATTGAAGTAATTGATGACCTTGCCCTGGCTAACTTGGTACCAAACGACATTTCTTACACATGGCGGAACAATTCCTCTCGCTTTAGAATCGACCGGTTCTTGGCTAATGGGAAGTCGTTGGAGTCCTTCCCCCTTTGCTCTGTTTCATCTCGCCCCTGATCTTTTTCGGATCACTCTCCCATCATCTGGGACTCTGGCGAGGGTATTCGACCTCGGGGTCTTTTTCGATACGAGAAGTGTTGGTTGTTGGAACCTAATTTCAAGCAGGTCGTTCAGGACCATTGGGCCCATGTTCCTGTCTCGGGATCCGCGGCTTATAGACTTGATCAGAAGCTTGCTTCGCTTCGGAGGGTGCGTGCGGAATTCAAGAGGAACTCCAGGCAGGCGCGTATTGCTTTGCGCGCGGAGGCGGAGGAGATTATTTTGCAAATTGACTCGTTGGAGAATGAGCGTGAGCTCTCACTTGATGAACTTCGGGAGCGCGATTCCGCTCACACTCGGGTACAGGATGAGGACAAGAAAAGAACAATTGAATGGCGTCAGCGCTCGGCTAAAATGGCTTAAAGAGGGCGATGCGAATACCGCATTCTTTCACCGAGTCGCGAGAAATAGGAAGTGTTATAACATGATGCGGTCCATTTCTGTAAATGATGTTCATATTTCCGGGGAAAGGGAGATGGGGTGCGCCATTGTGGATCACCTCAGGCGTGCCTCATCAATCTCTTCCCGCGTAGGTGGCGATGGCTGGGCCTTGGCGCTTCTTCTATCTCTGACTCGGACTCCGCGACTCTTATTCGTCCCTTCTCCTTGGAGGAGACTAAAGCGGCTGTGTGGGCATTAAATCAAGATTCTTCTCCGGGGCCGGATGGATTCTCCGTTGCTTTCTATCGCGACTTCTGGGAGATTGTGGCGGGTGACGTCATGGAGGTCATCTCTGATTTTTGTTCGGGTAACCTCGGCTTTGATCGCCTCAATCGGGCTAATATTGTTTTAATCCCAAAAAAATTGCCGGCGCAGCGTATTGAGGATTATCGGCCAATTTCAGTCTCCAATGGAATCTACCTTATCGTGGCTAAAATTTTAGCCACACGTTTGGCTCGGGTTCTGGATGATCTTATTTCTCCAGTACAGGCCGTGTTCATTAAAGGGAGGCAAATCGCTGATTGCATTGTCGTTGCGTCCGAAATGGTTGCGGATTGGAAAAAGGAAAAAAAGGGGGTTCTATGGAAAATTGATTTTGCTAAGGCTTATGATTGCCTCGATTGGAGCTTCCTTTGGTCCGTTTTGCGTAGGCGTGGCTTCCCAACCTTGTGGATCTCTTGGATGCGTAGATGCGTCTCCACTGCTTCGCTCTCTGTAATGATCAATGGCCGGCCGTGTGGTGGTTCCTTCCAGCCTCGCAGGGGGGTGCGCCGGGGCTGTCCTCTTGCGCCGCTCCTCTTTGTTTTGGCCTCCGATGTTCTTGCGCGCATGGTGAACCGCGTAATTGACGCGGGGCTTACCAATGGATTTCGAAAGGGGGATGTTTGCGTGCCTTTGATCCAGTTCGCCGACGATACTATTTGCTTCATTAAGAGCGATCCGGAGGAGGTGTCCGGTATGGCCAACACTCTTGCCCTTTTCTGTGAATTATCGGGCTTGTCGATTAATGTCTCCAAATCCAACGTGGTGCCTTTTGGCTTGTCGCCTGTGGAGGCGGAGGAATGCGGCCGGCTACTCGGCTCTTCGCCTGGTGAGCTTCCGATTGCTTATCTAGGTTTACCTTTATCGGTGGGGCGGGCCAGAGCCAAGGATTGGCGTGTTATTACTGAATGGGTGGAGTCGTACCTTGCTGGTTGGTGGGCGGCTTTGCTTTCTCGGGGAGGGCGACTCATCCTTCTCAAATCAGTGCTCTCGTCTATACCTGTGTACTTCCTCTCTGTTCGAAGAATGCCTGCGGGGGTCCGTTTGCGCCTTGAGCGGTGTATGCGTCGTTTCTTGTGGGGGCGGAAGGGGGGGAATGGTAGGGGCATGCATCTGGCCGCTTGGGATGACGTGTCCATGCCTATGCACTTTGGTGGGCTTGGTGTTCGGAGATTGGATCTGGTTAACGATGCTCTCTTACTCAAATGGGTCAGTAGACTCTGGGGGACGGAAGATAACTCTTTCACCAATGTTCTCAGGGTGCTCTTGGGCAACGACTGTTTCGGGCTGCAGCGGGGGGCTTTGCGATTACATTACTCCCCGTTCTGGCGCAGCATCATGGCCGCACTGCAGAGGAATGTGGCGCTCTTCACCCCGGTGTTGGGGACGGGGGAATCTTTCAAGTTTTGGCTGGATGATTGGTCGGGAGGTGGTCCTCTCCAGGTGCGTTTCCCATTATTGTTTGCGCTTGCGTCGAATAGGAATGCGACTGTGGCGGAATGTTGGGCGGATGGATGTTGGTGCCCTCGTTTCTCTGCGAACTTCTCTGAGCAGCGGGTGGATGACTTCGTTTTGATGATGGTGGCTCTCAGTATTGTCGCTACACCAAATTTGCAGGGGGATCATTGGCGCTGGAAGGACGGATCCTTTTCCGCTAGGAAGGCTTACCGGGCTCTGGTCCTTCC
Source organism: Ottelia alismoides (assembly GCA_037367405.1). NCBI lineage: Eukaryota > Viridiplantae > Streptophyta > Magnoliopsida > Alismatales > Hydrocharitaceae > Ottelia > Ottelia alismoides. The sequence continues at coordinate 206,356 of JAZKJV010000477.1, read as the reverse complement.
TCCACCACCTACATCTTCTCTGCTTGTGCGTGATTGTGGATTCTTCTGGGGCTTGCGCTTGCCGGAGCGCATCGGCATCTTCCTTTGGTTACTTCGCAGAAGGAGGTTGTTGACTCGTGATCGTTGTGCCAAGTTTTTTCAGAACTTCAGTGCATCTTGCCCCCTATGTTGTGATGAGGACGAAACCGTTGACCACCTCTTCTTCGGCTGCCACTTGGTTTTGGGTATTTGGGACGATTTGCCCTGGGCAAGAGCGGACAATCTCGCCGCCTTCTGCGAGATTCTTTGGTCGAACAGGAACAGGGGCATGCATGATCTTTTGGCTCCTATCGCGCGGCTGTGGTGCATATGGCTTGGCAGGAATGATGTTATTTTTTCAGGGCAGCGTTTTTATCGTGAAAACGTTCTTATTTCGTGTGCTCGACTTATATTCGACTGGTGTACTCGGTAGGTTTTTGGCCCTCTCTGTGGCGGCCGAGTTTCTTGTATTCGGATTCGCCTTCTAATACCTTCTCCCCTTCCTTCACTATGTAAGTATCTCCCAATCTTCTCTTTTTTTAGTTATATATATATTGCTGGGGCGACCACCAACGAGTGTATCCCCCTACTTTTGAGCCTAAAAAAAATGATACTTAGGTATCTCAAATCATCTCCACGTGCGGGTTTGCTATTCAAGAAAGGCAAGGTGATCTCTATTTCAGCATGTGCAGATGCAGATTATGCAAGGTGTCCCAAGGATAGGAAGTCCACCTCTGGGTTTGCGGTTTACGTTGGAGATTCTCTAATCTCATGGAGGAGCAAGAAACAAACTGTGGTAGCCAGGTCTAGTGCTGAATCTGAATATAGGGCTATGGCTCAGATTAGCACGGAAATGATGTGGGTGAAGGCTGTGCTTACAGATTTATGTATAGAGGTCCCACTTCTTATGACCTTAGAATGTGACAATCAGGCGGTCTTGTTCATTGCAAACAATCCAGCATTCCATGAGCGAACCAAGCACATTGAAGTTGACTGTCACTTCATACGTGACATGATTCAGAAGGGATTCATTGCTACATCCCATGTCAGTTCAGAGAATTAAACTGCAGATATATTCACCAAGGCATTACTACGAGGCCCATTTTAGAAGTGTGCGTCCAAGCTGAACATGATTGATATCTATGCTCCATCTTGAGGGGGAGTGTAAACATATATTAGTTACTTTTATACTTCTCTGTTATTTTCTTTTCTGCCGTATGCTATATGTAATTTACCCATAGGCTACTCTCCTATATAAGAGAGCCTAGGGCTGATGGAATAAACATCTTCTCTTTTCCCAACAAGAAGGGAAGAAATAAATATATCAATTAGTCTGATGAGGACTAATACATGCATAGAATGATATTTGGTCCATTTACTAGTTCCTTTTGTTTCCATGTTTCTTCAAGTGCACGGCACTGAATACTGATACCAATCCTACCTTCAATGCAGAAAGTGACCATAATAGCCAATAGTATATCCAGTCCTCTTGGTCGGAGAAAAATGTTTGCAGAAATTAACAGCTTCATTGCCATCTTTATTCTAGTTGGGCAGTTGACACTGACGGTATGTAGTTTCCACCTTTACCTGACAATTTTTTGGAAAGCTTATCCTTGAAATGTATATTCGTCGTAGTCATAATTCATGAGGGTGTCATTCATTGTTGAAGTCTTTTAGTGCAGTTCCGTGATTATGATGCTTTTTATTTGAATTAAAAATATGATAATCAAATCGGTACTAAAACCGTATTACAATTAAATTATGGTTTTCTATCAATATAGTTTTTGCATCCTTGACATCTTCTGTGTTCTATTCTACTTGAATGATCCATTAAGGGTAGATGTTCGATCTGGCAAGCACTAATGGTCTCTACATGCGGGGAGGAAGGGGGTGGTGGGGGGGGGGGGGATGCAACTGATCTCGAACCTCTTCCATTCGTTGAAGAGAACCTCTCCACTGCAAAGGGTATATGGCTACTGATTCTCTGAGAAGATCCACTACAGAGGACAGAATAAAACAAATTTAGTGAGACAAAACATAAGCTATAGTAATTGTTAATTTCCAGCAAAAAATGGTGTGGTCCAAGACTCCAAGTGTCAGTTTGATATTGGATACAAATGATGATTGTAATATCTTGTCTTAGGGCAACTGATCAATGGAAGCACGCAGGAGGGGCAGATATTGGGCTTCTATTACATGCAATGTGCACCACGAAATTCATAAAAGATAGTTTTCATATAAAGCTCTTTTAAAAATATTTCCATCAATAAAGGCTCCAGAGGCCTGCTATCTGGAGGCACAACTCTCATCTACAAAGCCTTCCTAATGAACTCCATACGAAAATAGTAGATTTCATACCGGAGCAAGCCGCACCCCCACCCGCTACCCAAGACCAAATACCACATGCCAAGATAGGAGTGGACGTGGCTTACAATAGCAACAATCTTCATGATCTCCTTCAATGATAAGGATTTCCTTCTAACAAAATGTGGATCGGTCACTGCTTACAGCCTTTAGGAGGTAGAAGCCTTGGCCATCAAATCAATAATCAATGTCACGTTCGTCCTCCACAGCAAGTTCATTACATCCACTCCAACTACATGACCATAGTGAACGTGATTCACCATACTCATCCTCCATTGTGGCCAATCAGAAGATTGCTGGAAAACTCCATTGATGAACTTCACAAGTCCAACACAATCAAAGTGGTTTTTGCCACAGGATATGCAGTTTCCGTAGTCCATAAGCTTGCTACATACTTTTATGTAACGATGTAAATGGTGAATGTTCTAACTAGACCATTCCTCGTTTATTGTATTATACAATTATGAACTAATGGAAATAATTTCTTATTGGAGTATGCATCATTGTAGTGATGGGTAATTGGATCCCTCGAGGGTCCAATTACCCCATCCTGTGTAGGATGGTGCATAGATTGCATGAAGAATCTCTGAAAAGAGGCCATGGACATATTGGAAGAAGAGAGTGCTCTAGTACGATCCAAATATTAATGGCAATGACCATATAAGGATGGGCTTATTAAGACGTTGAAATATAAGTGTGTTTAGTAAAGGGGTGATTGATCAACCTAAGATTTGCAAGATCACTATACGGAGTAGAGTTTTTTTTTTGCATAAAAAACCGAGCAATGGAATCAGCTATGCAGTAATAGTTGAAATCCCGACACAAATAATCCAACCAAATGCCCTCTATCAGGGGAACCAAGATTTGTAGTCTATTTCCGCATCAAATCCTATTCCTGCCATGCATCTTCCCGTAAAGAGTTTCCACAATTGCAAGTTCTTTCTTTGCAAGATCAAAGCCTAATGCGTGCATCCTTTGTGCAAAAACTCTCATAATATCTCTTTACCTGGTCTCAAGATGAGGTTAGATTTTACAAGCCAAGAAACTAACTTGCCATAAAGATTAACAATACCGATATAACTTAAGATACTTGCGGAATTTCTGGACGGTGCACAATGCAATCAATATACTCAATTTATGAATGGGGTGAATGCACCAATGTAGTGAAGATATTCAGTTTATTTCCGATTTAGCACAAGGTTTTTATGCACCTGGGATTGCTTAAAATATGTACAAAACGTCAATTTATTTATAGCTTGGCAGGAAACTGTGTTGTGAGTATATGACCCTTTACACATAAGGCCCATTGCTCATGCAATTTGGGATCTCCATTTTGGTCAACCCACTGTAGAAGCCTTTACTTGAGGGGTTGTTCTTGTACCGATGAATATTGCTTATAAATAGACTATTCTATTTGTATGGATATGGTAGAGGATAATATCCCATCTTTCTTTGCTCATCAGTTCTCAACTCTTCGGTGCACAGTTTACGTAAATCATAGTTCGAACCGCAACCAAAGGTAGGGTATTTCCCATTGATATAAGAACTTCTATAATTGAAATGTGACTGAAACCTCGGGCTTTGTGCCCATTTAATAGGATACAATATGTGAAGTCCCCGCCCGCGGATTCGGGTTACCTCTTTATACATTATTCATAGTATTGTATTCACAATGGGTAGTATTAGGTTACCGAAATTTAGGGAAAATTTGTCACAATTTTGAAATGACATTGACAATGAAATAATCAACCACAGAACCAATAGTAAGTTTAACCAATTCACATTTCATTAATTTCCATATATAATTACATGTAACAAAAGAAAATGCATCATGTACATGTATCCCAAATATATCAGAAGAGAAAGAATGCATAATTACATTGTCTTGAACAAAAACAAAAACATATGTATCGACGAGTATAACAACGGACGCTCGAGATCATCAATCAGTCTACTGCAATGCATGCACTTTGCCTGCCAAGCATGTAAGGAAACAAAAGATTGTCAACAATTGTTGCATACAATCCAACATATTAAAAATTAACAGGTAATTTAGTAGTTTTAAAAAATCAAGTAGATAGCCATTGAAATTTAGATTTAACAAATTAAAAGTGATTTTCAAGTTGTACTGTATATAAATCCCCAAAATCACCCATCACCCTATAATTGTTCATAGATGGAATTTCATATATTTAATTATATGATTCATATGTAGGTTATTAAACTTTTTATCAGTAAGAGATCATGTTGATGGATATTGGTATTGATGATGATGAATTTCTAATCTGATCTTTATTTCTGCCTAATTTCTCAAGTCTAGTGGATAGTCTGTGGCGTTGGTATGAGTGTGACCTTACACTATGACTCTACGGTGTGAAGAAAACCATAGGGTTGAGGTGCCTCCGTACGCATGCGGTGGAATATAATGCATCCTAACTAAGTTCCCAACACATCCACTAGCTTCTCTTGACCTATGTAGTAGTAGATCTAAATTCTGATCATATGTCAAAGATTGATGATATTGATGATTGATGATTTTTGTCTCATGCTCAACTATAACCAACTCAACTATAACCAAACTCAACTGTAGCCAACTCAACTGTAACCAACTCAACTGTAGCCAACTCAACTGTAACACATCGCCAAGCCTATTGGTGGAACAATAACCAAAACTCAAGCAATGAAGAAGTCTCATAAGGGACTCTTTCGTCTCGCCTACTAAGTTGAAGTGCGATCTAGTAGAGGCTAGGTCTACTCCAGAGCTACGCCTCTGAGACGGATGGGAGAGACTTCCCGGCAGAGTCACTCCAAAAACCAACCCGACCTGTACAAGCAAATGAGCTCGTAAAGAAAACTAAAACCAAGGGCTCCCCAGCCTAGGTACCCTAAGAATCGAGGGTCAGCGGGACTGGTCAAAACCTGGATTCCAACGAAGCGTAAAAATACTGCGAGCTCGCGTAAAAATTGTAAAAAGAATGGTATAGACCCACACACTTAGGTGGCTGCTGCCTGAACTGGGTTGCGTATCTCCCGCCCAGTTGTGGATCACCATGCCCTTGCATAGTCAGGTGTAAGGGTCACCATGACCAGCACAATTAATTATCAATCATCATTGATTCATCATCACTGACTTTATTCCTCATCCTTTCTCGATATTTAATGTGGTTAACTTTATAGATCTAGGCATCTTGTCAATGATTTTATTAGTAGTGATCAATAGTTAGTAGAGTATACTTAAAAGTTTATTTCATGAAGATGAGTCAACTGGATTTTATCATGTTCCGTAGGCATTACATCGTGATTATTTTTTTGCAGTCCCTTTTTAATTAAAAGCTTGGCCATGTGAAATTCTCATATTTATGGATTTCTCACATGAATTTTAGTATTGATTAGGATTATAAATTACCTGGGCAATATGGATTTGTAATATCAATACCTGATAATACAGATAGACTTTCAGTATAGTATATTTGTATATCAATTCTCCCAAATCATAGGCCCTTGAAAAGTTGTATAATTAGGTTAGGACTGCCAGAGTTAGGATTTTGGGCATCCATAGTGCAGGTGAGGGCAATAACGACTTCTGCTGGCCATTTAATTTAGCAGACCTAGATTCAAGGAATAACAATAATTCTTGCTATGAACTTGCTGCAAACCTAATATATCTGTGGTTTAATTCAGAATCTAAACTCTATCGTACTAAGAACAATTACCATATGCTTATTCAGATGGGGTACACACTTGTCTTCCCTCAAAGAATCCACCACCTTTATTTTTTTAGATTTTTATAACTATATAAACTCTAAAATGTTAAATGTTTTCCTCGTAACAAATAAAAGTAACTGAAGTTATCTGTTCCAATTTAGTGTTTCAAAATCAACGATGAATCCCTACTGATAGAAAGACCACTACTACACAAAGACTGGATTGACCTGTCTTTTCAACTAAATCTTGTAAGCACATAACATGATTATTTCTGGTAGGACATATCCATGTCATTTATCCTGATGCCAGTTATAATTGTAGCTTAAGAGTTGGTAACTTAATGAGCATTATTAGTGACAGCTTCTTAGAAAGTATTTGTGTAAGGAATCAAGAACTTTTGGTCGTGCCTAGCCAATGTAGAGAGACAAGATAATTTGATTGTTCCAACTTGGATCTATTGTATAATAAGCTCAAATTATAGATTATTCCAGCTAGGATTTATTAAATCACTAACTACTCTGTGGTGAAACTGTATGTCTCTAAGTTCCATGTACTGAAAGAAAAAAATAATTCTGTTGAGCAAGGAGTACTCTCAGAATCATCCATACCAAAAGAAATAGCATGCACATGTTGCAATTGAAGTTTTGAAATTGTGTAAAACAATTTTAAAAGACAATAAAAGGTTACTGAAAAAGGAACTTTGTTAGAATCAAAGTGTCCTGGTGAAAAACATTATTAGTGTTAAGAAATAGAAAGCGGAAGCGGAAATGATGAACAGAGCATAGAAATAGAGAAAGATAAACATCAAAGAACACAAGGTTTAACGTGGAACCCTACTCCGTGAGGAGCGGGATGAAACCACGGGAGAAGCCCTTAAATGGGGCGTGTTTGTCTATTGACTTTCTCATTGGTTACAGGAGGTCTGGGGCTCCTTATATGGCCTTCACAGAGCCTCCATGTCCCACCGTTGGACAATGTGGGACTAAACATATGGATGGGGTAAATGGATCTTCTCCAGGATCCATTTACCCTGTTACAACTCATGAGGCATACAACGAATACTCCAACACTTCCCCTCAAGATGGAGCATGCAATGCTCAGCTTGGATAAACAGAAATAAACTCAACTCAACGCTACAGGACACTACGGACAATATCAACCCAACGCGCACATTGCTGCAGTCGAGGACGTTGCTTCTCATGCCGTGCAGGTGAGGAGGACAAATGGGCTGGAGTGTGAGTCTTCTGAATCTCCTCTTCGGAGAGCATGTGCTCTAAACTGCGCCTGTCAGAGTCACTACAACTGAATATGAGTCTCCTCGTCGGAGTACTCTGGCCTGCCACAATAATGTGGATAACTGCTCCATCTCTGAAAAGGGTTGAACTGAATAAGGGCCGTGGCTGTGCAATCCTCTTCGGACTCCACAGTCGCTGGAGAATGGAGTCTGAAAATAGTCTTCTCTTCGGAGAACTAGGGTCTCTCCCATCTGGCTCAGAGAATGGTGCACTACTCTGGTGTACCTATGATACCACATGAAAACCCTTGCCAACATGGCATAGGGAATGATCCTCTATTCTGGAGTCCCTATGGCTCACATGAAAACTCTGGCCTACAAAACAAGAAAAGACGGGGACCTCTAAACTGATGGCATAGATGTGCTTATCTGAAAATGACCGCATACATGTGCGTGTCTGAAAATGAGTCTCTCTATGGAGATCTCGGAAATGGGTCTCTCATCATGGAGTGCCTTGATCTTGGACTCTGACCAACCTGTCAAGTCTAAAGAACTGCGCACCAAACTGGGACTCGGAATCTGGACGTCGAGTCTGGAATTACGCATGTAGAATCTTCATCTGAAAATTGTAGAGTCTGAAAATCTGAATTGGTCTGTAATCTGGAGTCTGGAAAATCTGGATCTGACTCGGATCTGTAACTCTACACATATACTCCCCCTTTCTCCCATACTTGTCGGAAAACATGGACGTCGACTAAGTTGGGAGAAGACAACAATGATGGGGAGAAAACATACTCAGAATTTCTCGCGGCTTTTCAAAATTTTTTTATAAGCCGACACATTTTTTTAAGCCGTTTCACCATTTTTTTCGGCTTTTCATTTTTTTGAAAATTTTGCGTACGGCTTTTTTTTTCCGGTGTACGCGCCTCTTTTTTTAACTTCTCTCTCTCTTTTTGAAATCTTCAGACGCATGACCCAACTGAATCCTCCCCCTTTTTACGGCCCCGCTGCATTTTTTTATAAACAGGGGCCTTACAATAAATAACCTTCCTTAGGGTTCCCGTGGAAACCCTTCATTCTGCCGCCCGATGGGGCACTTGGGAGATTAAATGGGGCAGGCGGTGCCGCTTTGAGCAAGAAAGCGTGGTGGGACTTGCCGCGCGGCTTGGAGTCTTCTGGATGGTAGAGCTCGTGCTGCTTCGCTGGAAGGGCTTGCGCGCCGCCTACGCGTTGGATGATGAGAAGCGGTCGCCAAGGCGCACCTGATTGCCAGGCGCGATGGGTTCTGCCGGGGGGCAATGGGTTCTGCCAGGTGCGATGGAGTCTCCGCTTGACGACCTGGGCGCTGGGGGTGTGGGGCGCGGGGAGCGGGGGACCTGATCGTGCGGGGGAACCGCCGTCAGTTGCGCGCCGCCGATGGGGCTGGAGGATGCGCCTGGGCTCGCGATGAGAGAGCTCTGTATGGGCGCCTACGCTTGAGGTAGCTGTTGCGCTTCACCGAAGTCGAGTGAGCGGAAGCGGACCGGATCCTTGCGGTGGTGCGTATGGGTGCGGTAGACGGAGCCTGCACCCTTCCGATGTGCGTGATGACACATGCCATGGATAGGGCTGCACGGGACGCTTCGCGGATGGACATCCTCTGTGTGTGCACGGAAGGCTGGGTCTGTGAAGGGGCCACCTGATCTTTGGGAGCATCGCTCGATGGGACTCCGCCGGTCTGATCGCCCGAAGGATGGCGAAGCTCAAGGTGCCGCCATTGCATGCGGCCGAACAGATACTGGACAAATCCAGGGTTCTAGAGAACCCTAAAAAAAACTCTCGAAATGAACTTGAACAATAGACTTTCTCAAAATTGATCTTCAATAACAACATATAAAAAATGGACTTGAATCTCGAATCAAAAATATAAACTCCTCGAGAAACGAACCCGCTCTGATACCATGTTAAGAAATAGAAAGCGGAAGCGAAAATGATAAACAAAGCATAGAAATAGAGAAAGATAAACATCAAAGAACACAAGGTTTAATGTGGAACCCTTCTCCGTGAGGAGCGGGATGAAACCACTGGAGAAGCTCTCAAATGGGGCGTGTTTGTTTATTGACTTTCTCATTGGTTATAGGAGGTCTGGGACTCCTTATATAGCCTTCTCAGAGCCTCCAAGTCCCACCGCTAAACATATGGATGGGGTAAATGGATCTTCTCCAGGATCCATTTACCCTGCTACAACTCATGACGCATACAACGAATACTCCAACAATTAGAATCAAAGTTGGCAGACATTTTTGATAAGATGTTGCAGATCTAAACCCTACACATTTTTTTTCTGAAACTAATTAAACCATGACATTACAGAACAGCTAGAATGCTCCACAGTTCCAAAGCAAGCTCTAGTAGAGTTTCATGGCAGTCAAATGCCATGCCTTCATCAGTATCAAATAGTTTTCGTAAACTTTTTATGAAGCCAAAATCAGAACAAGGACAAGAGCCGATGTACTATTTTTTTTTGTAAAACTACACAAATGGCAACAAGGAGGGTTTAGGATTGTACCTTTAAATCTCCTAATTTTGGAGGATTTCTGGGCATGCATGCAGCAGCCCAAGCTTGCTCAAGAACAATGTGTAGTAGCAGCACCAATTGGGGCCAATTGCAGTAGCAATTGGAGGAGGTTCCAGCAGTAGATCGGGCAGCAGTAGGGCCCCTAAGAGCAGCAAATGCTGCTCGTCAATGGGAATTGGCAGCAACAGTAACTGTTGATAGCAGCTACTCTCCGGTTGCTATGCAGCAAAGAGGCAGGACGCAGTAGCTTCCAACAAGAAAAATAGGAAGGGGATGTACTCTCCTCTCGGCTGGAAAAAAGGAAACATTTTGGGAAAAATAGGTAAACTGTCAAATGGGAAAGGGCTGGTATAAATGGGGAGAGAAGTGGCTGTTATCTGCCACATGGAAGGAAGGAAAGAGTCAAGTGGGCTGCCCTGACTGCACTGTCTGAATTGTAAGTACTTGATTTAAAAGTTTTATTTTATTTTTTAAGCCAATCTCTCTTTTATTTTAAAAAACCAAAGCCGCCCGCATTCACGCCTCGAGTCTCAGATTTTGATTATAATAGTTGGTTTTGACCGTCTCTGAATGACAATCAATATTAGTATAATACATATATTTTGGATCGAGTATGAATTCTAGAAATTCCCGAGATACGATCTTGGTTTGTGATTAAATTTTGTGATTTTTAAAATATCATACGACCTCTGATCAATGAATGGTTGATTTCGTTGGTCTTATTTCGACGAATTGAATTTTTGGGTAGTCTCGGCTTGTTTTGCTGTTTTCAAATTTGTGTCACGACTTTTTCGATGGCACACATTACGATGCAGTCGACTTTTGGTCAATTGCATCCGAACGAGATTCTATTTGCGATCTACAGATCGAACTTGAGTTATTTAATATTCATTGAATATTAAATGAACTTTCGAACCCTTAATATGGTCAGATTCGATTAACTCGGATCCGGATGTTACACAATAACAATTGAAATTTGGGTGTGCGTCATTTCGATGCACCCTTTGACTCCAACTAAGAAAAAGAAAAAACAATAAGCTTACTTAGAGTAAAATATCCTAGATAGATATATAAATGGACAACATTGGTCTAAAATGTGTGGATAGTTATTGGAAGCATGAGTCTAATTGATTTAAGGAAGAAGGGATATATCAAGTAAAGCGAGAATAGTTATTTTCTTGAGACATGCTAATTTAAAAGGTCAATTAATTGAGAGCATGACCTCAAATTTCAGCGAAATTCAACTGAATTTCTGTCGAATATCGATATCCTGTCGAAATCAAAATTCGACTGAAATGACCGAAATGATTGAAATATGAGGGTCCTAGTACAAAAAAAATGACTGAAATGACCGAAGTTTCGACCAAAATTCAACTGAAATTCTACCGAAATTTCGTTTTCAGTCGATCTCCGAGATGGTGATCGAAACCAACATTTAAGGCCTTGATTGAGAGATTTTTCAAAATAATACATTTTCCTGAAAGTACCCACTTCAATGGTTCGGTGGTAGTGTATTGTGGCTACCACCCAAAAGACCTAGGTTCAAATCCTTCGTGGGGGTTGCATTAGGTAGCCGACAACCAGTGTAAAAAATAGTTGGATATTTCAACATGGATTTCAACAAAAAATGATTTTGCATACTCTACTTAATGTGGAAGAAGACTTCATTATTTGTTAGTACAAGTTCGCGAAACCAATATTATGGCACTTAAAAAAGGGGAAATTGATGAAGTTTTTGCAAGGTATATAATACTAAGCATATTAAGACTTTGTAACCAAGGTAACGTTGGAGTAAATAACATGCAAGGTGAATTCAATGCTCTAAAAAGTTTTATTTAAACTTGTTAAGAAATAGAAAGCGGAAGTGAAACATGGAAAAATGGTAAAGATAATAAGAACGCGGGATTTAAAGTGGAACCCTACTCCGTGAGGAGCGGGATGAAACCACGGAAGAAGCCCTCAAATAGGGTGTGTTTTTCTATGCTTTTCTCAATGGATACAGGAGGTATGGGACTCCTTATATCCAAGTCCCACCACTGGACGATGTGGGACTAAACACTGGATGGGGTAAATGGATCTTCTTCAGGATCCATTTTCCCTGCTACAACTCATGACGCATACAACCAAGTACTCCAATACTCCCCCTCAAGCTGGAGCATGCAATGCTCAACTTGGATAAACAGAAAGAAACTCAACGCTACAGGACACTACGAACAATATCAACCCAACGCGCACATTGCTACAGTCGAGGACGTTGCTTCTCATGCCGTGCAGGTGAGGAGGATGAACGTGCTGGAGTGTGAGTCTTCTGAATCTCCTCTTCGGAGAGCATGTGCTCTGAACTGCGATTGTCAGAGTCATTGCAACTGAAATGAGTCTCCTCGTCGGAGTACTCTGGCCCGCCACAATAATGTGGACAACTGCTCCATCTCTGAAAAGGGCCGAACTGAATAAGGGCCGTGGTTGTGCAATCCTCTTCGGAATCCACGGTCGCTGGAGAATGGAGTCTGAAAAAGTCTCCTCTTTGGAGAACTAGGTCTCTCCCATCTGACACAGAGAATGGTGCACTGCTCTGATGTACCTATGATACCACATGAAAACCCTTGCCAATATGGCATAGGGAATGGTCCTTTACTCTGGAGTCCCTATGGCTCACATGAAAACTCTGGCCTACAAAACAAGAATAATGATGGGGACCTCTGAAATGATGGCATACTTGTGCTCATCTGAAAATGACCGCATGCATGTGCGTGTCGGAAAATGAGTCTCTCTCTGGAGATCTCGAAAAATGGGCCTAAACATGGAGTGCCTCGAACTTGGACTCGAACCGATCTGAATGTCGAGTCTGAATCTGATCTGTCTTTGTAGAGTCTGAAAAATCTGGATGGTCTAGAAATTTGCATCTGAATATGGAAGAAGACCTGTGACTCTACACCATACTCCCCCTTTCTCCCATACTTGTCGAAAAATGCCATCGACAAAATTGGGAGAAGACAAGATAAAATGGGGGAAAATCAAACATGAAACTTGCGACTTTTCATCATTTTTTTAAGCCGTCACAATTTTTTTTAAAATTTTTGGAGCCGTTTCAATCTTTTTTTTACGACTTTTCTTGCATTTTTTTAAATGAGGCACACACTTTTTTTAAGCCTCTTTTCTCCTTTTTTTAACCCAAACAGTGGGCTTCTTTCATTTTCCTCTTTTTTTTAACAAACCTCAGCCTCCTCCTGAAATGGATGCGGTCATAGAGTTAGGGTCTCTTATATAGAGAGAAAACCCTAGAGAGTACAAGGGTTACGGATTCCGAAGGGTCACAGGGGTTACAGAACTCGAAAGGTCACAGAGGGTTACAGAACCCGAAAAGTCACGGGAGGTTACGGAACCCGAAGGGTTACAAACATAAATGTAAATCTAATAACTCTAACACTCCCCCTCAAGCTGGAGCTGAGAAAGGTGCAACTTGTAACAAAAAGAAAAAGTATACACCACATCTTCACACGACGAATCTTAAGAACATATGCCCGCTGCTGGTAGAAGATCTCGCTCGAGGACGGGTCTGTGGCTTTCAGGTCGCCGGAACGTATCTCTGCCATGACTGTAGAGTCGCTGCGATATCAAGTCACCGGAATATATCTCTGTCATGCCTGCAGGTCACCGGAACATATCTTTGTCGTGCCTGGAGAAGAATCGCTATAGAAGAAGTCCAGTGCGGAGTAGTAGTCAGATCGTAAAAGAATAAGTATACACCCTGATGAAGAAGTCGATGCTCGGTGAAGACGGATGACTTGAGTAGTAGTCTGGAGTGTTGGTTTGTCAGTCGTGGTAGGATAGCTGACATCCTGAAGAATCATCTCTGACTCCCCCTGTCTCCCATACTTGATAGAATAAAGAGTATGTAACATCAAGTTGGGAGAAACAAGCCGTGGTGAAGCAGGGGCTGTAAGAGGGGGGGCTCCAGACGGTGCCAACGATGCTAGAGGTGCGGTTGGAGCTGCTAGAGCCTTGGGCGACGCTTTAGATGCCGCTGGTGGTGGCAGCTGGTGTTGTTGGGGACTTGGACTGCCTTACGCGAGACCATCGAATCCACAAGCGACGCAAGAGGTCCAGCCCTCTCTCCTTGTCGGCGGAGAGAGGGTTGGTGGTGGCGGCGGATTTAGGATATTTTTTTTGACGCTCAAAAAAGGGGGAGACACTCAGAGGTGTTCGCCCCAATGTATTAAAACGTAAAGAAGAGAGTACTTACAAGATGGAATAACAAAACAAAAGCTACATGACATCAAATAAGAGATACCCCCAACGCACACGAATTAAGTTACCCAGAAGTCCAATCATGAAGAAAGCGTGCTGCCGAAATGCGAATATTTTCCTTGTAGAACCGCTGCCGAGCAAAGAGTGCCTCGTTTCTACCTAACCATACGCTCCACAAGCGCGCAATTGGGTCCACGAGATCCACCCTAGACCGGCCCCGATAATTCATCAAGCTGTCGCAAAACGGACCAAAGTTCGAGATATTCAGCCAACCCAGATCGTCCCAGAGAGCACGAACACAGTCGCACTGAAAGAAAAGGTGACCGCTGGTTTCCTCCTCCGTACCACATAGACCACACATTCGCGGGACATTAGGAAACATAATTGCACATCGGTCTCTAGTTAACAGCCGACCACGCCAAAGTAGCCAAAGAAAGATACCAACCCGTTCCGGTAGTTTGAGTCTCCAAATGAACTTGCAATGACTCATTAAAGTCGCATCGTCTCCCACAGCTGAAGGAATAAGCGCGAGGTACGCCTTCCTGGAAGAGAAAGGACCGTCTTTCCAAGCCAAGTGATCACGCCCCCCAGTGGGTGTGGGAGCGTTCGAGAGAAAAGTCAGCATGGAGGTGAAATCGTCCAAACGCTGCTCGGAAAGATTTGCAGCAAAGACATGGCACCAACAACAACCTGCCCAGCAGGACGCCACGGTGGCATCTTTGTCGACCACCAGCGCGCACAGCCGTGGATACAAGATCTGCAGAATACCCCTCCCGGTCCAGTCATCCGTCCAGAAGCGGAAGGAATTACCATCGCCGAGAATTGGTTTAAATAATGAACAGTTGCGATTAAAAGCGGAAAGCACACCACGCCACAAGGAGGAATTGTGGCCCTCGATCCGCCCCCGTGAAGCGGAGATCAAATCGACCCCGCCGCCTCCCTAAGGCACTTCAACATGAAATTTTCCACCATACCCCACACCCTCGTCGCCCATTTGAGTAACAATGCTTCATTCACCACCTCCAACCGTCTCACACCCAATCCCCCCTCCCGCTTAGGCCGCGAGACATCCTCCCAACCCACCAAATGAACCCCCCTTCTCGCATCGCCCTTCCGACCCCAAAGAAAGCCCCGCATACATTTCTCCAACCTCATCCGGATCCCCTTTGGCATGCCACGCACAGATAAGAAGTAAATTGGGATCGAGGAAAGAACCGATTTAAGAAGAACTAACCGACCCCCCTGGAGAGGAGCGCCGCGCGCCAACCAGCCAGCCTATTCTCCATCTTCTCAACCACCTTTTGCCAGTCTCGCAACCGAGCACGGCCCACCGACAACGGCAAACCAAGATACTCCATGGGGAGGCCGCTCGGAGAAGAACTCATCAGCCGAACGCAATCCATGGCTTCATCATGCGACATAGCGAACGGGACGACTTTGGACTTGTTCCCGTTAATGAGGAGGCCCGACATCTCACTGAATAATTGAAGAGTAATAGCCATACCCGAGGCGTTGGTGAGGCCGCCCTCGATGAAACATATAGTGTCATCAACAAACTGTAATAGAGGAATATGATAGGGACCCAAAGAGCATGCGCGCGTAAGGCCGGCCTCGACGACACCTTCAATCATACGAGGCAAAACATCCACCGCCAGAACGAACAGAAGGGGGAGCGAGGGGGCATCCCTGCCGGACCCCCCTGCGGGGTTGGAATGTCCCCCCAGCCGGGCAACCATTGAGAATAACTGAGAAAGAAGCAGTGGCCACACATCGCCGAATCCAAGAGATCCAGGTCGAGGGGAATCCCCGCCGCTTGAGAACCGACCATAAGAAGCGCCAATCCAAAGTATCATAAGCCTTAGCGATGTCGATTTTCCACAGAATCCTCTTTGTTTCATTCCTGCGCCAAGCTTCGATGATCTCGGACGCCACCGCATAACATTCGGAAATTTGCCTCCCACGAACAAAAGCGGCCTGAGAGGGTGAAATGAGCGATTCTAGTAGTGGCGCAAGTCTCCTGGCGAGAGCCTTAGCAATGACTAAATAAATGCCATTAGAAATAGATATAGGGCGGAAGTCCTCGATACGGTTGGCCGAAGGAGATTTAGGAATCAAAACAATATTAGCCTTGTTGATTATGTTAAATCCTCTGTTCCCCGCACAGAATTCGTGTGCAACGTCCAAGACGTCACAAGCGACCACGTCCCAGAAGTCGCGATAAAAGGAGATAGGGAAGCCATCAGGATCGGGGGCAGCGTCCATGTTGAGATCCCACACCGCCCCCTTGAGCTCATCCAAAGAAAAAGGCCTGACAATCGTCGTCGCTTCCGAAGCCGCAAGGACCGAAGCCCCACGGCCAGACCACCGCCACGAGCGCAAAGGTTGGCGGTTAAAGGCGCCCTTAAAATAAGCACCCAATGCCACGCCCAGCTCCTTCTCCCCCTGAATGAGAGAGCCATTAACCGAGAGAGAAGAAATTGAGTTAGCATGTTTTCTAGCACTGGCAACTCGGTGAAAGAAGGCAGTGTTCGCATCCCCATCAGAGATCCATCTCAAGCGCGAGCGCTGGCGCCACTCGATTACCCTCTTCTTGTCCTCGCAGCCACCACCTGCATTGCCGAAGCACGTTCGACCAGCTCCTCTGGAAGTAATTCCCTCTCGCTCTCTAAGCGATCCAAACGCAAAATGAAGGCTTCGGTGTAAGATCGTCGCTCTGATACCATGTTAAGAAATAGAAAGCGGAAGCGAAACATGGAAAAATGATAAAGAATAATAAGAACGCGGGATTTAACGTGGAACCCTACTCCGTGAGGAGCGGGATGAAACCACGGGAGAAGCCCTCAAATAGGGCGTGTTTTTCTATGCTTTTCTCAATGGATACAGGAGGTCTGGGGCTCCTTATATAGCCTCTCCAGAGCCTCCAAGTCCCACCACTGGACGATGTGGGACTAAACACTGGATGGGGTAAATGGATCTTCTCCAGGATCCATTTACCCTGCTATAACTCATGACGCATACAACCAAGTACTCCAACAAAACTATTAAAATAGTTGACCCGGAGGAAAAGATGGGAGGCATGTACATCTGAAAGGGATGAGCATCCATGGAAGGGCATGCGTCCTAGGAGTGGAGGCTGTGGTGGGAGAGGCATGCCTCTGAGGAGGGAGATTCTGAGTGAGAGGAGGGCCATTGTTCGAGAAGATTGTAACTGTTTACAGGAAGGGTATACGCGACTTATTGCGATAGACATTCTTGAGTTGATCATTCATGGTAGCAATAAGCGTAGGAGGGTGGAGGCATCGAGGGATGTTGTCGAACTGGATATGAAGATAATGTGGTGTTTCAAATGCGAGAAGGAAGGTTATATGGTGCGATGGTATGTTCTATTTCAATCCCTCAAGTTGGACATTTGCGAAAGGTATTGTCGTCCTAATGTTGGTAAAGATAATGTTGGAGTATTTGAGCTATGCATCACTTGAGTTGTTGATGGGTAAATGGATCACTCCAGGATCCATTTACCTCATCCAGAGTTTAGTCCCACATCTACCGTCTGTAGGATGTGGAGACTCAATGGGGGCTATATATAGACCTCCACACCCATTGTATCATGTGAGAAAAGCAATAGAATATCATCCCTTTGAGGCGTTCTCCTGTGGTTTCATCCCGCTCCTTAGGGAGTAGGGTTCCATGTAAAATCTCGTGTTCTTTCATGTTTTATCTTTATTTCTCTGATACTTCTCCACATTCCTATTGTCTAGCATTGTATCAAAACAGGTCGATTCTCAAGGATTTTCAAGTTCTTTATGTTTATTCAAGATTCGATTGAAGAAGATCCAATTTTTTTTCGTTCTTGAGAATCATTTGTATGAAGATAGTGTTCGTGACTTGTTCAAGTTCAAGATCATGGTTCCTGGGTTTCTTTTGAAACCCTAATTCGATTCTAGGGTTTTCTCTAGTGAATCCCTATTTTTTACACGGTTCGACACCATGAGAAGTTATTCATGGTTTTCGCATGGTGATGATCTGTTCGATGTTCTAGCACAATCCAACATCATCATCTACGACTCCTCCAACAACCATGCGTGCATCCACGAGCAACCTCGCGTGCAGATTAAGAAGAAATGGAGGCACATCCAGCCATTGGCGGTGCTTCCAGGCATGCTTACGACGAAAGGAAGAAAAAAAAGTACTCCAACAGATGCCAAGAAGCTGTGCGATCCTATAAAGACTGTTCTCATTGCAGAAGGGGCATGGAGTGATCTTATCTTGATGTTGTCAGTTCTAGAGAAGTTTCATGCAATGGGTTGCATGAAGGATGCGATCTAGTTGCCGGAGTCAGTTCTGTATATCCGTGGAATCAGGGAAGATGAGGTATCGATGTTCCTCTCCAATGAAGAGGACGTGTTCCTCGCAGATGTGAAGGAGAGGAAGTCTAGGATTCGAGATGAGACTTAGGAGATTGGTCCCATGTTGATGGTCACGTGGAAGGGATTCCTAGAGATGCTGTGGTCTCAATGCGATTGTAGTATGTAGAGATATAATTTATGTTATTTGTACTGTTTCATATTTTCTATATTCTTATGGACTCTTGATGTAATTTACCCATAGGCTACTCCCCTATACAAGAGAGCCTAGTGTTTATGGAATAAACAACTCTTTTGATTTTCCTAACATGGTATCAGAGCTGCGGTCCTAGACCGGAGCTTCTGTACCCTAACACTAACCCCACCGCATGCCACCTCCTCTGCGCGCTGCCCCTTCCTTCTCCGCGCGCCGTCAACCCCGTGCGCACCATCTCCCTATCCGCGCGCTGCCTACGCGCGCAGCCACCCCCTTCTCCGTGCGCCACCTCCGTGAGTCGCCCCTAACCTCCGCGCGCATCGCAATTCTGTGGTCTCCTATACGTGCGCATCTTGTCCGAGCGTCGCCTCTACCTTCGACCGCCCCGTATCGCCTAGGCCATCACCGCCTAGGCCCTCTCTTGCCGGGGCCGTAGATAGGTTCTTGTGGAACCTCCTTCCTTATGGGTTTGGTTGCTTGAGTCTACACATGCAACCAAACCCGGGAATGTCAGTGTAGACAACCGTATCTCCAGTCTACAACCCTAGTCTTCTATTATCATCATGTCAGAAAGCAAGGCATATATTCCATCTACATGCGCCTTCAGAGGTCCTGCGTCTATTGTGAAGATGGTTGAGTCAAATTATGAACCGTGGGCAATGTAGTTCATGAGTATGATGAAGTCGACCGGTAAGAAGCACATTCTTACTGAGGAAGAGCATGCTGAGAAGACTGGGGTTAATGCCTCATGGGAGGCGGATGATGCATACACCAAGGTTTGGCTATCTGGAACTTTAGCGATTGAGATTGCAAATGATATTCTCCATCAGCCCACTGCAAAAGCAATGTGGGATATTCTGGCTGCTACCTATTCACAAGCAAGGAATGGGATGAAGATTCTGCAACTCCAGCATGACATCTTTACAATTAAGAAGAATGGACGGCCTCTATACTCATTATACACGTCTTTACGTGGAATGTTTGAGAAGCTCTATAGCTTCATGCCTCTCACAGCCACTCTTGAGCAGTAGAAGAACTACATGAATGCCACTATGGTTGGTGTATTCCCGGCAACCCTTGATCCAGAGTACGAGGCAACATGTTCCCATATCTTAGCAGATTCCACAATTCCTTCGATGGAGGAAGCCTTTCACAGACTGAGTCGTATTACTGTTCCTTCATCTACTGCCAATCAGATCGTCTCAGCTATGGCTGCATCTCGCGGTCGTGGGGGTCATCATCAGTTTCGTGGTCGTGGACCTCGAGGCAGAGGGAGTCCTGTTCGGCAACCATGCACTTTCTACCATCGTTCTGGACATACCGAGGACACATGCTATTCCAAGCATGGATTTCCTGCTTCTACATGAGTAGCTGAACAGATCGAGCCTCCATCTGCCTCTTCTTTGGATAAACGATTTGATGTTCCTGTAGCTCGTCTGAGGGGTATTAACCCTCCGTCCGGTCCTGTTACATCAGCGCTAGCTACTGAGAGTCATTCTGATGTTGCTGCTTCTGCATCCACCAGTACCTCAGGTAGTACTTATGCATTTACTAACAGTAGTGGATTTGATACTTAGAGTGGATTATGTACTTTGGTGCTACACGTCATCTGTGTGGTGATCGAGGTCTACTTACAGCCTACCGACATGTTCCTCCGGGACGTACTGTGGTTATTGCTAATGGGACACACTCCCCGAGTACTAGTCACGGGGAGATTAGCCTAACACCATCTATCCACCTCAAGAATGTGCTGCACGCACCTGATTTTTCTATAAATTTTTATCCATTAGCCAACTTACAAAGGATTTACATTGTCGAGCAATTTTTGATCCATCTTCTCTCATTTTCAGGACATCCTTACGGGCAACGTGATTGGGTGTGGCCATGAGCAGGGTGGACTATATCGCCTCAGTCGGACTCCATATGTCAGAATCTCCTCTCTTCCTGCTGAACCTGTTTCTCCATTCATGTGGCACCTGCGCTTCGATCATCTACCGCTTCAGAAACTGTGTCGTGTTTTACCCTAGGTTTCGCCTCACACGTCCATCCAATGTGAGGCTTGTCAGTTGGGAAAGCATCACCGGTCTACCTTTCCCAGTCGTCAGAGTCGGAGCAGTAGCTCCAAGTTTGAGTTGTTTCATGTTGACATTTGGGGTCCCAGTCGTGTTCCTGACCATCAGAGACACCGGTTTTATATTGTCATTGTGGATCATTTTTCTCGTCTATCTTGGGTCTTTTTATTAAAGAATAAATCTGAAGCTGGGAATATTATCATAAATTTCATAAATGAAGTTCATAATGTTTTTTCTGCGTCTGTGAAAATTGTGCGAAGTGATAATGCCTTGGAAATTTGTACTCGTACTCTTTTGAATTATTTTTCAACCCAAGGAATTATCCACCAAACATCCTGTGCCTATACTTCCCAACAAAATGGAGTTGCAGAAAGGAAACATCGTCATTTGCTTGATATCATCAGGACGCTTCTCATACAGAGTCGTGCTCCTCATTCTTTCTGGGGCGATGTTGTCGTAACGACATGTTATTTCATTAATCGCATGCTGTCGTCTGTCTTAGGTGAGAATATTCCTTTTTCCTTGGCCTTTCCTGAAAAGGAATTGTTCTCACTTACCCCACGTGTGTTTGGTTCGGTTGCGTTTGCCCACCAGTTGTCTTCAGGTATTGACAAGCTCTCTCCTATGGTTGTCAAGTGTGTTTTCGTCGGGTACTCCAGGACACAAAAAGGGTACAAGTGTTATGATCCGTTGCGCAGGAAATACCTTGTTAGTGCCGATGTCACCTTTTTTGAGTATGTTATGTACTTCTCTCCTACAATGATCGGTTGGTATCCTCAGACACTGATGAAGCCATGTACATGCCACCACCACCACCACCACCTTCACCTACACCTGCACCTCCACCACTACCTACATCACCTGCACCTCCTGTTACAGTTCATGTTCTCCCATTGCCACTCCACTATACCCGTCGACATGCTTCTGCTCATGGTCACCGCCATCATCTAGCTCGCCTGAGGTATGTTCTGAGAATATAATTTCTAATGATGGATCTAATGATTTACCTGAGCAGGCTGTGTTATAGAGGACATATGAGGATGCAAGTGATTTGGATCTACATATTGCGCTTCGGAAATAGAAGCGTAGCTGCGTGTCATATCCTATAGCATCCACGGTTTCTTTTGATCGTCTATCTGGTGAATACAGGAGTTTTGCTATTGCACTATCTGCCGTGGATATTTCACGGAATTACCAAGATGCATTGAAGGACAATCGATGGTGTTTAGCTATGGAAGAAGAGACGGTTGCTCTTCAGTCAAGGGGTACCTGGAGCCTTGTCCCTGCACCTACCGGTGTGTCTACAGTGAGCTGTAAGTGGGTGTTCACAGTTAAGCAGAATGCAGATGGTAACATTAACATATACAAGGCACACCTGGTTGCCCGAGGATTTACACACATATGGGGTGGATTATCTTGATACATTCTCGCCGGTTGCTTGCCATTCCACCTTAAGGATCCTTCTCTCTGTTGCAGTTATTCGTGATTGGCCACTGTTTCAGTTAGATGTTAAGAATGCATTTTTATATGGTGATTTGCAGGAGGAAGTCTACATGCAACAACCACCTGATTTTGCTGTTGAGGGGGAGTATTCAAAGGTGTGTAGACTTCATAAGGCCATCTATGGCCTCAAGCAGAGCCTTAGAGCTTGGTTCCAGAAGCTCTCGGACTTGTTTGAAAAATAGGGGTATAAAAGTTCCAATGCAGATCATTCCCTGTTTATATAGAAAACATCCAGAGGTATGATAGCAATTATGTTGTATCCTGATTACAGGTGACGGTGTACGAGGAATTCAGAGGGCAAAAGAAATGCTGGGTCGTGAATTTGTCACCAAGGATCTTGGAGTCCTTAGATATTTTCTGGGACTGGAGTTTTCTAGAAATCCACATGG
The DNA here is from genome assembly GCA_037367405.1 of Ottelia alismoides. Lineage (NCBI taxonomy): Eukaryota > Viridiplantae > Streptophyta > Magnoliopsida > Alismatales > Hydrocharitaceae > Ottelia > Ottelia alismoides. The sequence goes on along the minus strand of JAZKJV010000477.1, from coordinate 183,706 downwards.
ACTTGTGATGATCCAGAGGAAATATGTCACTGACTTGCTGAGTGAAACAGGAATGCTTGGATGCCGACCGGCCACTACACCTATGGATCCAAGCATGAAATTATATGATGATGACACTGATGAGGTTGATAGGAGAAGATACAGAGAACTGGTGGGAAAACTTCTTTATGTTACCGGTGGGCGGAGGTTGCTAAGAGGAAGTGCGATGGCGATCTCAGCATCCGGCGCCTTGATCTTGTCAATGACGCGTTGCTTCTCAAGTGGATCAACAAACTCTGGGGGAGTTCCAATTGCTTCTGTTCCTCCATTCTCCGCGAATTGCTGTCGATTGGGGTGGAGATGTCGCGGGACTTGGACGATCGCCGTTCTCGTACCCCTTTCTGGCGTGGGATTTTATCGGTTGGTCGGCGCTATTCTAATCTCTTCGCTCCTGCTCTGGGGGTTGGTAACTCCTTCATGTTATGAAGGGACAATTGGGCTGGTGTTGCCCCTCTCAGTGCTACCTTCCCGCGCCTTTGTGCCTTGGCGCTTGACTCTCGGGCGACGGTGGCTTCGTCCTGGTCGGGAGATGGGTGGTTCCCTTCCTTTGTGACCAATCTCTCTGATCAGCGTTTCGATGAACTTCTTGCTCTGCTGGAGCTGCTTAAGGATTCGCCTTGGCCCTCGGGTGGTCGGGATCACTGGGTTTGGCGTGATGGTGTCTTCTCCACGAGACGGGCGTTCAGGGCTATTTCTCAACAATCTTCGTCGCAGCAGGATGTCATGTGCAGGGATCTGAGTTTTTTGTGGCGTTTCAAGCTTCCGGAGAGGGTCGCGTTTTTCCTTTGGCTGTTCCGCCGCGGCAGGATCTTAACGCGTGATCGGTGCGCCAGGTTTTTCGCTGGGTTCGCTTCGTCGGATTGTGTTCTTTGCGGTGCCGGTGTGGAGACTTTAGAACACCTTTTCTTCCTGTGCCCAGCCACTACTGTCGTATGGGTGGTGGCCCGCATTCCTTGGATCAACTCTTCGACTTCGGTGGCCTTCTGGGACTCTCTCAGGACAAATAAAGATAGTTCGCGAGGGGAAATCATTGGTCTTCTCGCGTTCGTTTGGGCGATTTGGCTGGGGCGTAATGCGAGGATTTTTAGGGGACAAAGATTCTACAAGGAGAATGTTCTCGCGCATGCAACTATGCTTTCCCATGACTGGTCGTTGATGTAGCAAGTTTGTTTTTGGGGTTCTCGTGGGATCTTCTCGATCCCTGCTCTCTTTTCTACCTTTCTTCGGTCCCGCTGTAGCTCTCACTCTTTTGTTCCTTCGCTTTATTAATAAAAAGTTTGGGGCGAGCACCGCGCCGTGCCTCCCCCGAAATGTTAGACTTCAAAAAAAACTTCTTTATGTTACCATTACCAGACCTGATATTTCTTTTGTTGTTAGTCGGGTGAGCTAGTTCATGAAGCTACCACGTCAGGTACACATGGATGCTATACATACGATACTTAAGTATCTTAAATCATCTCTAGGTGCAGGTCTATTGTTCAAGAAAGATAAGGAGATTGCTATCTCAGCATGCGTAGATGCAGACTATGCAGGATGTCCCAAGGATAGGAAGTCCACCACTGGATTTGCTGTATATGTTGGAAACTCTCTTGTCTCATGGAGAAGCAAGAAGCAAACTGTTGTAGCCAGATCCATTGTTTAGTCTGAATATAGGGCTATGGCCCAGGTTAGTACAGAAATGATGTGGGTGAAAGCTGTTCTTACAGATCTATATGTAGAAGTACCACTTCCTATGACTCTGGAATGTGACAATCAAGCTGCTATATTTATTGCCAATAATCCAGCATTTCATGAACGAACCAAGCACATTGAGGTTGATTGTCAGAATATACGAGATATGATTCAGAAGTATTTTATTTCTACTTCTCATGTTAGCTCAAGAAACTAAAGTGCAGATATCTTTACCAAGATGTTACTTAGAGGGCCATTCCAGAAGTGCTCGTCCAAGCTGAGCATGATCGATATCTATGCTCCATCTTGAGGGGGAGTGTAGAGATATAATTTATATTATTTGTACTATTTCATATTTTCTATATTCTTATGGACTCTTGATGTAATTTACCCATAGGCTACTCCCCTATATAAGAGAGCCTAGGGTTTATGGAATAAACAACTCTTTTGATTTTCCTAACATAGTCGGTTGACATTGTAAAGGAGGCGTTATGGATGGGACTACATTCGAGAGAAACACTTAGAGGTGTTGATGATGTTAAGGGGCCTTCTAATGCTGATACTTCCGGCATTTGTGTACCATGTCGGGCGCTCCATGTAGGTGGTCCGACCGCCAATAGTATCGATGGTGGAGGAGAGACAAATGCTTAAACAACAAAGGAAATGCGTAGGAAGAGAGATGTACAACTTAACCTGTTAGAAAATGTTGGAGTATTTGTTATGTGCGCCTATTGAGTTATAGTAGGGTAAATGGATCCTGGAGAAGATCTATTTACCCCATCTAGTGTTTAGTCCCACATTGTCCAGTGGTGGGACTTGGAGGCTCTGGAGAGGCTATATAAGAAGCCCCAGACCTCCTGTATCCATTGAGAAAAAGCAATGAAGCATATGCCCCTTTGAGGGCTTCTCCCGTGGTTTCATCCCGCTCCTCACGGAGTAGGGTTCCACGTTAAATCTTTGTTCTTCCATGTTTCTTTATCTTTATTTCCGATTCCGCTTCCGCTTTCTATTTCTTAACATGGTATCAGAGCGATCGATTCTCCGGGATTTCAAGTTCTTTATTGTTTTGTTCATTCGAGATTCGATGTTATGTTGAAGGAGAAGTTCATCATTTTAGGGTTTCTTTTTCGAAACCCATGATCCAAGGCAGAAGCAGCAACCCCGACTTGGCCTCAATACACCACGGAGGTTCTCAAAGGCGATCAAACAGAGATGTCTCCAATCATGCGCTACTCCAACAACGCATCGTGAAGCTCTTCACACCCACAACGCATGCGACACTCCATGGTCCCAGCGTAGCCTTCTGTTCCAGGGACGAAGCCCCGCGCGCGCTCCTTCAGTTCCCATCGCGCAGCTTCAGGTGTGTGGCCACATCGCGGAGCCCCTTCGGGGGGAGCTCGATTCCCCTGCTCCCAACGGCTGTGCGCCACCCCCAACGACACCGCACCTTGCGCAAACCTAGCCAAAGACCTCCATCGCGCACGCCTCTTCTGTTCGCGAGCTCCTTCCTTCGCGCGCACACAAGTTCCGCATAGCCGCATGTGGCGGCGGAGTTCCTCTCCTCGGGCGATCCCCATGGCGCGTGCGGGTGGCCTCCTTCCTGTGTGGTGCGCCCCTCCCTTGACAAAGCTCCGGGTGGAGCGGCGAGCCCTTGCAGATCTGCTGCGGCCCAGGAGGCAGCGTGAAATGCTCTATCGAGTAGGGGCGGCGACGTTCATAAGAAAAAGGGGTTCCCACGTTGGGAATCCTAGGGGTAATGGCCCATATTTAAGAAAAAAAATTAAGGAGTCAGGCCTTTATGAGAAGGCACATGTGGGCTATAGCATATTAAAAAAAAGAGCGGGGGGGGGGGGGGAGTTAAAAGCTCAAGTGGGCCGTGTGAGTGATTTAAAAAAATGTATTTGCTTTGAAAAAAAGGAAAAAAGAGACGCGTACAAGAAAAAGCCGTACGCATAAAAAAATTGAGAAAGCTGAAAAAAATTGAAACGGCTTATAAAAAAACCGTTGAAAAATGAAAAATGATGAACAATTTATGATGGCTATTAAAAAAATGATGATGAAAATAACCGGAAAAGAGGAGAAGAAAGAAAAATGATGAAAAGCCGAAAAAAATAAAAAATGTCAACGGCTCAAGAAAATTTATTTCGAAAAAAAACGATAATGAAAGTTTTGAAAAGCCGACAAAGTTGTGATCGGCTAAGTGGTTTTGTTTTGTCCCCATCATTGTTGTCTTCTCCCAACTTGGTCGACGTCCTTGTTTTCCGACAAGTATGGGAGAAAGGGGGAGTATGGTGTAGAGTCACATGTCATGTTCCAGATGCAGGAGGCCAGCCAGATATTCCGGACTCTACAATTCAGATTATTTCAGACTCGACATATTGGTCAGAGTCCAAGTTCGAGGCACTCCATGTTGAGGCCTATTTTCGAGTACTCAAGAGAGAGACTCATTTTCAGACATGCTCATGTATGCGGTCTTTTCAGATGGGCACATGTATGCCATCAGTTTAGAGGTCCCCATCTTTTCTTGTTTTCAGCCAGCGTTTTCATTTGAGCCATAGGGACTCCAGAGTAGAGGACCATTCCCTATGCCATATTGGCAAGGGTTTTCATATGGTATCATAGGGACACCAGAGTAGTGTACCATTCTCTGTGCCAGATGGGAGAGACCCAGTTCTCTGACGAGGAGACTTTTTCAGACTCCATTCTCCAGCGACCGTGGACTCCGACGAGGATTGCACAGCCACAACCCTTTTCAGTTCGACCCTTTTCAGAGATGGAGCAGTTGTCCACATTATTGTGGCGGGTCAGAGTACTCCGACGAGGAGACTCATTTCCAGTTGTAGCGTGGAGCACATATGAAGTACCCGGATCCGAACTCGATGAAGATTCTACATGCGTAATTCCAGACTCGACATTCAGATTTCTCCCAGTTTGATGTGCAGTTCTTCAGACTCGACAGATTGGTCAGAGTCCAAGATCAAGGCAATCCATGATGAGAGGCCCATTTCCGAGATCTCCAGAGAGAGATTGATTTTCAGACACACACATGTATTCGATCATTTTCAGATGAGCACATGTATGCCATCAGTTTAGAGGTCCCCATCCTTTCTTGTTTTGTAGGCCAGAGAATTCATGTGAGCCATAGGGACTCCAGAGTAGAGGACCATTCCCTATGCCATGTTGGCAAGAGTTTTCATGTGGTATCATAGGTACACCAGAGTAGTGCACCATTCTCTGAGCCAGATGGGAGAGAACCTAGTTCTTCGAAGAGGAGACTATTTTCAGACTCCATTTTCCAGCAGCCGTGGACTCCGACGAGGATTGCACAGTCACAACCCCTTTTTCAGTTAGGCCCTTTTAAGAGATGGAGCAGTTGTCCACTTTATTGTGGCGGGCCAGAATACTCCGATGAGGAGATTCATTTTCAGTTGCAACGACTCTGACGGGCGCAGTTCAGAGCGCATGCTCTCCAGCGAGGAGATTCAACAGACTCACACTACAGCTCGTTCGTCCTCCTGACCTGCATGGCATGAGAAGCAACGTCCTCGACAGCAACAGTTGTGCACGTTGGGTTGATATTGTCCGTAGTGTCATGTAGCGTGGGTTGAGTTTCTTTCTGTCTGTCCAAGTTGAGTATTGCATGCTCCAGCTTGAGGAGTGTTGGAGTATTTGTTATGTGCGCCTATTGATTTGTAGCCGGGTAAATGGATCCTGGAGAAGATCCATTTACCCCATCCTGTGTTTAGTCCCACATTGCCAGTGGTGGGACTTGGAAGCTCTGGAGAGGTTATATAAGAAGCCCCCAGACCTCCTGTGTCCATTGAGAAAAAGCAATGAAGCATATGCCTCTTTGAGGGCTTCTCCCGTGGTTTCATCCCGCTCTCACGGAGTAGGGTTCCATGTTAAATCTTTGTTCTTCCATATTTGTTTATCTTTATTTCCGATTCCGCTTCCGCTTTCTATTTCTTAGCAGAAAATATATTGCAAAAGCAGAATTAAAGGTAAATGATAAAGAAACGAAGAACATGAGATTTTAACGTGGAACCCTACTCCTTAAAGAGCGGGATGAAATCACGAGAGAACGCCTCAAAGGGCTGATTTATGCACTGCACTTTTTCATCTGATACAAGAGTTCTGGGGCTTCTTATATAGCATCCACAGAGCCTCCAAGTCCTACCACTGGTAGATGTGGGACTAAACTACTGGATGTGGTAAATGGATCTTGGAAGGATCCGTCTGCCCATCTTACATGATGATGATGATGATGATGATGATGATGATGATGATGATGCATACTCTGACCCTCCCCCTCAAGCTGGAGCATGTAATGCTTGGTTTGGACAAACAGAAAGAAATCTCAAACTCACGCTACAGGACACTGCGAACAATATCAATTCAACATGCACAACTGTCGGTTGCTGTCGAGGGCGTTGTTTCTCATGCTGTGCATGTGAGGAGGACAAATGGGTTGGAGTATGAGTTGAACCGAATCTTCTCGTCGGAGAGCATGTGCTCTGTACTGCGCTTGTTAGAGTCACTGCAACTAAAATGAGTCTCTACTTGGAGAACTCTGGCTCGCCACACCATGCAGACAACTGCTCCATCTCTGAAAGGGCCGAACTGAAAAGTCGTTGAGACATCCTTGCCGGAATCCACGATCGCTGGAGAATGGAGTTTGAAGAAGTCTCCTCGTCGGAGAACTGGGTCTCTCCCATAGTGGCTTAGAGAATGTGATCTCTACTCTGGAGTTCCTATGAAACCGCATGAAAACCCTAGCCCACATGAGATAGGGAATGTGATCTCTACTCTGGAGTCCCTATGGAACACATGAAAACATTGACCATAAACAAAAATGGGGACCACAAACTTTGATGGCAAAAATGTGTACATCTGACTGAGGACTTGGAATCTGAACGTCGAGTCTGAAATCTGAAGAACTGTAGAGTATGAAAAACTGCCTGGTCTGGAATCTAACATCTGAATCTGGAATAGATATGTGACTCTACACAATACTCCCCTTTTCTCCCATACTTGTCGTGAAACAATGACATCGATAAATTTAGGAGGAGATAATAAAATGGGGAGAAAACATGAACAAGCCGATAATCATAATTTTTTCTGACAAATAAGCCGTTCATTTTTTGTTATAGCTGTTCTTCTTTTTCCGGCTAATACAATTTTTTTGCCGACTCACCTTTCATTTTTTTTTCATGTACGTTTTTGTGCACACCTCTTACAAAAACCAAAATTTATAAGGCCCAAACAAGTGCAATAGTAAGGGGCCCTCCCTTTTTTTCCTTCACCCCCATTGAACCCAAGCCCCCCTCCCCTTTTTTCCCTTATTCACACATTTTTTAAGTCATCAGCTCAAATGGGCCACCGCCGCTTGGAACGGGGGAAGTGGAGGGCGTCGCCTGGGATGCATGCTGGCAGAGGTGGCTCATTGCCGCCCATTGGAGGAGCATCACACCTTGCTGTTGTGCTGCTATATGCAGTTGGACGAGAGAACCTACTGCGTGGACATGGTAAGGGATGTGCGCGATCCGAGAGGAGATGATGTTTTGATAGGACTCATCGTCTGCACCTACGCCTGTGCCTGCGTGATGTAGATGAGGGCGCCACCACCGCTCGAAAGAAAGCTCGAAGGAGAGGCTCATTGGCACTGTCGCCGTTTGGTCTTGGTGAATCACATAGCTGCTGTGCGTAGGCGGCGCTGGAAGAGCGCTTGGTGAGGAGATCTCGCACTGCCTACGCGAGATCGAGATAGAGAGAAGGCCACATGTGAGATCTGAGGATGCGTGCGATGAAAAGAGCCAAGGAATTGCTCGCGGCATGGAACTTCATTTTTTTTACATTTGCTTGAGACGATCATGCATCTGTGATGTCAACAGGAGTTGTGGCTGAAGGTGCTGCCACCAACCATCGCCTGTATCGATGCGGCTGGACGTCCGCTTGAAGAGGAGTGAATCATGATGCAAATCTCCCTACTCTTGGATACCTAGGGTTTTGTAAACCCTAACTAGTTCTCTAGATGGTCGGACCAAATCAGAGTCAACAGTTGCTATGCAAGAATCAGGGTTTAAAAAAACTGTAAAACTTGATCACGAACATGAACTAGATTGAACACCAATCTTCAAAATAATCTTCAATAATAAATCTTCAAGAATATAATCGACTCTTGAATCTCAAACATAAATACTAAAATCCTCGAGAATCGACCGTTTTGAAACCATGTTAGAAAATATAATACGGAAGTCAAATCAGAGATAAGTGATAAAGAAATGAAGAACACATGATTTTAACGTGGAACCCTACTCCTTAAGGAGCAGGATGCAATTACAGGAGAATGCCTCAAAGGGCTTTTATGCATTGCGCTTTCTCATTTGATATAGGAGGTTCGGGCTTCTTATATAGCCTCCACAGAGCCTCCAAGTCCCACCATCGGTAGATGTGAGACTAAACTCTTGGATGTGGTAAATAGATCTTGGAAGAATTCATTTACCTATCTTACATGGTAATGACGCATACTCTAACACAATCTATGGAGGATCATGCAACAAGATCTCAACGGATCGTGCATGGCATGATTGAGGAATTTTCAGAGGCGATGGAGGCACAATCTCCCTAATTGAGCATGTTTTACGCGAGAAACCCCCTGTTGGCAGTGGAGGCTTGTTGACTCAAACCTAAGCTAATGGGAGTCAACAGTAGGTCTTTTATTGAAGGCATGATTGGATAGGCTGGATGAGTGGGGTCAGATAGAATTGTTGGAGCAGTATCGGATGGAAAGATCTAGTTTGGTCTGACGGGTCGGGTTGGTCCCAACCTCCCGTGGACATCTTCAATCGCGGGAGCAATGCAACCGGATGGATCAGGTTGCTAGGGTTTTGATCAGTTCGAGAAGCATATCAACCATGACGATTTGAGTGCTGTGAAGATTGACCGTTGCTTTCGAGTTGTAGGTTCTGGTTGTTAGTGGAAGTCGGGGTGTTACGGTAGGTGATCACCCATGCGTATTGTTACATGGGTGGTTCCCTCGGAGTCTTGAGCTCCATTCATTCAGGAAATTGGACACCTACAGAACCAACCAATGATTTGGGTTGGTATGCCTCATTTAGAGGAGAATGCTTCTAGGTTGGTAACGAGGAAAAATAAGTGGATGTTGTTAGCGACATGTGCTAGTAGACATGGGAGATTGGTGCGCAGGGAGATTGCGCATAAGTCCGCATAGATTCCTATCCTCTCGTTTTCACGAAAAGGAGGAATCCAGAGGTCAGGAGGTGGCTGGAGCGTGAAATGGAAGACAAGCTGGGGCCAACCCTTATGTGAGTATCGAAGAAGATGCTGTGACAAAAGCTATAGAAGAAAAGATGGAGGGATGTTTACTGAAGTTTGGGGAAGACTGCGAGTGAAACGATGAATATTCACGCGTGGGTTGCGGATTGTCTGGGGGTCAAACTTCATACCACTAGCCCTCCGAGTGGATCATGTAAATTGTCAATTGGAGCATGAGGGGATGTGGCGACTGGGAGAAAAGAAATGCATTGGGGAATCTCCTTGGATCGTGGCAAGTCGACATGGCTTTCATTCGACTTGCCTTTCATTTCACATGGCTTTCATTTTTTTGACATGACTTTCATGCAATAAAAGAAACTAAGGGGTTGGGATCCATGGTTGTGGAAAGCAATATCTCATCCCCGGTTGATCGAGTTTAGAACTATAGGGGTTGTTGGCAACTATATAGGTGTTTTGCTAGCCTGGAACGCAGAAACATTTCAATTGTAGTTTACACTCGGACCCAAATTTGTTTTAGTGGTATTGAAACATGTATCTAGCGACATGAGACTAATTGTCTTGTCAGTCTATGGCCATATTAGCGGTCCTTGAGGAGAGATATTGAGGGAAATTAGAATTATTGATGCAGATGGAAAATCGGTAGATATGAGAGAGGAGAGAAGAAGATCGCAATGCGCTTCATGGGATAAGAGGGGATCGAGATGAGATGAGAAACCCTAGAACTTTGGGAGAATTGGGGATAATGGTGGAGGAACACTTAAAAGTTTAGTTCATAATATAATCTGAACTACAATGGACTAGTGCCCATTTTATATAGGGAGAAGGTCTAATTGTAATAAAATAAAATAGTAATTAAATAAAATCATAGTTGGACACTGATTTACTCTTATTGACTCACTATTTAATCTTCCATAGATATTACAATCAATCCCGAATTTATTTAATATAAATAAAATCAACCAACCAACTAATTTAAGATGAAAAATCCTAATTTAAGAAATCCCCAAATTTGCAATTTACTTCAATTCGATTCGATCTATCAATTTGGGAATAAGTGCACCAATTCTCCATCGCGTGAAAAATTCGTCTCCTGATGAACTACTTGTTCTTTAGGCTCAAGTCTTGACGATTTAATTCTAGCTTTCCCTATTCCACGCCGAAGGAACATATGTGAGCATACAATAGAATCCAGGTGCCTTTAGTGCAGTGGTTGGAGACGTCAACTTCTTGTTGGAAGAACATTTGTGGTGCAAAAGGTGGCGTCCACGTGGATGCTGCTCCCATGATGTGGTGCATGAAGAATTAATGGGGCATCTTCATCTCAGGCACCACGAAATTTGAAGGAGACATAGAGAATGAATTGTATAGGTCTAGGATGAGAGGAGATGCATGTAATATACTAGACCATAGGGCCCTTATATAGGCAATTCCCACATTCCTAATCCTAACTGGAATTGATGGATGCATATTTCCTCTTTCCCCTTCTTTTTGTAATGTTTTCCACTAAAAGGCATCCTCGAAATTTGTCTCCTCTTTTATTTACATAACAACTCCAATAGCCTCTCTTGAAATTATCATTTTGATAAAAAAAATATTAGAGGAGGGGTGTCCTTGAAATTTCCCCAAATCAAACCCTTTTGCCTTATTTTAAGGGATACATCTCGAGCAAAATTCCCCAAGAGATGGGATTTGTTTCCCTTTCACGATGACCCCCGACCCCTCTTAGGGTTTCGATTCCCTTGCTCAGGCCTAGACAATAGCGGCGACGGTTACTGTTCGAGCAATGCGCTGGATGGTGGTGGACATGTATCTTTATGGAGCAGGGCCTATGCTGATCCGTACGTTGGCGATGACACGGATCCCAACTACCATAGTGACATCACCGCCCGATTGCAAGCTTACGACGATTATGACTCGTTCGGTTGGGTAGAGGCTGTTGGTGATCGGGTGTTGCCATCTCCGGTTGCAGTGAGGACATGTCTTTTACGGTATTCGACGACGCTTGCGGCAAGGGATGACATAGGGTTGACGATGGGGCTTCCCCGAAGGTGTTGGATGCTATGAGGATGATAGTTCGGGGGTAACGAGTGCGGCAGTGAGGCTATTGGGATGCACCAGTCGCGTGAGGGGAGTTTGCTGGGGCATTTGGGTGGTAGAGGGTGGATGGTGTGGGATGGTGGCGTGATTGAAGCCAACTGAGATGGTGTCATTGACACACGAGCCTCCTGAACATCTACTTCAGTAACGACCAGATTGAGAAACTACAATTCTTAATTTGTCAGACCTTTGTCGAATATGGGTCTCGAGTTTTCTTCATGTTCTTTTTCTCGGACATCAACTTTGATAGCTAAAAACACAATAATTTCATATTCTTCATCTGTACTTTCGAGTATTGGTCTTGTGTTGTCATTGCTTTCTTGTACAAGAGTTGTATCAATAAAATCTTCTTTCAGACAGAAAATACCTTTGTTTCCGGATCAAAGGTGGGTTGTATCAAAGAGGCAACGGTCTAAATTTTCGTGTTTATGCAGGATTCTTCCATGAACTGTGAATCTAACCATGCTTGTACCTTGACGCTTGATATAAGACACTGCTTGAACTTCTTCAAACGTGAAGAGAACCTTGTTCGAGTTGACTTAAAACGAATTGTAGCTGCCAACATACGATCGGATCATCGAATCATAAGAACGATTCGATTTTCATGCTCTGATACCAATTGATGCAGATGTAAAATCATGAGAGATGAGAGAGAGGAGTGAAGTAGATCGCGACACGCTTCATGGGATGAGAGATGGTCGTGATGAGAGGAGAAAGCTTATAAATTTGAGAGAAGGCGTAATAATGGTGGAGGCTTTCTCCAAACAAAAACACTCAAAATTTTAATTCAAAGCATAATTTGAATCACAATAAATTAGTCTCCCTTTTATATAGGGAGGGGATCTAATTGCAAACTTAGTAACATAATAAAATAGCAATTAAAAAAATCCTAATTGGACTCTAATCTACTTTAGTTGACTCACTAACTAAATTAATCTACCATAAATATTGAGATTACAATCTGTTAGAAAATAGGATTGCGGAAGCGTATCAGAATTAAATAATAAGAAATATGAAGAACGAGATTTAATGTGGAACTCTACTCCCTAAGGAGTGCGATGAAACCATAGGATAACACCTCAAAGGGCTGATAGTCTATTGCTTTTCTCACCGAATACAATGGGTGTAGGGGTCTATATATATCCCTCACCGCATCTCCACATCTCACAGATTTTAGATGTGGGACTAAACTCATGGATGGGGTAAATGGATCCTGGAGAGACCCATTTACCCATCTACAATATAAGTGACGAACAACCAAATACTCCAACACTCCCCCTCAAGCTGGAGCATGCAGTGCTCAACTTGGACAAACAGAAAGAAAACTCAACTCACGTTACAAGATACTACAAACAATATCAACTCAACGCGCACAACTGTCGGCTGCTGTCGAGGACATTGCTTCTCATGCCGTGCAGGTGAGGAGGACGAACAGGCTGTAGTGTGAGTCAATTGAATCTCCTCGTCGGAGAGCATGTGCTCTGTATTGCGCCTGTCAGAGTCACTGCAACTGAAATGAGTCTCCTCGTCGGAGTACTCTGGCCCGCCACAACATGTGAACAACTGCTCCAACTCTGAAAAAGGGTCGAAAAGAGCGTTGCTAATTATCCATACACAGTTCTCTGAAGATGGGTCTCTCTCATAGGAACCTCGAAGTGGGTTCTCTCTCATAGGAACTTCGGAAGGATCTCGTATTGGTGTTCATGGTCGCTTGAAAATGGAGTCTGAAGAAGTCTCCTCGTCGAAGAACTGAGTCTCTCCCATCTGACACCAAGAATGGCACTCTACTCTGTAGTCCCTATGAACCACATGAAAACCCGAGCCAACATGGCATAGGGAATGATACTCTACTTTGGAGTCCCTATGGATCACATGAAAATCCTGGCCGACAAAACAAGAAAGATGGGGACCACTGAAAAATGATGGCAAACATGTGTTCATCTGAAAGAAGACCGCATACATGTGCGTGTCTGAAACTGAGGACTCAGAAGACGATCGTCGAGTCTGAATATCTGAACTATAGAGTCTGGAAACTGAATGGCCTGGAAATCTGACATATGATTATGGAATATGGATCCGACCTGTGACTCTACACAATACTCTCCCTTACTCCCATACTGGTTGGAATGACAATGGCGTCGACCAAGTTGAGAGATGATAAAAATGGAGAAAAACATGAACTTATGCGACTTTTTCTCTAATATTTTAATAGCCGTCTTGATTGATTTTTTTAAAAATTTTAAATTTCTAGGTAGTTGCTTCGTCTCTCTCTCTCTCAGTACAACTTTTGCAACAATTTTTCCTTTTTTTGGAATTGCATACGGCTTTTGTATGTACACGCCTTTTTCCTCTTGTTTTTTTAACAAAGAAAATGTGGTCCAATTGGACTCAATCTTACCTCAGCTCACTTGGGCTTACAAAACATCTTGGACCTCTCTTTCGTTCTCTCTCTCTCTCTCTCTCTTCCTTTTTTCTTTTTTTTTTAATTTAAATTTGGTCTCAATCGAAACTCCTCTCTTTTTTACGGTTGATGCCTCCTCCCCTTTCTTCATTGATGCAACATGGGAAACTTTACCGATTTTTTTCATCTAGTATGCTACATGACATTTTTTTAAGTGAGTCTGAATTTTCATTTTTATTTGATTATGTAAAAGGTCCATTATACAAGGCCTTATTATCCTTTTTTTGTTTTGTTCTATTTAAACTAGTTAGTTGTATGTTTGGTGGGATTTGGCCTATATAAAGGCCCACCACCCTATGAGAAAGAAATTGAATGAGAAATAATTATTCCCTCCACTAATTCTCTCTCTCTCTCTCCCTCCCTTCCCCTCTCTCTCCCTGTAGCCCTATCCCCCTTTCTTTTTCCCTAATCCAACCCTAACCCGTCTCCCTACCCATGCCGCCTCTTCCCATCTTCCTCCCCACCCGCACCCTCACCATCCATTTCCACCGACTCCCTTCCTCCCACATCACCTTCCCCTTTTTTTTCAAACTCTGTCGCGTCACCCAACACCTCCTGTAGCCCCCGTCAACACCACTCTACGCTGTCACCGCCGTCTTTCTCCAACCCGATTTCCTCGCGGATCTGCCACTGGACCCTTTCCGCATTTACCCATCTCCCACATAAGTGACGCATATAAACAAATACTCCAACACTCTCCCTCAAGATAGAGCATGCAATGCTTAGCTTGGACAAACAGAAAGAAATTCAACTCAGTATACATGACTCTACGGACAATATCAATTCAATGAACACAACTGCCGGCTGTTGTCGTAGACGTTGCTTCTCATGCAGTGCAGGTGAGGAGGCCGAATTGGCTAGAGTGCGAGTCAAACTGGGTCTCCTCGTCGAAGAGCATGTGCTCTGTACTGCACATGTCAGAGTCACTGCAACTGAAAATGAGTCTCTACATGGAGAACTCTGGCCCGCCACAACAATGTGGACATGTGCTCTATCTCTGAAAAAGGTCGAAAAGAGCATGCTAATTATCCATACATAGATCTCTTAAGATGGGTCTCTCTCATGGGGACCTCCAAGTGGGTTCTCTCTCATAGGAACCTCGGAGGGATCTTGTACTGGAGTTCATGATCGTTGGGGAATGGAGTCTGAAAGAAGTCTCCTCGTCAGAGAACTGGATCTCTCCCATCTTGCTCAGAGAACGGTACTCTACTCTGCAGTCCCTATGATATCACATAAAAACCCTTGCTCACATGGTATAGGGAATGATCCTCTATTCTGGAGTCCCTATGGCTCATATGAAAACTCTGGACGAAACATAAAAGATGGGGACCACACAAAAGATGGCAAACATATGCACATCTGGAAAGATTGCATATATGTGTGTGTCTGAAACTGAGGACTCGGAAACATCTGACTTTGAGTCTGAATATTTGAGAAACTATAGAGTCTGAACAAATGGTTGGTCTGGAATATGACATCTGAATCTGGAGCAGACATGTGACTCTACACAATACTCCCCCTTTCTCCCATACTTGTCGGAAGTGACATCGCCCAAGTTGGGAGAAGACAATAAAATGGGGAAAACACGAATCATGCATTTTTTTAATAAGCCATATCAATTTTTTCTTCTTCTTTTTTTCTTTCTTTCTTTTCTTCTTTTTTTACAGCTTTTCCTTCTCATATTTTTTGGAAATATGCGTACGGCTTTTTCTTTTATACACGCATTGTCAAAGAAATCTCTCATTCCCTTTTTTTGATTTTTTTGAATACACGGCTCAAACATGGCCCAAATACAACTTATGGCACCCCTCATTTTTAGCCCATTTGGGCTCTCTCCTCTCTTTTTCCTTTTTTTAATTGGTGGCCCACAAGGCCGTAACCATATTTAGGGTTCCTCGTAGTGGGAACCCCTTTGCTCAAGGACCGCCGCCCCCCTCCCGATGGGGCTTTACGTGGAGCATGCTACACGCCACTCGCCACCTGTAAGTCTTAGGGAGCGTCGTAACTGGAAATCGGGAAGGTGGCCTGGAAGTCATGATCGAGGCGAGATGATCTGCGCGAAGGAGGATACGACCATCGCCGCTAGTTCTGAGTTTGCGTCGTCGGAGGGGCTCTGCCATGAGTGGTGTGGCGACTAGATAGGAGGGTCCTGCCTGGAGAGGAACCTCCGCGTGAAGGTTTCGCGTACTGCTGGAGCTCAGATCGACAACGCTGCTTAAGGGGTGGTTCTCGCCACCGCCTCTTAAGTTTTTTTGTGGAGCATCGCGCGGTTCCTGGGAACCTTCGCCAGGGAGTTTGTTTGAACTGGACCGTCTCCTGGAGTTCTTGGTTGGCTGGAGCACCGTGAGCTTGAAGTTTGCTCATTTTTTGTTTTGCTGCTTCGATTTGAAGTCCTGCGCTACTGCTTGAAGATGGTTGCACCACTAGTTTGCAAAAGATAAAGTTCCTCTCATCAGTTTGCAAGATCGGAGGAGATCGACGCCTGGGCATCGCGAAGCCGTCTCCTTCTATCGCTGCCTTGCTGGATATTGGAGGTTCGATTCTCGAGAATTGTGCCTCCTGCATGAGGCATGAAGATCCAGAACACAAACTTGAATTACTTCAATCAAGATTAGGGTTTTTAGGAACTTTAAAACTTGAGAATTTGTACTGCCATTGAATTAGGGTTAGAGCCCCCCCTCCCAATTTATGGAACCCGATCCCAAATACATGATACATAAATTTCAAGAAATCTCCAAGAACAATAATTGGAATTAGGGTTTCAAGAAACCCTAAAATAAAAACACGAACTCGATTGATCTTAAAAAACTTCAAAATCATCGACGATCAACAAGAATGACCCGCTCTGATACTATGTTAGAAAATAGGAATGCAGAAGCGTATCACAAAATAAAATAATAAGAACATGAAGAACATGGGATTTTAACGTGGAACCCTACTCCCTAAGGAGCGGGATGAAGCCACGGGAGAATGTCTCAAAGTGATGATAATATATTGCTTTTCTCAATGGATACAATGGGTGTGGGGGCCTATATATAGCTCCCACTGAGTCTCCACATCCCACAGACGGTAGGGCTGTCAGGAAAGCTCGAGCTCGATGAGCTCAACTCGGGCTCGACTCGTTAAGGGCTCATGAGCCTGACTTGAAACCTTAACGAGCTCGAGCCCGAGTTGGGTTTTATGGCTCGTTAGCTTATCGAGTCGAGTTCGAGTTGGGCGTTGTTCAACTCGGAAACTCGACTCGATAACACATTTCCCATCTTAATAAAAAGTTGAAACCTATATACCGAAACTTCCCCAGACCAGACCGATGGTTCCTATTTGCATAAAAAGCTACAGAAAAGAGTATAAAACATCAAAGTTACAAATGGCATTTGCATAATTTAATGTAAAATATGGAACAATGACTCGTTAAGAGGTTCATGAGCCTGCTCATTTTAAGGTTCGTGAGCTAGCTCAGAAACTCATGACTCGATAGGAAGCTCGTGAGCAAGCTCATTTTGAGGCTCGTGAGCCAGCTCAAAATCTCGTGGCTCGATAAGAGGCTCGTGAGTCAGCTCGAACTCGACGAGTTCGAGTTCGAGTTGGTGATCCATGACTCGACCCTTATCGAGCCCGAGTTCGAGCCTTAGGTTTCTTATCGAGTTCGAGTCTGAGTTGAGGCCAACTCGGCTCGTTGAACTCGATAGACACCCCTAACAGACGTTAGATATGGGACTAAACTCTTGATGGGGATGACACATTTAAACAAATACTTCAACAAAAGTATTTCTGTCTTAGCGGATCAAAGTAGTGGTACCCCTCCTGGGTATGAGAGTAGCCGTCAAACACATACTTGACAGCTCGAGGAGAGAGCTTGTCACGAACTGGAGAGACATCATGAATAAAGGCAACAGATCCAAACACACGAGGTGTAAGGGAGAAAAGATCCTTCTCGGGAAACATGATCGAGAAAGGAATCTTCTCTCCCAACACAACCGAGGATATACGGTTTACGAAATAGCAAGCAGTAAGGACAGCATCGCCCCAATAAGCATGAGGAGCACGGCTCTGTATCAACAACGTTCTGGTCACATCAAGTAAGTGACAATATTTGCGCTCGACAACACCGTTTTGCTGTGAAGTATAAGCACATGAGGTCTGGTAAACAACGCCATTAGATCTAAGAAACTCAGAAAGCTGTAAGGTGCAGAATTCCAAAGCATTATCAGAATGGAGATATTTGACACTGGTAGAAAAAATATTCTTCATCTCATTAATAAAATACTTGATCACAAATCCAGCCTCAGACTTATTCCTCAATAAAAAGACTCAGGAAAGTCTAGAAAAATCATCGATAACAACTAGATAAAAATGATATCCCTGGTGATCAGGAACAGGACTCGGACCCCAAATGTCTAAATGAAGGAGCTCATTGAGAACTGCTTGGACTCTGACAGGATGGAAAGGAGGAACGATGATGCTTCTCAAGCTGGCATGCCTCACACTAAAAGGAAGATCTTGTGGAAATCATGACATAGCTTCTGCAGAGGAAGGTGACCAAACCGAAAGTGCCACCGATATGAAGAGATTGGTTCAGTAGGTATAGCAGAAACACCAGTATGAGGAGGTTGGACCAATTTGTGAGCCCTCGCTGCTCACGACCACATCTAATCACCTTGCCCGTGAGCATGTCCTGAAACACAAAAGACGAAGGGTCAAAGATGGCACGATAATACAGATCCTTAGTGACATGACTAATAGAAAGTAAATTCATCTGAAGGCATGAACATATAAAACATTCTGAAGGTGCATGGACGATGTCAAATACACCTCCCCCCATCCTGTAACAGGTAAGTGGTCGCCATTAGCAATGGCAACCCATTTGCCAGGTGGTATAGTCCTGTAGGACCTCAGCTGCATTTTGTCTCCATACATGTAGTGAGAAGCACCAGAATCCATAATCGACTTTATCATGTCTGCATCAGTACTACCATTACAAGCATAGGCGATACTTGAGGTGCTCGAAGAGGCTCTGGCTGCGACTGTGGTATCTGTAGTGGTGGTGACAGTAACATGAGTCTTGATCTCTCTAATACGGGAGACAATATCATCCACACAAGGGTCAGCTTGGGAAGCTGGTCTCTGAAGACACAATCTGCTCCACTGCTCGACCAGAAGTAGGATATCCATGCTTCTGGTAACATGTCTCCTCTGCATGTCCAGGCTTACGACAATAGGTGCAAGGAACATGCTACCGTCCATCGCCTTTGCCTCGAGGGGTGTGTCCTCTGGACTGGATCACCCCCTGACCACGAGAAGCGGCCATCGCTGAAGAGGGCAAAGAAGTGGCTGTCGAAGGCATGATGATACGACTAAGACGGCTATAGGCCTACTCTATGGGAGGTATGGTAGATCCAGTAAGAAGCTGAGTACGTGCAGCATCATACTCTGTATCAAGTCCAACCATGAAGACTACAACCATTATGGAGTTCCTATACATTTTATGTTGCTTAATAGATGTCGAAATAGGCATGCAGCTATGAAGCTTCTCAAACATGCCGTGGAACGAAGAGTTGTAGTCATGCAAAGGGCGTCCATTCTGCTTGGAATTGTAGATATCAAATTGTAGCTGAAGAATCTTGTCCTCATTCTTCGCTTGAGCATAGGTGGATGCCAAAGTGTCCCACATCGCCTTGGCTGTGGGTTGAGTCAGAATATCATTGGCTACCTCTGTGGTGAGGGTCCCACAAAGCCAAACACGTGCATATGTGTCATCTTGCTTCCAAGAAGCATTTGCCTTAGTCTTATCCGTTGGCTCTGGATCTGTCAGGATGTGCTCCTTGTTGTTGCACTGCATGAGGGTGAGAAACTGCATGGACCACAACTCATAGTTGGTCCCATCCATCTTAGCGATGGGAGCTGGGCCCTTAAAGGATCCAAATGAAAAAATATCACCTTTGTTCTCTGACATGATGGAAAAACGACCGAACAATGGAACTCAACTAGAGAGTAGACCTATATGAACGAGTCTATACAATTATATAGAGGATTGGTTGTACGTGTAGACTCATACAATCATTCTCATCAATCTTCGCTGCTCGCTAGGGCCGGAAAACGTGATTTATAGGCATGAAACCACGTTTTTCGGTCAAAATCAGACCGATTCAATCTGCAGATCGAGTTGCAGGAGTACGTGAGACACACGGGAGGGATTACGATGACTTGGGAGGGCCGTTAGGCGACCACCGTCGGTCTTGGTGGCGGGGGACGACCAGACGATGACCTGGGATTAGTTCCCAGCACCCCACGCGACGACTGATGGGGGGGGGGGGTTGAGAGGGGCTTGGCGGCGATCTTGGGGCTCTGTGACGGCCTGGTGGCTGCCTGGGATCAGTTCTCGGCATCGTGCGATGATTGGGAGGGTTTTGAGGGACCTCGACAGTGGTCAATCGTGGAGGGTTGGCGACGTGACGACACTGGTAAGAGGAGGGGGGTAGGGTTAGGGCTATGTGTGGGACATGAGAATTCTGATCTAGGACCGTCGCTTTGATACCATGTAGAGGAAAAAGATTGAATTAAATTAATGAGAGGCCCTAGAGTTCTCTTATATAGGAGAGGAACCGATTGGGCAAATTACAAGACGAGGACAGAAGGAATAGAAAATAAACAAAACAATAATAATGATAACGAATATCTCAACAAAGTCTTAAGTAGAATTATGGTCTTTGACTATGGAGATGCATTGTGGATTGCAATCATTTTTGGTGTTGGAAGGTGCCGATAATGGGAAGGTTTTTCTTCAGTTGCTGAGGCTGGAGAAAGTTTTTCTTTTAGTTGCTGAGGCAAGGTAGAATTCCAACAGGGGCTAGACTTGCTCATCTCTTTCGAGGTGTCAATACCTCGTGGGCTCATTGTTCAGCAAAAGGTGAATACATGGTTCATCTATTCTTTCTATGCAAGAAATACAAGGATGTTTGGGTCATGGTGGCTATCCCATGAGTGGTTACTGGTTGCTCAACATCCTTCTGGGATTCACTTGGGTCGAATTGACATGGGTCGGATAGGAACATATCCTTAGCTGTTGTTGTGATTTGGGCTCTCTGGCTGGCAAGAAACAATGCGGTGCCCGGACATGATAGTTTTTTATCCGAAGAATGTAGTAACAGCAACGTCAAAGCCTTCCCTCACATTAAGTATGATTGGCTAAATGGATTCTTTGCCTCCATTCAATCTTAATTTGGTTATTCTCGACTTGGATCCAAATAACTAAGATACATTCGGATAGTCTCCTTCCAACACTTCTTGATTCTTCCTCGCCCTCTCTTAACGGGCTCAACATCCCAGATCTCAATACGGAGAATGTAGTAGATTATGCAATTTCTAGTTGCTGCTTGGCTATATAAATTCTGATGGCTGTTCTATTACACAGCTTTGTACTTAAAGCCTTGTGGTTATAGGAAGTTTTTGGGCGTGAATCTTAGCGGTGAATGCCAATTTTTCTTAAAAAATATTTTAGGATGGGATTTGGCTACCAAGGTCCATGACACCCTTTTAGATGACACGATTGATGAGTTCTCACTGCTGGTCAAGTTTGCTGGATTATATAGTGCCAGATCAAAAGGGGACACTTGGGATTGTTTGGGAGATAACTTCTCTTTCTCCAAGGTATATGTATGAGGCATTGAGGGGTGACGGCAGCTCCCTGATTTGAACCTTGCTTTGGACTTCAGTCTGATGTGGAAAATTTAAGCACTCTGTTGAGGCTACACGCATGGTTATTGAGGCAAAAGAAACTGGTTACCATGGTGTTCAGATGCCGACAGGGGATGGATTGGACAAAAAGTGGCCATGAGGAGGACATGGCAACCTAATCTTCATGTATTCATATGCAAGTTTGATTTGGAGGGAAATGGGGATATCATGGATGCATTGCTATCTCAGCGTATTAAGAAACTATTGACAAATGTGGGGGGTATGGTGATGACTTCCATGCATGGTTCCGTCTTGAACTGGGAAGAGAGATGAGTGGTCACGTGGTGCATCCACATTTTGGACGGGCCTTGCACGGTTGCACCATCATGCCTATGGCCCTATGCAGTTGTTTTGATCCTGTGTTTTGGGGATAAGGAGAGCCATTGAGATTTTCATTTGACGATTGCCCATGTTTGGGCTGGTTTGCAACATTGATTCCCAGATTTGTTAGTCTATGTAAGGACCATACAAAGAGCTATCAGAGAAGTGGAATCTACAGACTGGGGGTCTGAGAGGCATTTGGAGAATCTTTTGGCAAATTTTTTTTAAAACATTGCTTTGGAGAGTGCATGTATGGTGAGTTGTTGGGGGAAATAATTGTAACCTGTGTTCTCTTGTGAACATGTATCAACCTTTGGTCGCCATCCCTTCTCTCCGAAAAAAACATGAAGGCAATTCGCGAAAATGAT
The DNA here is from genome assembly GCA_037367405.1 of Ottelia alismoides. NCBI lineage: Eukaryota > Viridiplantae > Streptophyta > Magnoliopsida > Alismatales > Hydrocharitaceae > Ottelia > Ottelia alismoides. Next base: position 161,719 of record JAZKJV010000477.1, on the reverse strand, counting down.
ATCAGTGGCCCTTCCACTGAAAATGGTTACCCATAAGATGGTGAGAAACTGACGTAAACGAGGTGTGCATTTGACCTGCTTGGTCTTAACTGTCTTGTGAATCTGGCCATTTTCTTTAGTGATTTTGAAAACTTGTTTCAAATCATTGTTTTAAACCAATCTTGCACTTGTTCAGATACACAAATATTTTGTCTCAAAACTGTCTATGTGCTCAATTATCCTCTGGCTTGTGCATTCTTCACTTTTTCACTTTGTTTTGTAAATGCAAATGACACAGGGTCGCATTCTTACTACCGTAGGGGTAACAGCAGCTATTTTCTCATCCCCCCTGGTGGCTTTTTTCAATGTCATTGCCCTTGCATTGTGGCCATCATGGCTAACAGTAGCTATTTCAGAGACTGTAAGAAAGGTCTGTTCTGTAACATCTATCATCAAGATTTTATCTTTTTTAGATTTCTGTTATCTTGTTGCGGTCATAACTTCTTGTTCAATTTACCGATATTATACATGATTTTTTTCAGATGTATTTTTCTTAAGCACCTTTCTTGCTATTTTGTATGTTTTTCTGTAAATCTAATTAAAAGAAAGGGATCTTCTGTTAGTTTTTTTCTAGTGAAGATTTTGTATATCCCCAGCCATCAAACATCTCATTTCGATCAACCGTCTGCAATGTTTTTTCTTTCTGAAAAGAAACAATCTATAAAATGTCATTTTGTTGCTTTCATTTGCAGGAATGCTTTTTTACAGACCTAGTTTTTTCTGATACCATCTGACTAGGGTTGCAGAGTACATCTTACTGTTGACATTATTTGCCTTACTGTTGACATTTTTTATTTCAAAATGCCTTAACTGTTGTCATTATAGGTGGTAACTTACGTTGTTACAAGACCTGGAAGGGAATTATTGTTCACAGTGGTCTCTCAAGATGAAAAATATAAAGCAAAGGTATGAATCCTTTTTATTATACCAGTAGCAAATTTAATGTGAAATTAGCTTGATTTTCTTTCATCTGAAACATGATGTCCTGTAGGTATGTATAGATGTTATTGTTCAACGATTGGGGGATGCTACTGCCGCTGCAATCTATAAGCTACTTTTTGCAAGAGATAATAAGTGGTCATCTGTTCTTTCCTTCTATTCTTTACCTGTAAGTATAATAGGAATTCAACCCTCTATTTATGCTGTGAAGAAATATGAGAGAATGCATTGAGATTGTTTATTCAGGATGTCTAGGGGTGCTTATGTAGTGCAAAACCCTAGAGAGCTCATAAAGGGGCAATTACATAAAGGGGCCCCAAAGGGTTACAACTCAATAATATGAAAAATAAACTCACTGTAACACTCCCCCTCAAGTTGGAGCATATCTATCGATCATGCCTAACTTGAAAATTATCCACGAGGAGTTTCTTTGGTAACACCTTCATGAAGCCCTTCTCACGAAGCGGGTGAGCAAGCTTTGGGGTGCCAGTGATGATCTTTGTTGCAGCCTTCTGCGTCGGATATATGATGTTAATGGTGCCTCACCTCGGCCCGGCTTCCGTGCTGTGTCTACCACGGCCTTCTGGAGGGGGATTCTGGGGGTTCTCCCTCGTCTTCAGGTTGACTTCAAGCTGGTGCTTGGCAACAGGGATTCTTTCGCTTTCTGGACTGATGATTGGACGGATGCAAGGCCTTTGAATGTGCATTTTCCGCGCCTCTTTCATTTGGCCGCGGATCGGGAGGCAAGTGTTGCTTCGTGCTGGTCGGATGGAAACTGGCTGCCTACGTTCTCTGCTAACTTCTCGGATCAACGCCTTGAAGACTTTCTTGTGTTAATGGATTCCTTGCGCGTGTTGGGGAGGCCGACTGCGCACAGGGACCATTGGGTCTGGCGTGGGGGACCCTTTTCTGTTAAGAGGGCCTATGGGGCGATTTGTAGGTTACCCCCTCGCGCTCTGACGCTCTGCTTAGGGACTGCAATTTCCTGTGGGGTTTGGGCCTCTCCGAGCGAGTTGGCTTCTTCTATTGGCTTTTCAGGAGGCAAAGATTGCTGACGAGGGACCGTTGTGCTAGGCTTCTGGACACCGTTTCTGATCGGTGCCTCCTGTGTGATGTGGATATTGAGTCTGTTGATCACCTGTTCTTCCAGTGTCCGAAGACAACCCCAATCTGGGGTGGGGCGGATCTCGACTGGGCATGTGTGACGGACATGGCCTCTTTTTGCGGCTCCTTGGTGATGAACAGACTGCGGCCTCGGCGGGTCCTGTTGCGACCTCTTGCTATCGTTTGGGCTATTTGGCTGGCCAGGAACACGCTTCTCTTCTCGGTGCAAAGGTTCTATAAGGAAAATGTTTGGGTGCACTCTACAAGATTAGTGGCGGAATGGGTCCTGTAGTTTGTCTTCTTGTATTTGTTTGTTTTTTTCTCTATTTTTTTAATAAAATTTGGGGCGAACACCTGTGAGTGTCTCCCCCTCTTTCGACTAATAAAAACACCTTCATGAATACATTTGGAAGCTGAAAATTTGTGGAGATGTGTGGAGTAGTGATCTTCCTTTTATGTACACCAACACGAATAAAATGATAGTTAACCTCAATGTGCTGGGTCCGCTTAGGAAAAACATGATTAGTGGCAATGTATGTAGAGGACTTGTTGTCACAATATACATGGACAAGAGTAGTAATATGAACTTCAAGTTCTTGTAGCAAAGAGACAAACCGGGTAATCTTACAAGCGACATGTGCCATTGCCCTGTATTTTGCCTCTGCACTCTATCTAGAGACCACAGTCTGTTTCTTGCTCCGCCAAGTGACAAGGTCTTACCAACCATCATAGCATAGCCTGTAGTGGATCGACGATCTTTATGTGAACTCACATAGTCTGCATCAACATAAACGGAGACATTGGTGTGACCATTGAACCTATAGAAAAGGTCTCTCTATGAGGATTCCTTCAAGTAGAGAAGGATCAAAAGAACATATTGCAAATGGTTGTAGAGAGGTTTCTCCATGTATTGGATGGCTTTGCTCACATCATATGATATATCTAGCCTAGTGACAGTAAGGTAAAATAATTTTTCCACTAGGCTCCTATATCATCTAGTATCTTCAAACGCAGGATCAACAGAAGTAGAGTGCTTCCTCGGGTCTGCAGGGATGCTAGATGGCTTGCATCCAAGTAGTCCAACCTCAATAAGAATGTCTATGCAATACTTTCTCTATAAAAAATGGAGTCCCTTTGCAGTGTATATTAGCTCAATGACAAGAAAGTGATGAAGTTGGCTAATGTCCTTTGTGATGAAGACATTCTGAAGGAAGATCTTGGTCTCTGAAATGCATTCTTTATCATCACATGTGACAAACATATCATCAACATAAATTGCAAGTATGACAGTGTCAGTAGATCATCGTCTGACAAAAACAGAGAAGTCAAATGCCCTCTGGAAGCTAAGAATGCTGATCTCATCAGTAAATCTGTCAAACCATGCTCATGGACTTAAGTCATATATAACCCTGTGAAGTCGGCACACACACTCTCCCTCGATCTCTTAACTTGGAGGCTGCATCATGTAAACTTCTTCCTCAAGGTCTCCATAGAGAAAATTGTTCTTTTTGTTGAGATGAAAGATATGCCATGCCTTATTAGTTGCAACTGAAAGGATAGTTCGTATTCATCCCATTCTTGCCACCGGGGAGATAGTATCAAAGTAGTCAACCCCATAGGTCTGTGTGAACCCTTGACAACAAGTCGGGCTTTCAATCTGTCAATGGACCCATCATGTGGCTGTTTGATCATTAAGATCCTTCTACAACCCACAAGTCTAATTCTCGTGGGGTATGCCACAAGGTCTACGTGCCTCAGGGTGTAAGTGCATCCATTTCCTCATTCATTGCTTGTCACCAACCATAATCCTGTAAATCCTGCGATGATCTCGAGGAATAGAGATTGTCATAATAGCCTCTGCATATCTCTTGTAACAACTAGGTAAGCCATCAATAGAAGTGAAATGTGACATAGGGTGGAAAGTACGTTACCATTTTATCTTGCGGATAGCTATAGGAAGCTCTGGAGGTACATTTGGGCAGCAATGGTTTGAGCACTCGAGGATAGTTTATCATCGTGTAGAAGAGGAACATGTAAAGGCGCAAAAGTAGGTAAAGAAATGTTTTTGCGCTTATAGACAATTGATGTTGAAGGTAGATCCAAGGGAATATCAGTGACATATTGAGTAAAGAAGCTAGTCTGCTCAAAGAAGGTAATATTAACAAAAATGTAGTATCGATGCATGGAGATAGCCTTGGCAGAAGGATGACCAAGACGAAGATGCCAGAGAAAGGGATCATCGCAGACAGATTGAACACCAACAAAACTCGAATCAGAGGGAACATCAAGATAGTTGAGGTCATCAAAAATCTGCCTCGTCCGGATTTCCTGAAAATAATAGCATAACTCATCAAAAATTACACGATAGTTAAGCTCAGTACATAGTTTCTGGACAAATAATAGGCTAAGAGGAAAAACAGGTGCATAGTTAACTCTAGTGAGTGGGAGCTTGGAGAACTCCACAATTCCGATAACAGTAATAGGGGAGTGTTCCCGGCTGACAATCTGAATCGATTTCACAGAGGAAGAGGGTTGAGAGAAGGTTAGAAGACTACTACATTCTCATGTCTAATGTGTAGATGCCCCTGAGTCAATAATCCATGCAGGATCATAAACAATAGCGAAGTGGGATATTGTACATGAAGTTGTAGCCAAACTAGAAGTAGTAGTAGTAGGAGTATTGTCACCGTTGGGGGTAGCAGAATTATGTAGGAGCTATAATAGACATGAGTACTCTGAGGCACTTAATTGTGGTGTCGATCCAGGATGCTGATCAAAAGAGTCCTCTGCAATATCATAAAGTCGTCTCATAAGCACTATTAGCATTTGGCTGAATGTCAAACTCATTCTAGCATCGCTCTGATGGATGATTCCAGCACCTACGATGAATGCATTGTGGGTACTGCGGAGGAGCATACTCATGGCCGCAACCACAACCAAAATCTCGTCCACATCCTAAGTCACGTCCACGATCAAAATCACGTCCACGAACTCCTCGAAAGCCTGTCATCCTCTGTTCCTAGATGATGAAAAGTGGGAAGAATTATCTGTGGGAGGCAGAGTAGAGGTATGCCCAACAAAGGTCTCTAGTTCATGAAGGTGACCGGAGATAGTCTGGATAAGTGACAGGGTATCATCCGTCAGAAATTGCTCTTTCACAGCTTGGTATCGTGGATGTAGTTCATAAAGAAAGCGATAAACCTGTCATTCAGATCACTCTTGCACCTGTTTAGTACAACATGCTGGTTGAAAGATCCGAAGCTCCTCGAACAGATTGGTTAGATGCCGGTAGTACTCAAGGAGATTGGAATCCCATTGAGTTGTGGACCAAATCCGCATATAATGTCTGCAAGACGAGACTTGGTCATCTTCTGAGAATAAGTTTGTTCCAGATCTTCCCAGATCTCCTTGGTTGGGCCCTTGTAGAGAAGATTCGTAGCAATGTTCAGTTCGGTATTATTGGCCATCTAAGTGATGACATGGCATTGGTCCACATACCATGTATCGTAATCCTTTTCAGTCTTTTCCAATGGATCTTTAGTCAGAATGATTATTTCACTGACCACCGATGAACACCTTGAACGAATGAGACCAGAGCACATACTTTTCCACTACTAGCATTATAAGATCTTATTTTTGTCTTTTTGTGGGGGTGGGGGGATCTATCAAGGAGGGATACATCAGGGGGTTGGATGCGGGTTGTGCGCGACCAGTCTCATCGAGGGGTTGGACGCGAGGCTCGTTCTAGAGGGGGAGCTGGTGTCATAAAACTCACGGGAAGATGTCTACATTGCGGTGTAGGCGACCATCACGTAGTGACCTGTAGGGAACCTGTTCATTGCTTCACGTGTGGCCGAAATGGACATCGAAGCTTTTCCTGCCCTCGAAGGTTTCGTGGAGGCATCCAGCCAAGGCGAGGAGCTCGAGGGATGTGCCAAATGGTATTAAGGAGGGTTTGCTTGTTGGGATTTGCAGAGGCGTGGGCTATTGTCTCACAAATTCAATGGAGGACCTGGGCATAGCGGTGGGAACCAAGTTCGGGGGAGATGTCGTTAAGCTGGATGGTGCCGTGGTCTGTGCACGTGGCATTTTAGAGGCGGAGGCATAGAGTTCACTTGAGTTAACGCAGAAGGCGACTAGTCAGGTCCACTGGAGAAGGCTGTTGTTGCGGGATGGGTGGCACGATATGAGGCGACAGAGTCTGCTCATTGAGATTTGAGGACTCCCGATCATCTATCGTAGCGTGGAGGTGATTCGTCAGATGCTGGCACCTGTCTTGAATATCCAGGCGATTCTTACTGATGGGCTGCATCGCAGGCAACCGCCATGGGTTGTGGCGGAGTGAAGCGAGCTCGGGCTTGTGCTTCCAACAATCTTCTCTACAGTTTTTCAAGGATGTGAGTTCATCTTGGAAGTCCGCAAGGAGATGCGGATGGATGGAGTCGTCGGCGAGCCACTTTGTCATGCGAGGGGCTGCAGGCAATGTATTCCAGAGAAGGGGAAGAATCACTTTCCGAAGTTTTTCAAAAAAGATGGCTTGATGGCAGTGTTCAGGAAATCGGCCGAGTATACCGCATACTCGGCCGTATACTCGTATTCAGTAGCCTTGGCGCACCGAGTATGGTCAAATCGGCATCTAGGCGGGTCAGGCCGCATACTCGGCCAAGTATACCGTATATGCGGCCGTTTATGCGGCCGATTTTCAAATAAACTTTTTTTAAAACCTTAACCTAAGTTCGGACATCCGACTTAACGCTCTTTCAATTGATGTTTTTGCTCACTTGACTCTATTATCCTAATAGTTTTGTTCCTTGTACCTTCAATTCTTTATTATTATAATCAAGAATATAATATTTAGAGGATATTAACATGATATTAAAAATTTATTTATATTTTTAATAATAAAAAATACCAAACCGCATAAAACCGCATACTCCCCGCATACTCTCCCGCATACCGCATACTCTCTATGCAGTGACCCCTCCGACTGAATACCGCATACCGCCTTCCTGAACATTGCTTGATGGGGGAAATTTCTGAGATACCGTGAGGTCAGAGCGGTGGCGCAGGGACCAAGGCGGGAGTGGATGGCCTTGGAACATGGGCCACCTACGTGAAGGCAGTGGTCAGATCTCGAGGCCTACTGGTGGACCATGTGAGCAGACCCAAAGTTATATTCGAACGCGATCTGTTTTTTTGTAGTGTGTCTGCAGGTCCGTGTGTTGAGGTCAAGGATCTTTTTATCTTGAGCGGGTTTTCGGATTCGTGGACCATGGTCTTGGAGCCGTGTTCCAGCTATTCGGATGCAGGGGCGGAGTTGCGAAGGCATTCAGAGGTGATGGGTTTCTGGGCGATGCCCAACAAGGCTATGGTGCACGTGCTTATAGACCGCGTCCTGATCTTGTGGGCGAAGAGCTTTGGGGCGATGGCAATCTTCTGGCGGTGGGCTGAAGAGCGGTGGCATATCTAGCGCTACTGCTCCGGGTTTGCTTGGAAGCACAAGTCCGCGTGGAACCTACGGTACCTATGCCGATTTTCTGGATCCCTTGGTGGACGGGGGCAGGGGCGGAGGCGACACACCTCATTTGGCATACCCCCTCTTGGCGTCTGACGAGTATGCTTGGTTGGATCGAAATTCGAGTGGCGTGGAGGTGGACACCACTTCGGATATTGCCAGCGATGGCCTTTTAAATCTAGGTACATCCACGATCGATTGCGTGCGAGGATGATGGGTTTCCGCGGTCGGAGCTGGGGGACATACTGAAGGTGGACGTTCGAGGTTTGGCCACATTTATCTCCATCGTCGACTTGGGGAGAGATGGTGGAGTCAGCGCGCGGAGGTGTACAACAAAATTGAGTGGGCAACGCGTAGGAGCTGCGGTAATGTTGGAGCACTGGTAACAGTTGAAAAGCAGCATGGGGTTGTGAGATCAGCTAAGGGGGATTTGGAAGGGGAATCTTGGGTGCTGGGGATGGTGGCTGGGTCGGGAGGGGGTTTCTTGGGGAGCAAGAGGAAGTGCAGGATGGGGTGGATGAGATGACAGGGGTTGAGGTAGGAGGTGGCTGCTGGAACCCAGGGGTGGACTTGGAAGCATCGGTAGCATAATGCCTTAGGCTGGGTGGGTTCCCCGTTGCTTCCCAATGAAGATTGTGTCTTGGAACGTCCGGGGTTTGGGGCAGGCAGATAAAATAATGGCGCTAGGGAACTTCTTATCTAAGCATGGGGCAAATGTGGTGCTTCTGCAGGAAACAAAAATTGCTGGTGGAATGGACAGGCTATGGAAGGAGATTAGTGGCTACCTTTTGGGGGAATTTAGGGCAGTGGATTCTGTGGGAGCTGCCGACGGCATGGCGATCGGTTGGGATGGTACGAAGTTTGATTTGACAGGGGAAGAATGGAGCAGGGAATTCTCTATCGCTATCAATGAGGCAAAAATCTGATGGTAGGCAGTTGCTGGTAACGAGTGTTTATGGTCCTTGCAATGAGTGGGTATTGACAGACTGGTGGATGAGTTATGGATGTGTAGGACCAATTTGCAGAATGTGATGTGGCTCATTGTTTGTGATTTTAATTTGACGTTACGACAAGAGGACCGACCTGGGGGTCAGGGTGGAGGGAATAATTGATCGCTGGAGATGCTTGAGGCGATTCATGGTTCGAGCTTACAGATTGTGGATGCAACAGGATGTTTGTACACTTGGTGCAACTCCCATTCCAGGTCTCGGCTAGATCGATTCCTTTTATCTACTGAGGTTTTGGAGGCTTTGCTGTTGGATACGGTTCGGGCTTTGCCCAGATATTGCTCTGTTCACATGCCTATTTTGTGGTACTTGGGGGAAGAGATGCGACCTCGTTCTATCTTTAGGTTTGAGAAGGCGTGAATGTTGGTAGATGGTTTTTGTGAGGCGGTATTGGCATTTTGGGATGGGTGTCACCCATCTGGGACGGCGACACGTCAATTTGGGAGCAAGATGTCAGCTTTGAGATCCTTTCTTATGGACTTCAACAAGGCAAATCACACTTAGCGGAAAGCTAGGCATTTGAGGGCGCGGGAAGAGGTACATAAATTGGACGAACTGGAGGACATTAGAGAGTTCATGGCGACGGAATCAGATGCGAGAAGTGGATGTCTTGAGGAACTGTTGATTGAGGATACAAAGGAGGTGGTTGCTTGGAGGCTGAGGTCGGGGCAGAAATGGGTTAGGGAGGGCGACGCCAACACTAAATTTTTCCATGCCATGACAAGTGGTAGAAGACGAAGGAACCATATCTGCTCCATCTTCATGGGTGGAGAGGAGGTGGAAGGGGATCGAGTGCTTGGGTTGGTTTTGCAGTATCACTTTCAGGAGTTCAATAGGCAGACCAACAAGGCAGGGTGGGGATGGCGGGGAAGAGGGGTTTCCAGAATCTCGGAGGATGATGCTGTTTTGTTGGAGAAGGTGTTCTTGGTGGAGGAGGCCGGACGGTCTTGTTTTCAGCTGAATGCCGATGGGGCTCCGGGCCCTAGCGGTTTCCCGATCTCCTTTTATCAGTAATTTTGGGATATGTTAAAGCAGGATCTGATGGAGGTGATTGAGGAATTTAATGTGGGCAACTACGGTTTTGAGAAACTGAACAAGGCACTCATTTTTTTGCTACTTAAGAAGGGATCTCCCTGTAGCGTTGAGGATTATAGGCCTATTTCTTTGTCTAATGCAATTTACCTAATCATTTCTAAGATCTTGGCGAACCGTCTGAGGGGAGTTCTGGGGTGGATCATATCTTTGGAGTAGATGGCCTTTGTTCCAGGGTGATATATGGCGGATGACCTAGTGGTGGCTTCTGAGATTGCTACAGATTAGTAACAATGCAAATCTTGAGGCATTCTATGGAAGGTCGACTTCGCCATGGCATATGACTTGTTGATTGGCATTTTTTATGGGTTTCTTTGGAAAAGAGGAGCTTTCTGAGGCAGTTGATTGGGTGGATCAAGTGGTGTATCACGATGTCTTCTCATGCGGTTCTGGTATGTGACGGACCGAAAGGTGGTTTTTTTCAGCCGCAGAGGGGGATAAGGCAGGGATGCCCGTTGACGCCTCTGTTGTTCATTATTGTCGCGGACGCATTGGCAGTTATGACACGTTTAGCCATGAGCATTGGTTGGTGTGGGGGATACGAGCATAATGGGATTGCTATTCCACTTTTGCAATATACGAACGATAGTATCTTGTTCTTGGGGATGGACAAGGAGATGATTACATCTGACATTATAGACATTTTTGGAGACCTTTATGGGCTTTGTATCAATAGGGCTAATCCGTAATGGTTCCTTTTGGCTTGGACGAATCTGAGACGCAGGAGGCGGCATCATGTTTGGACTGCTAGATATCAGGATTGTCGATCACATACTTGGGCCTTTCTTTGGTGGCGGGGAAGCCGAAGTGCCGTGATTGGAGGATCTTGTTGGATAGGCTTGAGGGTAGGATGCCAGGGTGGAAGGCGATGATGCTGTTGTAGGGGGGAGATGGTGGTGCTGATGCATGCGATGTCAGCCATACTGATTTTCTTCTATTCTACAAGGCATCTACCTGTTGGAGTTGGTTCACGTATCGAGGCACTCATGAGAAGGTTCTTCTGGACAGATGGGAAGCAGAGCATGTGTGGGATCCATTTATGCGAACCCCCTAAGACCCGGGTGTCCGTTTACGCCACATTCGCACTACTACATCCACATGTGATCGCATAAAGTATTGAAAAACAGAGATTTTTTCCTTTTTTGCTGTTGCATATGACATCCACATTTAATGAATAAACTACTAGACAAGAAGAAGTGCCACCAATATTTCATTTCTTTCCATATAACATTACATGTAACAAAAGAATGTATTACAATGTACATGTAGATACCAAAATACATGACTGAAGAGGAAGGAAGTATAATACATCATAAGCTGAACCAAAAACTGAAATAAAAGACATCATACTGTCTGGAGTATGCACGGTCTCCTGAAGTCATCAACAACTACTGAGCAGCATGCTCCTTGCCTGCCAAAACATGTTAGGAAGAAGAGGCATCATCGGTTGCTGGTACTTCCCAAATTCATATTATAAAATAAGCAGACATTTAATATGATCAAAAGCAAGCAAGTAGAAAGGCAGAAAAATCTAAAATTTACTTCTACTTGCAATGTAAAAAGGTTTCCAAGTGGCTCGTATGTACCTCCCCCTGCTTACCCTTTATTCCAACATTTCCCATATAAATTACTTTTACATTATAATTGATTGCTCATAAGTATGTATGTATATATATATATCTCATATTATTGAAATATTATATTTGTGGATATTGACGATGGGAAAGCTGAGATTGGAAATGTTTATTGATTTATTTAATTCTCAAGTCTAGTGGATAGTCTGTTTTCTTGGTCAGTGTGTGACCTCACACTATTACTCTAGGACGTGGGGAGTGTCTTAGGGTTGGGGTGCCTTCGTAGGCATGCGGTGTTAATGCATGCTAACTAAGTTCCCAACACGTCCACTAGCTTATAGGGATTTCGAATCAAATTTTATTATAGTTACTTCCAACCAACTCAACTTTGATTGTAACTCCTCCAAACCTTAACTGTAACTGTCTCGGTGTTACCCTAGATGACCTAGATGTAGGCATGGATGATTTGGATGCAACATCGCCAAATCTGCTGGCGAAAATTAAATAAAAACGCAAGCGGTGAGGTAGCCTCCAAAAAGACTCTTCTGTCTCGCCCTCTAGTTGGAAGTGCGGTTTAATAGAGGGAAATGTCTACTCCAAAACTACGTCCCGGAGACGGGTGGGAGAGACTCTCCAGAAAAGTCACGCTAGAAACCAGCCCGACTAGTACGGGCGAACGATCTCGTACGAAAAATTAAAACTGAGGATCCCCCGCATGGGTATCCTAAAACAAAGGGTCAGCGGAACTGGTCATAAGTCGGGATCCCAACGAGGTGTAAAAACACTGCGAGCTCGCGTAAAAACCATGAAAAGGATTGGGATCCTAGATCCACACACTAAGTGGCCGCTGCCCTAACTGGGCTTCCTATCTTCTGTCCCATTGAGGGTCACCGTGCCCTCGCACAGTCAGTTGTTAGGGTCAAGATGTAAGGGTCACCATGACTGGTACAATATTTGTCAATTATCGGTGATCCTTACTATTTTCAATTTTCAATAATTTCTCTTGATTCATTCATTCAATAACATCTTTACTTATTGATCTACTCCATCCTTTCACCATTTCTTATATGGTTAGCTTTACTAAACCTGGTATCCTGTCGATACTTATCTTTACTGATATGTATAAATAATATCTTATACTCAAGGATCAATGGATTGATGATTTCTTCTCCTAATGATCTTAGGTGCTAAGACAAGATGAGAAGCTTATACTGATTTATTTAAAGATATTTGTAGTTGGCACTCCATTTTTTTAAACTTAAAAATGTTTGCTACATATGGAGTTTTATCAAGGGATTGGGAAAAATCAACTGCTTTTCTACTCAAAGAAATATATTTATTTAACAGAGATGTGCTCAATTCCTTGGTGCTATACCACGTAGTCACCATCCTCCCTTGATCGATAATGATTTCACTACTAGCACTAGTGACAAATCAATTTAATGTCTCAGAGCACTTTCTATAAAGATGCGGTTATGATTATGAATATCCGATATCCCATAACTTCAAAAGTAATTCAATATTACTCCTATTATTATTATTATTTCAAGTATCGTTTTGCTAATTATGAATATCCGATATCCCATAACTTCAAAAGTAATTCAATATTACTCCTATTATTATTATTTCAAGTATCGTTTTGCTAGCAATATTATGTGATTTGTTATTCAAGCCCGGATCTCATAAGGCCAACATTTCCCATATTAACTTTTTTTTAACTTTCCAGAATCTCAAGTGATATGCTCATCAGTCATGCAGAAAATCAAAACATGTAACTCAGACACCATATTAACCTATGATTTTAGATGCCAAGATTTCATGAGCGTCCTGTTTACCAAATAAACTCATTTCACATCAACTAAATTCACCGTCTTTTTTTTCCTGGAAACTGCTTCTTAATAAAAATTTTATACCAGATTATGCTTGCTTCTCAATTAAATTTTATTATATTTATTATTATTACTATTATTATTTTTACTTCATCCGTAATCAGAGCAAACGGGGATTAGACTTCTATTAGGATTCCAAATTATGAATAACTCCATGAATTGTTTATGTGATAAGTATGAGATCCAAGTGTTCCAAGAAATCAAGTATTCATATTCTTTTCCTATAATATAAACATCAGTATCTCATATTTCCACTTCAGAATTCCGATTAACAATAAGAAAGGGGATTGGAATAGGCAGATTAATTTAAAAGAGAGGGCAAAATCAAGTGGAAATCACATGCAGGGCAGCAAGTAGGAAGGCAAAGGGATAGTACCTATGGATTGCTCAAGTTTGGAAGGAAAAAATCTTGATTTGATCTTGCATACAACTGGAAAGGATAGCAGGAGAGCATCAGCTCCAATTGGCTGAGATGGCTGCCCAAATCAGAAATCCGTATGCTGCAGACAATGGAAACGGAGGGAATGGAGTCGCTGCAATACTGAGAAGTGAAGAAAAGGGCTGAAATTTCCCCCCTTCGTTTGAGAGACTAGAAGGAACAAGAGAGATGAAATTATGGAAAAGATGAAGAGAAGAAGAGGGGCTACGGCTGGAATTGGGGGGAATGTTGGAGAGAATATATAGAGGATGTTGGTGTTATACGTAGAGATATATTATTCATTTCTGTACTTTTCGTATATTTTTATTTTCTGTTAGACTCTTTATGTATTTTACCCATAGGCTGCTCTCCTGTATAAGAGAGCCTAGGGCGGATGGAATAAACAAGTTCTCTCATTTTCCCAACATGGTATCCGAGCGACGGTCCTAGACCGGAGTTCTCGAACCAAAACCCTAACCCTAGCCCTCCACCTTCAAGCCTCCGTACATCCGCTCCGTGCCACCGCGTCGCCTCCCGGTGCCGATCCCGTCGCCTCGCGCATCGCCTCCCGGCACGTCGCGTGCGCATCTGCGCGTGGCGCCCTGCGCGTGCATGGTGCACCTTCCGACGCCGACCTCCTGAACGCATCTGCGTGTGGTGCGTGCGTGGTGCCCTGCGCATCTGCGCACGTGCGCGTGGTGCTCTTGCACGTGCATCTGCACGCCAGAACGTGCATCTGTCCGCAACCTTGCACGCGTATACACGCGCCTGTGCGTGTGACACACGCCGGTGCATGCCATCTACACGCACTCCTGTGCGTGTGACTTCCGTGCGCGTGCAACCCTAGACCGGTGCGCGTGGACTCCAACCCCGTTCCAAGCGCGTGCACGTCTATAGATTGATGGGTTTGGTTGCTTGCGTCTACACATGCAACTGAACCCGTTAATGTCAGTGTAGACAGTCACATATTTGGTCTACTCCCCTAGTCTTCCAATATCAGAATGTCAGAAAGCAAGGCGGATATTTCCTCTACAGACGCCTTCAGAGGTTCAACGCCTATTGTGAAGATGGATGGTTCAAACTACGAACTGTGGGCTATGCAGTTCATGAGCATGATGAAGTCAACCGGCAAGAAACACATTCTTACTGAGGAAGAGCCTGCTGAGAAGACATGGGTTAATGTCTCTTGGGAGGTAGATGATGCATATGCCAAAGTCTGGCTTTCTGGAACATTAGCTATTGAGATTGCTAACGATATTCTCCATCAGCCTACTGCCAAAGCAATGTGGGACATCCTGGCTGCCACCTACTCACAGGCAAAGAATGAGACGAAGATTCTGCAGCTTCAGCATGACATCTTTACAATCAAGCAGAATGGACGGCCTCTACACTCGTTGTATACGTCTTTACATGGAATGTTTGAGATGCTTTATAGCTTCATGCCTCTCACAGCCACTCCAGAGCAACAGAAGACCTATCGAAATGCCACTATGGTGGGTGTTTTTCTTGCTGCCCTTGATCCTGAGTACGAGGTAGAACGTTCCCATATCTTGGCGGATTCTACTATTTCTCTGATTGAGGAAGCTTTTCATAGGCTGAGTCAGATCACTGTTCCCTCGTCTGCTACGAATCCAACAGCCTCAACCATGGCAACCAATCGAGGCCGTGGAGGTCATCATCAGTTCCGTGGTCGTGGTCCTTGCAGTAGAGGAGGCCGTGTTCGGCCATCATGTACTTTTTGCCATTGTTCTGGAATACCGAAGACACATGCTATTCTAAGCATGGACTTCTGACTTCTGCACGAGTCGCTGAACAGATCGAGCCCCCAGCTGCATCATCTATGGATCAACGCTTTGATGATCTTGTAGCCCGTCTGCGGGGCATCATTCCTCCATCTGGTCCTGCTGCA
The DNA here is from genome assembly GCA_037367405.1 of Ottelia alismoides. Lineage (NCBI taxonomy): Eukaryota > Viridiplantae > Streptophyta > Magnoliopsida > Alismatales > Hydrocharitaceae > Ottelia > Ottelia alismoides. The sequence goes on along the minus strand of JAZKJV010000477.1, from coordinate 146,233 downwards.
TCAGCACCTACTTCTGAGAGTCACGCCGACGTTGCTGCATCTGCATCTGCATCCACCAGTACATCAGGTAGCACCTATGCATTCACTAGCAGTAGTAGATCAGATACTTTAGAGTGGATTATGGACTCTGGTGCCACACATCATCTGTGTGGTGATCACAGGATATAGACAGGTTTCTCCAGGCCGTACAGTGGTTATTGCTAATGGAACACATTCTCCGATTACTGGTCAGGGGGTGATTAGATTGATACCATCCATGCATCTCAAGAACGTGTTACATGCACCTGATTTTTCGATGAATTTGTTGTCCATTAGCCAACTTACAAAGGATTTACATTATCGAGTACTTTTTGATCCATCCTCTCTTGTTTTTCAGGACATCCTTACGGGCAACGTGATTGGGCGTGACTATGAGCAAGGCGGCCTCTATCGCCTTAGTCGGACTCCTTATGCTGGAACATCAACTCTACCTGCTGGACCTATCTTCCCATTATTGTGGCATCTGCATTTTAGACATCTACCGCTTCAGAAGTTGCGTCATGTGTTACCTCAGGTTTCACCTCACACGCCCATTCAATGTGAGGCTTGTCAGTTGGGAAAATATCATCGGTCTACTTTTCCCAATCGTCAGTGTCGGAGTAGTACCTCCAAGTTTGAGTTATTTCATGTCGAATATCTGGGGTCCTAGTCGTGTTCCTGATCATCATGGACACATGTTTTATATAGTTATTGTGGATGATTTCTCTCGTGTATCGTGGGTATTTCTGTTAAAGAATAAATCTGAAGAAGGGAATATTATCATTAATTTCATCAATGAAGTTCGTAATGTTTTTTCTGCATATGTTAAGATTGTGAGAAGTGATAATGCCCTGGAATTATGTACTCATACCCTATCCAGTTATTTTTCATCTCAAGGGATTATCCACCAAACATCCTGTGCCTATACTTCCCAACAGAATGGGGTTGCTGAAAGGAAACACCGTCATTTACTCGATGTCACCAGGTCACTTCTTATACAGAGTCATGCGCCTCATTCTTTTTGGGGTGATACGGTTCTTACGGCATGCTATCTTATTAATCGAATGCCGTCATCTGTCTTAGGCGAGAAGATTCCATTCTCTCTTATTTTCCCTGACAAAGAATTGTTCTCCCTTACTCCTCGTGTGTTTGGCTCGGTAGACTTTGTTCACCAGTTGTCACCCGGGACTGACAAGCTCTCTCCTAGGGCCGTCAAGTGTGTCTTTGTCGGGTACTCCAAAACACAGAAGGGGTACAAGTGTTATGATCCATTGCGCAGGAGGTATTTCGTCAGTGCTGATGTCACCTTTTTCGAATCTGTTATGTACTTCTCATCTACAGGTGATCAACTGGTTCCCTCTGACACTACTGATGCTATATACATGCCACTACCACCACCAGCACCACCAGAACCGCTATCATCTCCTACACCTTCTGTCACTGTGCCTGTTTCACTACTGCCATTCCACTATACCCGTAGGCCTGCTTCCGCTCATGGTCACCGCTCATCATCTAGCTCGCCTGAGGTATGTTATGAAAATATTACTATTGATGGATCTGATGATTTTCCTGAGCAAGATGTGTTAAAGAGGCCAGCTGAGGAGACAAATGATTTAGTTGTACCTATTGCTCTACGAAAGCAGAAGCGGAGCTGCACATCATATCCTATAGCATCCTCTGTGTCGTTTGACCGTCTCACTGGAGAATTCAGGAACTTTGTAATTGCATTGTCAGCAGCGGATATTCGGCGGAATTATCAAGATGCACTGAAGAATAGTCGATGGCGCTTGGCTATGGAAGAAGAAATGGTAGCTCTTCAGTCCAGAGGCACCTGGAACCTTGTTCCTGCAACTGCTGATGTGTCTACAGTTAGCTGCAAGTAGGTCTTTACAGTTAAGCAGAATGCAGATGGCAGCATTGACAGATACAAGGCTCGCCTTGTTGCTCGTGGCTTCACACAGACATATGGGGTGGATTATCTTGATACATTCTCACCGGTTGCTCGCCATTCCACCCTACGGATCCTCCTTTCTGTTGCAGTTACTCGTGATTGGCCGCTATACCAGTTAGATTTGAAGAATGCATTCCTATACGGTAACTTACAAGAGGAAGTCTACATGCAACAACCACCTGGTTTTGCTGTTGAGGGGGAGTGTCCTACGGTGTGTAGACTTCATAAGTCTATCTGTGGCCTTAAGCAGAGCCCCGGAGCTTGGTTCCAGAAGCTCTCAGACCTGTTTGAGAAACAGGGGTACAAACTTTCTAATGTTGATCATTCCCTGTTTGTACAGAAGACACCCAGAGGTATTATTGCTATTATGGTGTATGTAGACGATATTCTGATTATAAGTGATGATGAACAGGGAATCCATGAGACAAAAGAAATGCTGGGTTGTGAATTCGTCACCAAGGACCTTAGGGTTCTTAGATATTTTCTGGGACTGGAGTTTGCCAGAAATCCTCATGGGTTGGTAATGACCCAGAGGAAGTATGTCACTGACCTGTTGAGTGAAACAAGAATGCTTGGTTGCCGACCTGCCACTACACCTATGGATCCCAGTATGATATTATATGATGATGACACTGATGAGGTGAATAAGAGAAGATACAGAGAACTGGTGGACAAACTTCTCTATGTTACTATTACCAGGCCCGCTATCTCCTTTGCTGTGAGTCGAGTGCGCCAATTTATGAAGCAACCACGTCAGGTACACATGGATGCTATACATATGATACTCAGGTACCTTAAGTTATCTCCAGGTGCGAGTCTGCTGTTTAAGAAAGGCAAGGAGGTTACTATATCAGCTTGTGCAGATGCAGATTACGCAGGGTGCCCCAAGGATAGGAAGTCCACCACTGGGTTTGCTATGGATGTTGGAGATTCTCTAGTCTCATGGAGAAGCAAGGAGCAAACGGTTGTAGCAAGGTCTAGTGCTGAGTCTGAATATAGGGCTGTGGCCCATGTCAGTACAGAAATGATGTGGGTAAAGGCTGTGCTTGCAGATCTATATATAGAAGTCCCGCTTCCTATGGCTCTGGAATGTGACAATCATGCAGCTCTATTCATTGCAAATAATCTAGCATTTCATAAACGAACCAAGCACATTGAGGTTGATTGTCACTTCATACGTGACATGATTCAGAAGGGGTTTATTGTTACATCCCATGTTAGCTCAGAGGATCAAACTGCAGACATTTTTACCAAGGTGTTACTTCGAGGGCCGTTCCAGAAGTGTTCGTCCAAGCTGAGCATGATTGATATCTATGCTCCACCTTGAGGGGGAGTGTAGAGATATATTATTCACTTATGTACTTTTCTTACATTTTTATTTTCTGTTGGACTCTTTATGTATTTTACCCATAGGCTGCTCTCCTATATAATAGAGCATAGGGCGGATGGAATAAACAAGTTCTCTCATTTTCCCAACATTATATAATCAAGGAAAACTCTTGAAAAGTTGACAAGTGGGATTAGGAAATAGTCAAGTGGAAGGAGAGATAGTAAGCCAAGTGGAGTAGCCTGGAAAGGCTACTGTTTATTGTTGGCAGCAGCAGAAACTTAAAATAAAAATTAAACCATTTTTTTACTTATTTGAGACATCGATGATGCAGCATGAACTGGATAAATAGGGCCCCATTTTTATCTACTTTTTATCCGTTAATTTTATTTACGTTTATTTGAGTCCTCGCAATTTTAATTAAATAAACGAGATTGCCTGTGATCTCAATTAATTAGTTAAAGATTTGAATTTCGTAATTAGTCGGTTAGAGTCAAATTAGGATAATTAGTTTGAATTTGAATTTGAGTTATATTTTTGTAACCTCATCCCTGTATATAAAGGGATGATAGGCTATTTGTTTAAGAGGGCAAAATATATGAAAAATTGAGATTCTATCTCTATCTTCCTCTTTCGTCTCTCTCTCTCCCCTACGCAATCTACGCGCTTCTTCTTCCTCAAATCTCTCGTTCTCCGACGAGCTTTCTTCTCTCAACCCCTCCAATTTCTTCTACCGAAAATCCACCAACAAAATTTATTATTTTTCCGCCAACGCAAATTCTATTTGCATCAATTGGTATTAGAGCATGGCCTACAGATCGTCCTCACGATCTGACGATCCGTCCAAACATTCGCGCTTACAAGCGACGAAACACCATCATCCGTCAGAGCGTAAACGACGAGCCGAAGAAGCTTACAACAAGGAGATGATGGGCATGCTACTCGATTTCCAGTCAAAGTTTCGCGATTGGATGGCTGATTTCGAGGTTCTATGCGCTGTCGTATCAAAAGCTTCGATCATAGAAGCCACTGTCCAGATTTTTAACGAAGAACTCACCATCGATGACGATGTACTCGCTGTCCAGCCTATTCCAGAGGAAAAAGAGGTCGTTGCCAATGAATTGTTCGCTGTCCAGGTATATTCAGATTCGCAAAAGCCGCAGGAGCCGAGCTCCAGCCCTTCCGCGGTCCTCTCACAGACCTCCTCCCCCACCCTCGCAACCCCAGAACCCGCTGCACCTGCAACCCCACCCGCTGCACCCGTCCACCTTGTTACGACACCCGCGAATCCAATCACAGCCCCCCCATCACTGCAAGCCACTGCCAACCCCGTCACCTTTGCGGCCCCATCGCCACCCTCCGTGCTCTTCCCGGCGAGCCCCCCTGCCCCACCACCACCGTCGTTTTTCCTCCTCGCCACCAACGCACCCCCTGCACTTGCGACCCCAGCCCCATCACCGCCACCCCATACGCCTTCGCCCATGCCCCCTGCCCCCGCCCCGTCAATCTCGCCCACCAACCCAGGACCCCTCACGATATTCCCCCCAACCCCCGTGTCCCCTCCCGCAAAACCAGATTCCCCTCACCGCGACCTCTTCACTTCCAACAAAACCCCCTCCCGACCTCACCCTCACGCCTCGCGAGCCATCACCAACACCCTGCCCACCGCTGCTACCCGCTTTCACCTCCTTCCCCCCTATCGCCCGGTGTCGCCCCAGCATGCATCCTGCGCACCGCCCTCGATCACGCCGTCCTTCCCGCAGGCACCATCGGGCCTTGTGCCCATCTAACGTCCGCCGCCGCCACTACCAGAGAATGAAATGCCGAACCCTAACAGGAGGCCCGACATCTAAGGGGTTCCAATCCCATGAAACTTGGGATAAGAAGTTAATTTGGAATATTTGCAGAAAGACCCCCTTTCCCAAAAACTTTTATCAATAGGGTTACTTGGAGGATAAAATATGCTATGGATTTTATTTAAGTAAAGGGGTACGAAATTTGCAATCCAACCCTCGGGAGCAGAATTATTTTAAAAGAAGGGCTGAAAGAGAGAAATGTGGAAAGCCTCCTTATCCAAATAGGATTAGGATCATGGGTTTTACCTATTTAAAGGTCCCATGGCTTAATTCATTGGACACATCTCCTCCTCTACTCTCCTTGTGCTATTGCTTTGCTATGTACTCTCCAAAGGCCGAGTTGACCATCATGAATATGCCCCATCAGTTCTTCGAGCACCATGTCATAGGGATGAAACCCGGATGGGCGCCCGCCTGTGCGCCACACATGCTCTTCCATCACGAAGGCAACGTCGCCAACACTCGCATCGCGCACGCATGGATTCCACTATTTGCTCCACACCAGTTCTTCCATGGGATGATCGAGAACGCTGATTCGGAGTTATCAACCTCCAAGCCTGCAGATCCAGTAATTCGTCGGGAGACGAATTTTTCAAGCGGAGAGTTGATGCAGCGTGAACTGGATAAATAGGGCCCCATTTTTATCTACTTTTTATCCGTTAATTTTATTTACGTTTATTTGAGTCGTCGCAATTTTAATTAAATAAACGAGATTGCCTGTGATCTCAAAAATAGTTGGTTAGAGATTTGAATTTATTTCAAATCAATTAGTTAGTTAAATTAGGATAAGTCATTTTGAATTTGAATTTAATTTCTATTTTTGTAACCACATCCCTCCTATATAAAGGGATGAAGAGCTATTATTTTAGGTGGTTCGGTTGATAATTAAATTTGAGATTTTATCTCTATCTCCGTCTCTCTCCTTCTCCTCCCCACGTAGTCTTCACATTTCTCTTCTCCAATACCCCTCGTTTTTCCGACGAGTTTCTCTTCTCAAGCCCTCTATTTCTTCTCCACCGAAATTCCCCCATCCAAATATTATATTATCCGTCGTCGAGTCCCTTTTGCATCAATCGAGGTCGTCCGCATTCGTTCCTTACAACTCTGATTCTGATGCACAATATCTTGATTTGATCGTCTCTGAACGACGATGAATATGAGTATAATATTGATATTGGATGGCTGAAATTTTTGAGATACAGTTTCGATTTGGGGTTAAATTTTTTGGTTTTAAAATACCAAACGACCTCTGATTGACGAACGATCAATTCCGTTGGTATTGTTTCATCGAATTGGATTTTATGACGTCTCGGTTTGTTTTGCGGTTTCTGAATTTGTGTCGCGACTTTTTCGGGCACGTATTACGATGTGACCGATTTTTGATCGATTTCGCCCGAGCGACTTTTGATTCATGATCAATTGATCGATTTAGGTTGTTTGGCATTGACCAACAACTTTATTGGTTTAATTGGGCCCTAACCGGGTTGGGTCCGAGTTTAGTTAGAACTCAGATGTTACAATTTAGTGGGATGGGACAATATGACGAGATCCAAGAAAAGGGGAGGAGTGGGTGTCTTGCGAATGGCTGAGATGAACAAGGCAGTTATGACAAAATGAGTGGTGTGGATTTGTGGCGATTATGAAGATATGGTGTGCAGATTGCTGAGGACCATATATGGGGTATCAATGACGTTGACGGTGACGCCGTATCGTCTACCATCGTCCCTATCGAAGGGCATTATTGAGGTGATGGCGGACATTGCTGTGGAGTTGCGGCCGGTTCTTGGGGATGGAGCTTCGTTTTGCTTCTAGACGGATAACTGGACGAGCGAGGGGTTCTTTATGACATGTTCCCTCGTTTAGGCTGGCTTGCGACTAATCGAATGGCTTCCGTACGGGATATGTGGGTGGATGGATCTTGGTCCCCCTCTTTTGTTTATGAGTTGTCGGACCAGAGGGTGGAGGAGTTTGTTGCGTTACAGGTGCTCCTAGCTGAATGCGAGGGTCCCTCGGCGGAGCGGGATCATTTTACGTGGGTAAATGATAGATTCTCTGTGAAAAAAGGCTTACCGTGTTCTGGTTGAGGACGGGGACGAGGCGGAGACGGATACTGTGACGGATTTGAGGGTGGTTTAGAGAAGCAAGGTGCCAAATTGGATAAAGGTTTTTCTTTGGCTGGTTCACCAGGGATTCTTTTGCAGGTTCCTTGGTGCCATTTGCTTGGTCTGGTTAATGAGGTTTGCGCTAGTTGCGGTTTGGTGGTAGAGGACGTGGATCGTTTATTCTTTGCATAGCTGTCTTCTGCTCAAGTTTGGAGCATGTCCGAAATCTCGTGGTGTAACTGGTACGACAATGCAAACTTGTGGAGGATCATCCGTTTAGTGTGTGGTGTTGGACATGAGGATAGTGTGCGACCTTTTGCAATTTTGTGGGCTATCTGATGCGCAAGTAACAAAGTAATTTTTGGGAGGCAATCTTGTTATACTGAAAATATACTAGAGTATAGTAAAGCGTTGTATACTTTGTGGAATCTTTAAGATCATGTACTCTTTAAAACTTTTTAAACTTATGAAATATACTTAGTGGTGAGCCCAATTTCTTGGACTTCACCCGTTTCACTTCTCAAAAAAAATGTTTTCCATGGCCTTGAGCTTGATAGATGTGCCCTATACCCTCATAGAAATAGGGTACAAGGGCTTTGTCTCAGGAGTAGAGGTCATCGTGGTCAAGGGGTAATCTAGAAGAAGAAGATGCTGCTTAATCAAGCATATGGGTGACCTCCGTCACCTTTTGTGATCCCCTCGGGTCGTTTGGGCGATAAACAATGGCTGTGATGCCACAAACAACGGTTTACTGTAGTAGAACACCCATAAAAGGTTCTACTGAGGTGTTCATCTTGATTCATCAGTCTATATATTATTTCCTCAGATATTTACCAGCCTTATACTTTGCAATCGTGTATTTAGTTATTTACCAGCCTTATATATTTAGGAAGGTTAATTGCTTGTGCCAGCAATAAATTTGGGTTGGGAAACATAAATTACATTGAAAATTTTAATTAGTAGATCTGAAAAAGAAGGTGATTTCCTTTACATTTATTTCAAGCATATCATTGTAACATGTCATGTTATAGATACCGACGAAGGAAACATCTCAAGTCACATTGTTAATGCACTCAAGAACTTTGAGGTTTGGTTTCTCCCTAAACCCATTGTTGTTGTCATTGTTGTTGTTGACTGTCATCATCATCATCATCATTGTTTGTGTTGTCATCATCGAGAAGACTCCGATGAGAGAGAGAGAGAGAGGAGGAGGAAGATAGATAATGTAGATGAAGAAGAGAGAAAAGAATGATTGAAAATAAATATTTTACAGTTGGGAATTATTTTTTTAAACTTTTAGGGATGTTTATATATCCATATATACTTTCATATTTACGTGCCGACTCCTTTATAATTTTATTTACACCCAAATACCTTGTCTTTCACTCTAACCCATGTTGTTGTTTTACTACCCTTAAGTTAATCTAATACATAGATTCGACAGTGTATATTATCCCTACCCCCCACCTATCCTCTCCCAAACTCAAGCATTGAATGACCCCAAACCTCCATCTTGACTTCTTCAACCTCATTGTAGGCTCTTATGTTGGAAACATTCTCATCGCGCTCCGCTTCCTCGCAGAGGACTGTCAAGAGAACTGCGAGAGGAGGGCATGACGATGCCCCGAACACAATCTCCTCTCTCGCTCCCTCTCTGTTATGGTTGCAAAAGAGGAGGGAGGATATGACGATGGTAGAAGGTCGGGACGGGGCAATGATCGAGGGGGAGATGCATGGGAAGGAGGTGGTGGAAGCGGAAAGAGGGAGGACGAGAATTGGGGGGATAAGGTAATGGCGACTATGGAAGGAGGGAGTAGGAGGTACTAGTGACATGGGAGAATGGGAGGAGCGGGGATGATGGGAGGCGAGTAGGACGACAATAGAGGGGGAGATGCATGGTAAGTGATGTTGGCGGTGAGGGAGGAGAGTGAGGCGGTGAGGAGAAGGGCATGGTGGAGGAGGTAGTGATAACGATAAATGAGGAACAATGAGGGCGGGGTGAAGAGGGGAGAGGGCGGGGAGGAGGAGAGGGTGATGAGGGAGGAGGCGACGATAGCTTCGACAGTGAGAGGGAGACATAGTCAAGAAGGAAAGGTGATAAATTGATTGATAGATAAGTGTTGTTGCATAAAAAATCAGTCAAATAGAAAATTTGTGGCTTACAGTTTTAACTATTTAACTGATTGACTAAATTCATCATTTGGTGACGGAAATAATCAATTGTTATCAGAATTAATCAAACTGGAATCAATATTAAAACCTAATCGACGAGTGTATAGGTATGATGCATGATCTTATAAGGTTTTTACCTACTTCTTAAACAAAACAAAGATTACAGAATTCAAGATAGACTGAAACTTGTTTTTTGGCACAGTCTTTGGTTTGGGTTTATTGAGTATCCGTAGTTTTCTGAGTATAATTTTCTTACTTGAGAATGAACTCCATCCTTGAGCTTGAGCTTGATCATGAATTTCATTTTTTCCCTTGTGATTGTGCTTTATTCCCTTAATCTTTGGTCTCTATAGTTTAGCTACAAGCTAATAAATCAAATTTTATCATCATCAACACACATGCATGCTTATGTACAATGACTCAACAATCTGTCTCTTTGTGATGATGAAAAACATTTTAGTGTTTGTAAAACAAGTGAATTGTTTAAAACCTTTTGGATTTTTAAAAGCACATCTGAATTTCCCCACTTTTTAGCATAATTTAGAAAATATAAAAATACCATATTAAGGGTTAATGATATCAAAGGAGGTGCACATTCATCTTTTGACATTTTTTTTTGAAAAATATTCTTTTTTTTGTGTAGAGCTTCCCCTATCTTTGTGCTCCTTCTTAGTACTTGCTTAAATGCCTCCGATTAAGATATGAGTTGAGGGTTCATAGACGGATGCATGATAAGCATTATCAACTAGAGAGAATTTAAGAAGTCACATAGTATCTTCAAGGTGGATGCGTCCAACCTTGATACCTTCTTTATGGTTGCATCATCCATCCTTTCATCGGAAAAGTGTTTGATCTTGACTTGTCCTTCTTAGATGCCGAAACAACCTACTCAATATATAGTTTCGCCTTTGTTCTTCAATTCCTACAGTTTTCTTTTCTAGTACCCTTTCAATTTTGAGTTCTTCATGGTTAGCATTCATTGTTTCTTTTGGAACCCAAATCCTTCTTAGTACCAAAGCTAGATTAGAATTATGATGATATAACTTTCCTTTCCCTTTTCCATTAATAGATAAGGAAGAAAACTTCCTTTTAAGCCCGATAATCTCGTTTCCTAGTGTATTAATTCTCTTTAAAATTACTTATGCCATCCTTACCCACTTAAATGGTATGGTGGTAGTGCAGTGTACCTACCACCCAAAAGACCAGGTTCAAATCCCCCCTTGTGGGGGTTGCATTAGATAGTTGACATCCATCGTAAAAAATAGTTGAATCTTTCAACATGGATTTGAGCAAGAATCCATGTGGCCGACCCTATTTATAGTGGGAGAAGGCTTCACCATTTTTATGTCATCCTTATCTTTTGAGCAATTTATTATCCTTTTTACAACTTCCGAATCGTTTAACAAACTAGTTCTATCTTTAATATTCTTAAACAATTCTACTTCTTTCTCATATTATAATTTTTTTTAGATAATTTTGAGAAACATCATAAAGTTCTTCCACATTGGTATTGTGGAATGAACTTGACTTGGGATCTTATTACAAGTCGATGAAAACATGGAGAATAAAAAGGGTGGATCGAAGCACCCCAAGTATTTAAAGTTCTTTACTTTTTAGCTTTGGCTTGATTTGATTGAAAATCTTCTTGAAACATATCATTTCTTTCTTTTTACTACATTGTTTTTGTTAGTTTCTCTTCCATTATCATATGAATTCTGTTCGGTCTTTTACTGTGGGAAAAGAAGTGATAATCCTAGTAGAATCTCTATTCTATTTGCTATCTAAAAAAATGTTAACATCACTGGACCTGGCCAGTGGGACCACTACCATTGGAGCATCATCAAAGATTTAACCCATTCACCAAACAACAATAGCTTCGAGCACCACGTGTTCTTCACTCGATTCGAGGTAAAGGCACCTTGAGGTCAAAGGAGCGATGAGCTCCCACTTGATCAATCGTTGGAGATTAGAGAAGGTCCGCATTATCGAGCACGATGTTTGGACTTACGTAAGTGAGATGGATGGAAAATTTGTAAGTTTGCTCTCGATGCTTGCTTAAGTCCATACAAAGCCTTCCTAAGTTTGAAAACGTGTTCTGGTCGTATGTACAAAAGAACAATGCCTTTCGTTCAAGTTTGGTTACAGGGACTGGAACTTTGGCAGCCCATCTTTTGTGCAAGAAACTATAGCCAATCAGTCGACTACATCTGATGTTGAAGAAGTTTTGGTAATTGATGAGGCAAGTCACTTCAAATTGGACATTGTTAGAGATGCTGGGGTGGTACGCATCACCATAGGGTCCCAATTGATTCCTCAGAGAAGGTCATTTCCTCGAATGTGCATGGTCTTGGGGACCCGAAGAAGAGTTGGACATTCAAGAGACTATTGATGGAGTAACATGTCGATGCTCTGCTTTTTCAAGAGACTAAGATATGAGCCTGGACTAGCATCTTTTGGGGCTAATTTGGGGGGTTCCGATTAAATGAGTTCTGTGGAAAAAGATGAAAGAACATAATGAGATGATTTATGCAGGAGGTCTAGGGGTCCTTATATAGGATGGAACCTTAGAGCATTGTTTTTAAAAACGTGCCTCGAGGTGTTGAGGCGTACGCCTCGAGACATTTTTCAAGGAAAAACACCTCGAGGCTATAGCATCATGCAACCTACGCCTCGAGGCACTGTCTCATATTTTCATCTTTCGTAGACAAGTATTTTCAAGTCCTTAAGCTCAATGTTGGGAAAAATCACCGAGTTGTTTATTCCATGAATACTAGGCTCTCTTATATAGGAGAGTAGCCTATGGGTAAATTACATAAGACATTCATAAGAAGAAGGAGATTAGAAAACAATACAAATAACGTAAGACATATATATCTCCACGCCCCCCTCAAGTTGGGGCATAGATATCGATCATGCTCAGCTTGTATGAGCTTTTCTTGAAAGGTCCTCTAAGTAAGGCCTTGGTGAAGATATCTTAGTCTGGTCCTCTGAGCTGACATGGGATGTGGAAATAAACCCCTTCTGAATCATATCTCGTATATAGCGGCAGTCAACCTCGATATGCTTGGTTCGTTCATGTGCTGGATTATTTGCAATAAATATAGCAGCTTGATTGTCACATTCCAGTACCATAGGAAGGGGAACCTCTATATATTGATCTGTAAGCACACTTTAACCCACATCATTTCTGTACTAACCCGGGCCATAGCCCCATATTCAGACTCATCACTTGATCTGGCTACAACAGTTTGCTTCTTGCTCCTCCATGAGACAAGAGAATATCCAACATATACAACAAATCCAGTGGTGGACTTCCTATCCTTTGGACACCCTGCATAGTCTGCATCTATGCATGCTGAGATAGTGACCTCCTTGCCTTTCTTAAACAATAGACCTGCACTTGGGGATGATTTAAGATATTTGAGTATCATCTGTATAGCATCCATATGAACCTTACGTGGTTGCTCCGTGAACTGGCTCACCTGACTAACAATAAAAGATATATCGGGTTTGGTAATAGTAACATAAAGAAGTTTTCCTACAAACTCTCTGTATCTCCTCCTATCACCTCATCAATATCTTCATCATATAGTTTCATGCTTGGATCCATAGGTGTGGTGGCAGGTCAACATCCAAGCATTCTTGTGTTACTTAGCAAATCAGTGACATTTCCTCTAGGTCATCACAAGCCCTTGTTGATTTCTGGCAAACTCCAGTCCCAAAAAGTATCTAAGGACTCCAAGGTCCTTGGTGACAAATTCACGACCTAGAAGTTCTTTTGCTCTCTTAATTCCTTGTATGTCATCTCATGTAATAAGGATATCATCAACACACACCATAATTGCAATCATACCTCTGGATGTTTTCTGTATAAAGAGAGAATGATCTGCATTTGAACGTTTGTACCCCTGTTTTTCAAACAAGTCTGAAAGCTTCTGGAACCAAGCTCTAGGGCTCTGTTTAATGCCATACATTGCCTTATGAAGTCTACACATCTGTGAACACTCCCCCTCAACAACAAAACCAAGTTGCTGTTGCATGTAGAATTCCTCTTGCAGATCACCATATAGAAATGCATTCTTGACGTCTAACTGAAATAACGACCAATCTCGAATCACTGCATCAGAGAGAAGGATCCGTAAGGTGGAATGGCGATGAACTGGGGAGAATGTGTCAAGATAATCCACACCGTATGTCTGTGTAAACCCTCGTGCAACCAGGCGTGCCTTGTATTTGTCGATGCTACCATCCACATTCTGTTTAACTGTAAACATCCATTTACAGCTAACTGTAGACACACCAGTAGGAGCTGGGACGAGGTTCCAGGTGCCTCTCAACTGAAATGCATCCATCTCTTCTTCCATAACCAAACTCCATCGACTGTCCTTCAAAGCCTCTTGATAATTCTGTTGAATATCTACGACAGATAGTGCAACAGCAAAATTCCTGAATTTTCCAGTCAAGCGATCAAAAGAAACCATTGATGCTATATGATATGATACGCAACTACGCTTATGCTTCCGAAGCGCAATAGGCTAGTCCAAATCAGCAGCCTCCACATCTGTCTCCTGTAAAGAATCCTGCTCAGATAAACCATTAGACCCATCATTAGAGATTGTATTCTCTGGACATACCTCATACGTGCTAGATGATGTGCGGTGACCATGAGCAGAAGCAGGCCGACGGGTATAATGGTGTGGCAATGGTGGAACTAGAACTGCAATAGGAAGTGATGGTGGTGTAGGTAGCGGTGGCGGTGTTGGTAAAGGAGATGGTTGTGGTGGAGGTATTGGAAGTGATGGTGGTGGTGGCATGTTTATGGCTTCATCTGTGTCAGAAGACATCAACCGATCACCTGTAGGGGGGAAGTACATGACAGACTCGAAAAAGGTGACATCGGCACTAACATAATACTTCCTGCGCATCGGATCATAACACCTGTACCCTTTTTGTGTCGTAGAGTACCAGACAAAGACACACTTGACAACTCTAGGAGAGAGGTTGTCAATACCTGGAGACAATTGGTGTACGAAGGAAACAGAACTAAACACACGAGTAAGGGAGAATAATTCCTTTTCAGGAAAGGCTAGAGAGAGAGAGGAATTTTGATGCAGATTGGTTTTCGGCGACGGCGAAAAATAAAATATTTGACGGTGGATTTTGGTGGAGAAGAAAATGGAGGGATTGAGAAGAGAATGGAGGGGTTGAGAAAAGAAGCTCGTCGGGAACACGAGGGGTTTGGAGGAGAGAAACGTGAAGACCACGTGGGGAGAGAGAGACGAGAGAAGGAGAGATAGAGATAAAATCTCAATTTTTCATATCAACTGAACTGACTAAAAACACTAGCCTATCATCCCTTTATATAGGAGGGATGAAGTTACAAAAATAGAAACTCGAATTCAAATTGAAACCAATTATCCTAATTTGACTCTAACCGACTAACCGACTAATTTGAAATTCAAATCTTTAACTGATTATTTGGGATCACAGGCGATCTCGTTTATTTAATTAAAACACGACAACTCAAATAAACATAAATAAAATTAACGGATAAAAATTAGAGTCAAATTCCTAAGTAGTACCTGGGAAATACATAAATACCTAGGTTCTACGTAATGTTTTTTTTTACTCAAAAACTACAGAGGTGTCGCATGTTCAACATGCGACACCCCTTAAGTTTTTTTTTTACCCAGGAACTGCGTTAGTGTCGCATGTTCAATATGCGCTATAGATAGCGCATATTCAACATGCGATATCGACCCTAATTAAGACCCGCGCCCAGCGGCCTTCTCATTTCCCCGCGCCCTTGCCCGACTAAGTCCTCCCTCTCCAGCGACCCAGCCGCCCCCGACGCCCTCCTCTCCACCCTCATCTTTTGGTCTCCTCCTCTCTCAACAACACCCATTTTGGTCACTCCTAGCCCTGCGGAACACTCCTTTTCCTTGTTTTCAGTGATTGTCACCGTCCTAGCCGTCCCCGCTTCTCATTAGGGCTAATCACCTGCTGCGAACAATTGGACTTGGTAAAACGTTTTCTTTAATTTTTTTTGTATCATATGCATATTATTTTCATTTCTCGAATGTATGACGTTTGCTTGTACGTTGTGTCACGTATTAGGTTAGAATGGAGCAGTTGTATTGTATGTGTCATTTGAGTAGTACACTCATGTCCGGATCGTCAACCAACGTGAGGGGGTTTGTGTTGACTCCTAATATGACGTTCGATGAGATGTTGAACTTGGTTTGCCGTAAGTTCAACTTGGATGTTGACAGTCAAAAAATCCGATTATTACATCGCGTCCCTCGAGGCCCAGAGGAGGAACCATCATTTTCATCTATTGTCGATGATGATGATGTGCAGACAGTTATTGTGTACGCTCGGACCATTGGGAAATCAATGCCTACCGATATTTATGTTGAAGATGTATCTGTGAGCGAAGTCCCAACTGTTATGACTAACAAGGAATCGTCTGGAGTCCCGAGCACACAAGCAGCAGTTGTCCGCAGCACGCCACCAAGAATTGTCCCAACCACGGGACCCGACCATGATACGGATGCGCCTGTAACGCAGCCAAGCACGGTTCAGGATTTGGGCTTGAGTGAGCCGTTGCTGCGAGAGGTTAACCAGATGGATCAGGATTTCATCCCTTGGGGTACCGATGATGACCTGGAAGAAGGTAGCGAAGATGTCGAAGATGATCTGATGGACGAGGAGCTCCCAACTGATGAACAAACCGCGCATACTATTACACCCCGTATACCCTTTTTTGGGGTTAGAGGGTCTAATACTCGTTCAACATATGAAGACGACATTCGAAGCAAGTCTAGACTTGATGGTGTTGCTGACGAAATCCGCAAGGGTAGGACGTTCAAATGTAGGGAGGATTTGGTGTACGCTGTGAAGAAGTTCCACATTCTATCACATTTTGACTTCATTGTCAAGGAATCCACCAGCTTGATATGGTCGGTTTTTTGTTCGCAGAGAGCAAATGGTTGTGTTTGGTATTTACGAGGACATTTCAGAAAATTTGATGGACTGTGGGTGATCTCCAAGGTTGTTGGGGCACACACTTGTATAAACCCAACAGTTAATCAAGATCACCCTCAGTTGGACTACAAATTCATGTCCAGATCGTTGCTAACTCTTGTTAGGGATGACCCTAATGTTCGTGTATCTAGTTGTAGAGCTCACATCCACGAGATGTACAACTACTGGGTTTCAAGGAAAAGGGCTTGGGATGCTCGAAGGAAGGCCATCGGAATTGTATTTGGTGACTGGAAGAAGTCATATGCTGAAATGCCTTTTCTTTTGCATGCAATGAAGGCCGCTATTCCAGGGACTGAAATTGATATTGAATACAGCGACCATCCTGATCCTCGGAAACCTCTCTGCCGCAGATTTGAACGATGTTTTTGGGCATTTGGTCCTTCCATTGAAGCATTCAAATATTGTCGACCACTGATTAGTGTTGACGGGACACATTTGTATTGGAAGTACAAACAGAAACTGCTCATTGCTTGCGGGGTTGATAGGGATAAACATATTGTCCCCCTTGCATTCGGGATCGTCGACGAGGAATCCTTGTCGTCATGGAAGTGGTTTCTTTCGTTGGTTCGTCTAAGGGTAATTGGCATGCGAGCTGGACCAATCTGTATCATCTCCGACATGCATTCTGGTATAAAAGCCGCTATGAAAGATGCTGACGTGGATTTATTAGAACCCTTTGCATATTGGCGTTTTTGTACGAGACACGTCGCGAGCAACTTCAATAGCGTCTTTAAAAATGGTTCCATGAAATCTCTGGTGCAAGCAGCAACATTACAGACGACACCTAGGAAGTTCGCGTACTTCATGAGGAAATTACAAGAGTGGAATAATGGAGCAGCTAGATGGTTTTCAACTCATGATTGTCGTCGTGAGCAATGGACCTTGGCCTATGACGGTGGGTATAGGTTTGGTCAGATGACTACAAATCTGAGCGAAAGCTATAATGCAGTTCTTAAAGATGCCCGTTGCTTGCCAATCTCTGCGTTAATTGAGAAGACATTTTATAATTGTGTGTCATACTTCATTCAACATTTTGAAGAAGCAAGCATCCACATCAAATGCGCCGACGACGAGCAGGAATAAGAATAAATGTGGAAATTGTGGTGGTCAAGGTCACAACCGACGTAAATGTCCAAATTCGAGTAAGTATGCTACATTCGTATATTAGGAATTTTCATTGTATTAAATACTTGTAGATTTTTTGGGATATTGTTCTTTCATATAGTTTTTTTGAATTGTATTGTCTAACATTGAATATTGTATTTTTCAGATGGATCCCGGCCCAATTGATCCTTCAGTTTTGCGCCTTCAGGAGCGACATCGTTCACGTCGAGTTTGGGCTGGCGATGTAAGTAATTATAATTTCTTCCTTCCTTCAATTTTCTTTCCTAACAATTTTCTTGTAGGAATCTTCGTGGTTGCGTTGCCGGCGACGAGAGACACATGTACGTCGGATCCCTTTGGATGATCGGCTACTGCCTTACGTAGTCGAAGCAGGATTTGGATGCATCTCAGACCTCGAGTTCATTACCCTGGATTGGCATCTTGTGACAACTTTAGTTGAACGATGGAGACCCGAGACACACACCTTCCACATGCCTAGTGGGGAGATTACTATCACCTTGCAGGATGTGGCATTCATCTTGGGGCTGCGAATTGATGGGCCTGCGGTTACCGGGGAGACAACACCTGGAGCGACATGAGCAGATACATGCGAGGAATTGTTGGGTGTTAGGCCACTGCCCGCAGACATAGTTGGCAGCAGGGTGTCAGCAAGCTGGCTGTCCACCAATTTTTCAGAGTTGGCTGAGGATGCAGACGAGCTAGTCGTACAGAGACACGCTCGAGCGTACATTTTGCAGTTGCTTGGTGGAGTACTTTTCACGGACAAGTCTGGATCCTTGGTTTCACTTATAGCTCTACCACATCTACAGGATTTTGAGTTCTCTGGGACATTGAGCTGGGGATCGGCCGTACTTGCATATCTTTACAGACATCTATGTTTGGCAGCGGACATGGCGACCGAGGAGATTGGAGGCTCGGTCATCCTACTTCAGCTCTGGGCTTGGGAGCATTTCCCCCACATTGCTCCAGTTGTTAGGGACGGCAGAGAATGGTACGGGCGCCCGTTAGGAGTCCGCTGGGCAACGGCGTTTGCCCATCGTAGACAGCCCACACACGTGGTGAGACCCTACAGGGATGCTTTTGACATGCAATCACCCGACCAGGTAATTTTACATTTGAAAATTTTTCCAATAACAACAAAACAAATACTAATCGTAATACAATTTTTGCATTCAGGTATTTTGGACTCCCTATACGGATGAGATCCGCGCCCATCTCCCAGCCAACTCTCTTGAGGGCGAACAAATTTGGAGAGCTGAAGTGCCTTTGATATACTTCCACATTGTGGAGTATTACTACCCAGATCGGTTTAGGAGACAATTTGGGGGTCTTCAAGACATCCCAAAGCGTTGCTCCACATTTCCAGAACTCCACGCTATCGATTTGAGGGGGAAAGTACATGTGGATTGGAGGGCGAAACACAGCTTGTATATTGCACGCTGGGAAGAGCGGGAAGTTAGAACTATTCGCATCGATCGGTCCAGAGGGGTATTCGCGACGCCCGCATACGAGCAATGGTATGGGACCATTACTCGAAGATTTATCGGACGTTTGGGGGCAACCCTGGCAAGCAACGTAAGTACTCGAACTATAACTTTTTGGTAAATTAATTAACAAAATTGTTTCAAATTTACATCTACGTATTTTCCTTGGATGCAGCTCGCTCTGTGGAGCCGTGTCTACGACATTGGACACGAGGAATGCCGCGAGATTGCGGCACAAGCGAAGGCGGAAATGACGGAGTGGCTGTCATTACATTTTGCGGATGCGGTCACGTTACATGACGAGCGTGCAGATGTGGCCAGGGAGGAGGCAAGGCGGGGAAGGGCAAGAGGACGGGGACGAGGAAGAGGTCGTGGTAGGGCACGTGAACAAGTCGCGGAACCCATGGACTTTGAAGAGGCCGCTGCGGAGGATGATAACATTGAGCAAGGAGACTACTTCACACCTGCCACCGAGCGACCAAGAGAGGACTTGCCAACGCCTCAAGCACCGTTGAGGCAAGGATTGGACCCCGGCCAGACACGACCAACTTACTGCACACTAACGCCGCCGTCTATGCCTACATTCGAGGAAGATGCCGCAGGACCCTCTCAAATCCACATGATAGACGAAGCGAACCGTCTATTACCGTTCCATCCTCCAGATTCTACGATTACATATCATCGGAGGAAAAAACGTTGAATTGTAATCAATGTAATTTTTAATATGATGCAAAAAATGTAAAGTGTATTCATGAACAAGTCTATATTGAAATGTCTTCTTTGATGTTTGGAATGTCTACAGTGTTTGCATTGTCTGGAATGTTTACAAAAATGTCTATTTACATTAAAAACATGGGAATGTCTACAAAAATGTCTTTCCAAGGGTTTTTAAAAACTTGACATCCCAAAGCCCACACTTGGACAACCATTTTCGCCGAAAACTTTACTGTAAAGATGACGCATTTTGAACATGCGTCATATGTTCAATTTTCAAAGCCCACCCCTGCCCCAGTCATTCCGATGAAAATTTCCTGTAAGGATAACGCATATTGAACATGCGTTATCCCTTCATGTCGCATATACAACATGCGATACCTATACAGTGAATTTCAAGACCTGCGATACCTGTACAGACCATTTCGATAGGAATTCCCTGGACATATGTCGCATGTTGAATATGCGCTATCTATAGCGCATATTTAACATGCGACACTAACGCAGTTCCTGGGTAAAAAAAAAACTTAAGAGGTGTCGCATGTTCAACATGCGACACCTCTGTAGTTTTTAAGTAAAAAAAAAACATTACGTAGAACCTGGGTATTTAAGTAATTCCCAGGTACTACTTAGGAATTTGACTCTAAAAATTAAATAAATGCAGCCCTATATTTCCATTTCACGCTGCATCAACTCTCCTCCGCTTAAAAAAAATCGTCTCCCGACGAATTGCTTGATCTTCGGGCTGTTGATGGAGAATTTCCTCATGGCTTGTTGGTCGAATCTTCGAATTTCGCTCCGACGAACGATGGTGTTTCGTCGCGTGTCGGCGCGAATGTTTGGATGGATCGTCAGATCGTGAGGACGATCTGTAGGCCATGCTCTGATACCAATTGATGCGGATTGGTTTCCGACGACGGCGAAAAATAAAATATTTGACGGTAGATTTTGGTGGAGAAGAAAATGGAGGGATTGAGAAGAGAATGGAGGGGTTGAGAGAAGAAGCTCGTCGGGAACACGAGGGGTTTGGAGGAGAGAAACGTGAAGACCACGTGGGGAGAGAGAGACGAGAGAAAGAGAGATAGAGATAAAATCTCAATTTTTCATATCAACTGAACTGACTAAAAACACTAGCCTATCATCCGTTTATATAGGAGGGATGAGGTTACAAAAATAGAAACTCGAATTCAAATTGAAACCAATTATCCTAATTTGACTCTAACGGACTAATTTGAAATTCAAATCTTTAACTAATTAATTGGGATCACAGGCAATCTCGTTTATTTAATTAAAACACGACAACTCAAATAAACGTAAATAAAATTAACGGATAAAATTAAATAAATGCAACCCTATATTTCCATTTCACGCTGCATCAAATTTGCTCCCCCAAGACAAACAAAGGCATGCGATTAATGAGATAACATGCCGTTAGAACAACATCGACCCAAAAAGAATGAGGAGCACACCTCTGAATGAGAAACATCCTAGTGACATCAAGCAAATGACGATGTTTCCTTTCTGCAACTCCATTTTGTTGGGAAGTATGGGCACATGATGTTTGATGAATAATTCCTCAGGTGGAAAAATAGTTGGAGAGAGTATTAGTACAAAATTCCAAGGCATTATCTGTACTCACAATTTTCACAGACGTAGAAAAACATTACGTACTTCAGTTAAGAAATTTTTGATAATATTCCCAGCTTCAGATTTATTCTTTAACAAGAAGACCCAAGATAGACGAGAAAAATCAACGGCGACAAGATAAAAACTGTGCCCCTGATGATCATGGACACGACTGGGACCCCAAATATCGACATGAAACAACTAAAAAATGGAGCTACTGTTCTGACTATGACGACTGGAACGATAGATCGATGATGCTTTCCCAATTGACAAGCCTCATATTGAAAGGACGTGTGAGGCGACATCTGTGGTAGAACTCGGCATAGTTTCTGAAGCGGCAGATGACCAAAGGACAGGTGCCACGCAAATGGCGAGATAGGTCTAGTAAGTAAAGAGGATATTCCGGTATAAGGAGTTCGAACTAGACGATAGAGACCACCCTGCTCATGACCACTCCCAATCACGTTGCCCGTAAGGTTGTCCTGAAAAAGAAGAGAAGATATGTCAAAAATGACTCGACAATGCAACTCCTTCGTAATCTGACTGATTGACAATAAATTCATAGAGAAATCAGGTGCGTGCAACACATTCTTTAGATACATAGAAGGTGTCAAACTAATCTCCCACTGACCAGTGATCAGGAGTGAGTCCCATTTGCAATAATCACAGTACGTCCTGGAGGAACCTGCCTGTAGGCTGTTAGTTGACCCCTGTCTCCATGCATATGACGTGTGGCAGCAGAGTCCATAATCCATTCTTTAGCATGAGATCCACTACTGCTAGTGAGTGCATAAGTACCTGAGGTACTGGAGGAGGCGGAAGCAACTACATCTGAGTGACACCCGGGGACCGTCGAAGGTGGCACAGGACTAGAGGGAGGTATAATACCCCTCAATTATGCTACAAGATTGTGGAAAAGTGATAGAAATGAAAAGTGCATTCATCGTAGCCCTAGAGCTCTCCTATATAGGAGAAAAGCTTTGGAGAAAATTACATAGGTAACCAAACAAAAATAAATAAACTGCTAAATAACATACGAAGAGATATAAATATCTCAACACTCCCCCTCAAGCTGGAGCATAAATATCTATCATGCTCATCTTGGAACATCGGTGAAATGGTCCCTTTGCAAGTGCTTTGGTAAACATATCAACAATCTGATCACTTGAAGCCACATGAGAAGTAAGTATAAATCCCTTTTGAATCATATCACGGGTGTAGTGGCAGTCAACTTCAATGTGCTTTGTCCGTTCATGAAAAGCAAGATTATTTGCTATAAATAATGCAACATAATTATCACACTGTAGATGCATAGGGAGGAGCACCTCTATAGTTAGGTCACTCAAAACAGACTTGACCCACATCATTTCTGTGCTCCCTTGGGTCATTGCCCTATATTCTGACTTTGCACTAGACTGGGCCACAACTGTCTGTTTCTTGCTTTTTCATGAAATCAACGAGCTCTCTATAAACACAGTAAAACTTGGAGTTGACTTTCTATCCTTTAGACACTCAGCATAGTCTGCATCAGTACATCCTGATACTGTCAGGGTGGTGTCTCTCCTAAATAAAAGTCCTGCACCTGGAGATGACTTGAGATACCTCAATATCATGTTGACTGCATCCATATGAGACTGCCTAGGTTGCTCCATAAATTGGCCGACTCTGCTAATCGAAAATGACATATCAGGCTTGGTAATGGTGATATACAATAATATCCCTACCACTGTTGTAAAAGTCGGCCGACTAGGCCGACTAGTCGGCCCGACTAGTCGAGTCGGGGGGGTATCCGACTCGACTAGGCCAAATCGGCCTATAGTCGGGTCGACCCGACTAGTCGCCCGAGTAATCGGCCTAGTCGGCCGACTAGTCGGCCGACTTTTGCATAGAAGTTTTAAACTGTTTGTATATTGTTTTTGTATACTTTTTTATATACTTTTAATTGTTTGTGTTGTTATTACTTAGTCATTATTACTATAAATTCAAATATATATGAAGTGGTTTTATACTTAAAATAATACAAAAATATACCTCCTTTTGCCTTAACATCCTTGTGGACACATGAAAGTACGGTGTAAACTAACAACGTCCTAACAAACATTTAGCATCCATGACTACAACAGATATGTATATGATTTCTTTTACATTATCAAATTATGTCAATAACTACAATATAATTATTACATCTTTTTATTTATCGTTTGTGATTTGTCAATTAGCTTGGTGATTCCTAATTACAATGATTAGTAACATGTGAGTTTGTTGATCAGTAACTTGTGAATTTGGTTATGTTTGTGTTTGTATGTATTAAAATTGCTAAATTTGTGTATATATATGAGTGTATGAATTAAAAATCGATTTATATATTTAAAATAATTAAAAAAAAATCAAAATCGACTAATGCCCGACTAAATCCGATTACTCTCCCGACTGCCGATTAATCCTTAGTCAGTGACCCCGCCGACCGAGTACCGACTACCGCTTTCTGCAACCTTGATCCCTACCAGCTCTCTGTACTGTCTCTTATCTGCCTCTGCAGAATCATCATCATAAAGCCGTGCATTAGGATCCATTGGAGTAGTAGTAGGTCTACATCCTGTCATACCCGTCTCGGATAAGAGATCAATGACATATTTTCTCTATGTCATTACCATCCCTTTCTGGTTTCTTGCAAATTCTAGTCCAAGAAAGTACCTCATCTTACCAAGATCCTTGGTTACAATTTTTTTTCCAAGGAAATCCTTGGTTTTCTGAATTCCTTCACCATCATTGCCTGTGACAATAATATCATCCACATAAACTAAAATAGCAACCATACCTTGTTGGGTCCTCTTAACAAATAGAGAATGATCCGTTGTAGATCTGACAAACCCTTGTAGTTCAATCAACTCTGAGAGCTTCTGAAACCAAGCCCTCATACTCTGCTTAAGTCCATATATGACCTTATGAAGTCTACACACCATGCTAGACTCCCCCTCAACAATAAACCATGGTAGGTGCTGCATATATACTTCATGCAAATCACCATATAAGAAGGCATTTGTGACATCTAACTGGTAAAGGGGCCAGTCCTTTACCATAGCAACTGCAACCAGAATGCGTAAAGTAGAATGACGTGCAATAGGCGAAAACATTTCTTGATAGTCCACCCCATAGGTTTGGGTGAATCCACGAGCCACTAACCACGCCTTGTATTTGTCCACGGAGCCATATGCACGGTGTTTAATAGTAAACACCCACTTACTACCAACTATAGAGGCACCAGAGGGAGCAGGAACAACACTCCATGTTCCACGAGACTGTAGAGCGACCATCTCGTCTTCCATAACAAGACGCCATGGGCCACTCTGTAATGCCCCTTGATAGGATCTTGGTATTTGTACCACCGATAAGGCAATAACAAACCTCTGAAAGTTCCCAGATAGCCGCATCAGAGATACATGAGAAGATAGTGGATGCATAGTACATGCACGTCGCTTTCTCCTTAGAGCAATATAAACATTCAGGTCCATCGTATCCTCAGAAATAGGATCATCCAGATTATCCTGCAAGCTCAAATCACCAGTGCCATTAGTAGAACTCAAGTTCTCAGGACATACCTTGGGCATGCTGGATGTTGGCAGAGGCACACGAGCACGAGGTCGGTGCTGGTAAACCTGAGGAAAGAAAGTAGGTGATACAATAGGTGGAGGTGACAGTGGTAGTAGTGGTGGTGGTGACGGCAGTGGTGGAGGTGGAGGTGACGGTGGTGGTGTTGAAGTAGGAGAGATAGGAGGAGGTGACATGTAGACCTCTTCTTCATTCTTTGCGGAAATAAACTTATCACCTGTTGGGGAGAAATACATGATAGATTCAAAGAAGGTGACATCTGCACTAACATAGTTCCTTTGCCGAGCAGGATCAAAGCAACGATACCCCTTCTGGGTCTTGGAATACCCAACAAACACACACTTGATTGCTCTAGGAGAGAGCTTGTCAAGCCCTGGAGACATCTGATGAATGAAGGCAACACATCCGAAAACATGAGGTGTAAGAGAAAAAAGATCCTTCTCGAGAAACACAATCGAGAAAGGAATCTTTTCTCCCAGACTCGATGAAGGCATACGATTTACCAAATAACATGCAGTGAGGATAACGTCTCCCCAGTAGGAATGGGAAGTACAACTCTGAAGTAGAAGTGTCCTGGTGACATCCAAGAGATGACGATGTTTCCTCTCAGCCACACCATTCTGTTGAGACGTATAAGTACAAGATGTTTGATGTACAATACCATACGATCTAAGAAATTGAGACAGTTGTGTATACAGAATTCGAGTGCATTATCAGAGCGAATATACTACAATTGTAGAAAAGACATTCCTTATTTCATTAATAAAGGACTGAATGGTAGGACTGGCATAAGACTTGTTCTTAAGCAGAAAGACCCATGACAATATAGAAAACTCATCAACAACAACGAGATAAAAACGATGTCCCCGGAAATCGGAAGCATGACTGGAACCCAAAATATCCAAATGAATCTACTCAAACAGACCTTGACTACTTTGACTCTGACGACTCCGGAATGTAGATCTATGATGCTTCCCAAGCTGGCAGGCCTCACACTGGAAAGTGAAATGATGGGAGATCTGAGGAAGGACATGACACAGCTTTTGCAGAGGAAGGTGACCAAAACGGAGATGCCACGTATGCGGAGAGACAAACTTAGTGCGCAGAGAAGAAACACTAGCTCATGGAGATTGCACTAGTCTGTATAAACCTCCTTGCTCACGGCCAGAACCAATCACCCTGCCCATTAGAATGTCCTGAAACACAAGAGCAGAAGGGTCAAATATGGCACGATAATGCATATCCTTAGTGATTTGACTAATTGATAATAAATTCATAAAAAATTCAGGGGCGTAAAGAACATTCTGAAGCCGCATTTCAGGGGTTAAATGCCCCTCCCCCTGACCAGTAATGGGAGAATGTATCCCATCAGCTATCACCACAGATCTTTCTGACTGAGTTGGGCTATAGATACTAAATTGACCTCTATCACCGCAAAGGTGATGGGATGCTCCTGAATCCATGATCCACTCTGAGAAGTCTGTAACAACCAGTAAAAGCATATGCGGTACCTGATGTGGATGTAGTGGCTGAGGCTGCTACCTCCGAAGATCCTCACTGTGAGTTAGTTGACCCGATAGACGGCATGACCTCCCTAAGACGAGCAACTAACTCATCAAACTTCTTGTCTGATGTGTTAGAAGGACTATTGACATGTTGGATCTGGTCTGCCACGCGTGCTGAGGCAGGAAACCCATGCTTAGAATAGCGCGTTTCCTCTGAATGACCTGGCCTATGACAGTAAGTGCAAGTCTGACGAGGAGGTCTACTGCTCCCTCTTCCACGACCTCCTCGGCCATGGAACTGCATAGTGCCCCCTCTACCATGGGATGCTGCCATGGCCGAGGAAGTCTGAGATGAAGAACTACCAGAAGATATGGAGAGTCTGCTCAGTCGACGATGAGCCTCCTCCATCAGAGGTATAGTAGCATTGGTGAGAATCTGTGCTCTAACTGCATCATACTCATGATCCAATGCTACTAGGAAAACTCTTGTCTTCACGGAGTCCCTTGTAGGCCTTGAGTTGCTCTGGTGTAGCAGCCAAAGGAATATAACCATGTAGCTTCTCAAACATACCCCTCAGAGAAGTGTACATGGTATGGAGAGGACGACCATTCTGCTTTGAAGTGAAGATATCATGTTGAAGTTGCAAAATCTTTGATTCATTCTTTGCTGGAGAATATGTGCAGTGAGAATGTCCCACATAGCCTTTGTCGTGGGCTGACTCAAGATGCCATTAGTTATCTCCATGGATACTGTTCCAGAAAGCCAAACTTGTGCATACGCATCATCTACCTCCCATGAGGCATTAACCCCAGTCTTGTCGACATGCTCCTCCTGTGTGAGAATATACTTCTTGCCATTACATTGCATTAGACTCATGAATTGCATGGCCCACATTTCATATTTCGTTCCATTCATCTTCACAATAGGTGCTGGACCTTTGAAGGCACTCAGGGATGGGATATCTGCTTTGTTGTCCAACATCGTGACAACAATCTCACGACTAGGGTTGCAAACTTGAAATAGAAATGTCTACACAGACATCTAGGGAGATGGTTGTGGGTGTGGTCTTATACCACAACCATTCCCATGCTTTGATACCTTCTCCTTTAAAAGAAAGACGGAGCTCTGTAGTTCACGGATGCACCACGGAGGTGCTCACGCGTGCAGGGCTGCAAACTGCACATGTGTACAAGCTTGCAGGCGCAAGCTGCATTGGACAGACGCGCAAGCGCAGGCACATGCTGTGCATGTGCAACGACGCGACTATGCGGATGCGCTCAGGCGAGCGCTAGGGCGCATGCGAGCGAGGACTGTAGCGAGCCCAGGCGCAACCCAGGGGCGGCAACGCGCATACCTTCACGAGAAGGCGGCAGGGGCTCCGACGTAAGTGCAACTGCGACGTGAGAAGATGGCAGGGGTTTTCGATGGGGACTTGGAATTAGGGCACATGCTCCGGTCTAGGACCGTCGCTCTAATACCATACGGAAAAGTGATAGAAATGAAAAGTGCATTCATCATAGCCCTAGAGATTTCTTATATAGGAGAAAAGCTCTGGGGAAAATTACATAAGCAACCAAACAAAAATTAATAAACTGCTAAATAACATACAAAGAGATATAAATATCTCAACAAAGATCATCAAAGTGTTGATCCAAAGAGGAAGCAGCTGAGGGCTCAATCTGTTCAGCTACTCGAGCAGAAGCAGGAAATCCATGCTTGGAATAGCATGTATCCTCTGTATGTCTAGAACGATGACAGAAAGTACATGGCTGACGAACACAACCTCCCCTGCCCTGGGGTCCACGACCACGAAACTGAGAGGATCCTCCTCGTCCTCTGGATGTCGTTATTGCTGAGGATGTCTAGTTGCCAGTAGAAGACGGAACAGTAATACGACTGAGTCTGCGGAAAGCTTCCTCCATAAGAGGAATAGTAGAGTCTGCCAAAATCTGGGAACGGGCCGCTTCGTACTCTGGATCAAGGGCTGCTGGGAACACACCAGGCATAGTGGCATTCCTATAAAGTCTTCTGCTGCTCAGGAGTAGACGTGAGAGGCATAAAACTATATAGCTTCTCGAACATCCCATGTAGGGATGTTTATAATAAGTGAAGAGGTTGTCCATGCTGTTTGATAGTAAAGATATCATGTTGAAGCTGTAGAATTTTCGTCTCGTTCAATGCCTGTGAATAGGTAGCAGCCAGAACGTCCCACATCGCCTTGGCTATGGGATGATAAAGTATATCATTTGCAATCTCTATTGCCAACGTACCTAAAAATCAAACTTTGGCATTTGCATCATCCGCCTCCCATGAGGCGTTAATCCCAGTCTTCTTAACCGGTTCTTCCTCGGTAAGAATGTGTTTCTTACCCGTGGACTTTATCATGCTCTTGAACTGTATAGCCCACAGTTCATAGTTTGACCCATCCATCTTGACTATAGGCGCAGGACCTCTGAATGCGTATGTAGAGTGAATATCGATCTTGTTTTCTGACATGGCGGCATGAGAAGGCTAGGGATGAAGACTAGACAGGATCGTGACTACACTGACATAAAGAGACTCGATTGCATGCGTAGACTCATGCAACCAATCTCAACATGGAAGAGGACTGGACGACGGTGCCCCTAGAGGAGGATGAATACACCTCGCGGAAGAGGAAAGGGACACACGCTCAGGGGCCCCTGAACTAAGCGCCTGGGGCGATGACGCACAGGGGCTGGGCGGCGCTAGGCGCAAGGGTTGGGCGGCGCTAGACGGCCCCTTGCTGGGCATACAGGGGCGCCTGTTGCTGGTGCTGGGGCGGTGTCACGCGGGGCGGCGACCTGCGAGACCGAGCTAGGCGGCAACACACCAAGCTAGGGCACGGGAGGGAGAGAGAGGTGGTAGGGTGGGGCTATGGTTTCGGAGCTCCGGTTTAGGACCGCTTCTCTGATACCATGTTGGGAAAAATCACTGAGTTGTTTATTCCATGAACCGTAGGCTCTCTTATATAGGAGAGTTGCCTATGGGTAAATTACATAAGACATTCATAAGAAGAAGGAAATTAGAAAACAATACAAATAACGTAAGACATATATATACCTCCACACTCACGATTCACTGAAATGCATTTTTTTACTTATTACCATATTAAGCTTATTTTTATTTTGTTATGCATGATCTTTATAAATCAACATGAACAAAACATTGAGTCTTGAGTCCTTAAATCAAATACCTCTACTCTTTAATATGTTTCAAGCATAAATGCTTTCTTTATAAAAATGTTTGTATGCAAGTACCCTACTTTGACCTAAATTTAGAAAAGTATATTTTTGTAAACATGTCTCATCTTTTCTTCCATTTAATCGGGACTTCAATAATACACATCAAAGCATGCATGAACAAAGATGGTCGTAACATGTTCAAGTATTTTATCGTCCAATCCTTACGGTAAAGTAAAAAATGATCCTTGATTCACAGTTAACTATCTTATTCTTCTCAATTTAATGACACATATCTCACCTAATTTTGAAAATGGTGTGTTACATCTAGTCCCTCTAGTTAAATTGTATTCAAAACTTTAAATTTTATGGAGAGTTACCCATTATTGTGCTTTCATATCCATATTTACTTGACTCCTTACGGATTTAGCGTCCAAAAAGAGATAGTTATATAAGAACTTGGATGTTTCGACCATGATGTTAGCCTTGAAATGTCATGGAGTTATATTTAATCATAACTATTTAATTTCTAGAAATTGTAATTACGATTACTTGTTATGTTTTATGAAAAAAATTCTTTGACGAGTGAGGCTTATGCCTCGATATGCCTCGAGGCTTAAGCCTCGAGGCAATATTGGGAAAATGCCTCGATACTCCTCATGCTTTTTAAAACCTTACCTTAGAGAGCTCGTAATTAGAAAAGTACGTAAATACCCCCAGAGGGGTTACAATGAAATATGATAAACATAAACACACCACTAATACCCCTCCTCAAATTGGATCATATCTAGCGATCATGTCCAACTTGGAAGTTATCCTTGAGTGGCGCTTCTTAGGTAAGACCTTCGTGAATACATCTGCAAGCTGAAAATCCGTCGTGATATGTGGAGTAGTAATCTTCCCTCCTCGTATGACATCACTAACAAAATGGCAGTCATTCTCTATGTGCTTAGTCCGCTCATGAAATACATGATTTGTAGCAATGTATATAACAGATTTGTTCTCACAGTATAGAGGAATATGAGTCGTGACAACAATACCAAGTTCCTATAGAAAGGTCAGTAGTCAAGCAATCTCACAAATAGCATGTGCCATCGCCCTGTATTATGCCTCTGCACTGGATCTAGATATTACAATTTGCTTTTTGCTCCTTCAAGTAACAAGATTTCCTTCAACCGTCATAGCATATCCTGTAGTGGAGCGATGATTCTCATGTGAACTCATATAAACTGCATCATCATATGCAGTAACATCAAGTTGGCAGAAGGGTGACTAAGGCGAAGATGCTAGAGAAGGGGATCGTCAGGGATAGATGTTATGCCAAAAAACGAGAATCAGATGGGATGTCGAGGTAATAGAGGCCGTTCTTCTCATACCCCACCATAAATCTACCTCGTCTTGCTGCCATAAAAATAACAGAATTTATAAAAAATAACCCTACAGTTAAGCCCAGTACATAGTTTCTAAACTAAGCGGGAAAACATGAGCATAATGAACTCCAGTGAGCCGGAGTTTAAAGGAAAACTCTATAGTGCCAACAATAGTAACCGGCGAATGTGCCCCATTAGCAACCCGGACAATCTTCAAAGAGGAAGACGACTGTGAGAAGGTAAGCAGACCGCCTTCTCTCGTAAGATGTGTAGAGGCTCCTAAGTCAATAATCCACACAAGACTGGAGGCAAAAACAAAGTTGGCTATTGTACCTGAAGTAGTAGACAAACTAGCAGTGGGGGCAGAAGTAGTATTGTCATTGGCAGAGGGGCTAGAGTTCTGTAGTAGTTGCATTACACAGTCGTATTCAGAAGTGGTAAAGGGTGCTGTGCTCCACCAGAGTGGTGATCGGTTGTGTCCTCAGCAAGGCCTTAAATGCATGGAAGGACATATCGATATCGGTATCGATATCGATACCATGTCTATACCGATATATCGCCGATATATCGGCGATATATCGACGCCATATCGCCGACATCGGGATTCAGCTCGCATTTTTTGCCTGTCGATACCCGATATCGGACATATCAGCGATATATCGGTGACTTGTCGATATCGATATATCGCCGATATATCGGGATACGGCCTTCCATGCTTAAATGTCGGTTTCGGTCACCATTTCGGTACCGACCAAAATAGAATTTCGATGGAATTTCGGTGGAATTTCGACCGAAATTTCGGTCATTTCAGTCATTTTTTGTACTAGGACCCCCATTCGGTCATTTCGGTCGAATTTCGATTTCGACTGGATATCGATATTCGACAGAAATTCGACCGAATTTCGTTGAAATTTGAGGCCATGGTCCTCAGCGGTATTATAGGATGCCTCATACGAGGATGTCTCATAAGCACTGCTGGAATTAGGTTGTATGTCAAACTTCACCCATCAATGTTCAGATGGATGGTTCCCGTATCCACAATGTATGCACGCCATGCCCATGACCAAAGTCACAACCTCATCCTCCCTAATAACTCTATCGTCATCTGTTCCCTGACGATGCATAGTGGGTTGTAGTCTCCACAGATGAAATGGTTGGAGGACGCTCAACATGTGTCTCAAGTTCCTATAGACGACTAAAAATGGTCTCAATGGTGGGCAATATATCAGTAGTCAGAAAATTTACAGCCTTATATCATGGATGCGGCCCGGAAAGAAATTGATAGATCTTCCATTTAGCATGCTCTCCCACATGTTGATCACAACACGCTGGCTGAAAAATGAGGAGCTCCTTAAACATGCTCATGAGCGGCATGTAGTACTCGACATGACTCAAATCTCCCTTAGTGGCAGACCTGATCCATGCTTATATATCTGAGAACTGGGGCCTTGTTGTCTTCTGTGAGTATATATGCTCAAGATTCTCCCACATCACCTTTGTAGTATCCTTGTAAAGGAGATTTGGCACAATATTTGAATCGATATTGTTTGTCATCCAAGTGATAACCTGACAGTTGTCAACATACCATGTATCATAGTCCTTGTCAATCTCCTTGGGCGGATCCTTGGTAAGAGCATAATTCTTACGCTGGCCACTGATGAACACCGTGAAGGATCGAGACCACAACACATGCTTCTCGGAGCCTTTCAATTTGATAGAAGTACCCTGTACATTCATAAAAGAAGTCGGGTACACGGGTGTGGTCTCGGTGGATGTCATGTTAATTGCACATGTTAAGAAAAAAGTGACATAGAAAGGATATGTTGTCGTAATTAAGCATGTAGGTGACCTAAGTCACTGTTTCAGGACCCAAAAAGGGTCTGGCGGAGGTTGTTGAAGCCTCAGTCGGGAGCCTAGGTCGCTGTTAGGGGATGATGACGGCTGGAACCTCCTGGTTGAGGTTGTTGGACCCTTGGGCGGCAGCCCAGGCCACCACTGGGGACTGAAGATGCTCTAACAAGACTCGAGAAGGGCCTGTTGACGGAAGCTGTGGGCTTTGGTGCCATGATGACCACTGTTGGGGCCTTGATGCCCTTGTGGAGGGTTGACAGTCGCTGGTGGGGGCCTTGATGCCCTTTCAAAGGCTTGGTGGAGCTCTAGCAGGGCCCAAAAGCTCCTATTGAGGCTATTGCGCACTGAGAAATAGACTTCTGGAGCCTTCGGCGACGTCGCATGGGGTTGGCTGGAGGTCTGCGTGCGGAGCGAGACCATGCGCAGGGCCCTAATTGCTGGAGAGGGCCCACACAAGGGTTGTGGAGAGATAAAGGCTGGTGGCAGTGACGAGATTTAGGTCAGAACACCCATCTAAGACCACTGCTCTGATACCATGTAGAAAAAGATGAAAGAACACAATGAGATGATTTGTTCATGAGGTATAGGGTTCCTTATATAGGATATAGTCCTTTAGAGCTCATAATTGTAAAAGTACATAAATATTTCTAGAGGGGTTACAATGAAACAGGATAAACATAAACACATCACTAACAAGTTCAAAATGGTGGACGTAGTGGGCAGCTCTGGGGGGTTTCTTGTGGCGTAGAGTGGTAACTGTTTTGATCTTAGCTCTGAACTTGTTGGCACATATGACATCTATTCTGCTCAAGGATAAAAGTAGCAGGGAGTGCAAAGCTTTTCAAGTGTTTATGAGACCGCAGATTCGAGTCTCAGGATGAGATTATGGGAAGACCTTCGAGAAGCCATCATGTTGTTCGCATTGATGCCTTGGTTGATTAGAGGGAAATTTAATGTTACTTTGTATGTGGCAGACCATCCACACTTGCATGGGGGTCAAGATCAGTGATTTGCGAACTTTACTGGTTCGACGCAGGACCTCCAATTAGAGGTCTTAGATGCTGTGGCTTGTGGATTGTCGATATACTTGGTGTAATTCTGGAGCAATATACACCACACCCCTTTGGTGTGTGTTTCAGCAAAACTTTCATCCGGCGATCATTCTTTTGGTTTGAGAAGGCGTGACTAGAGGTTGGCTTCAAGGAAATGACTGTGGACTTTTAGTCCTTATTTCATTGTGAATGCCATGCAACTGCAAAGTTGGTCCGCAAGCTCGGGGCCTTGAGATCCAAACTCTAAGAGTTTATAAGGGAGGTTCGGGTAGCAACAAGGGGGAGGGTCGTCAGGATGCAGTGTAGTTCAGGCTTGACTTGTTGGATAGGACAAAGGATGCATGTGATCTCTATCCCTCTGATTTGGTAGAAGGATACTGATTTCTTATTATCATCCAAGAAGAGGATAGGAAGGCAGATACTGAATGACGATAGAGGGCCATGTAGCATTGGATAAGGATGGGGGATGCCAATACAAAGTTTTTCCATTTCATTGCAAATGGATGGAGGCATCACAACCACGTCTCTTCAGCAAAGGTAGGGGGTGGGCGATTTGAGGGGGATAAGGAGGTTGGTAGGGCAACAATTAACTTTTTACGTGGCCTAAGTCTTCGGGGCCCTAGTAGTAGTTGGCGTTGTGAGAGATATGATGGTACCCTCTCTGTCTAATGAGCAGAAGGGCACACTATTTAAGGATTTTTTGATTGACGAGGTTCGCTCTACGGTTTGGGAACTTAATACGGATGTTTCTCTTGGACATGTTGGTTTCTCGATGTTCTTTTTTAAGGAGTTTTGGCCCCTAGTGCACAATGACTGTATGTAATACTAAAGGAAAGCTGGCAATTGTGATTTTGATGGATTGAGTCATGCACTGTTTTTTATCCTCCGAAAAAGAGTTTGCTATGCGAATTGAAGACTTAAACAGATCGTTCTTCTTAGAAATAAAATAATGACTTGCTTATTAATGAGGCCATATGATTCTCTTATATAGAGAGGAGTAACCCTATAGGGAAAATTACATATAGAGAAGAAAGAATTAGAAAATACATAAAAGATAAGATAAATGCCATCTCTCAACCCTCTCAAGATGGAGCATAGATGTCAATCATGCTCAGCTTGGAACAACACATCTGGAAAGACCCTCTGGCTAGAGCCTTGGTGAATACATATGTTGTCTCTTTCCATGTGCTGATGTGGGAAGTAGAGATAAAACCCTTCTGAATCGTCTCATGTTTATATTGACAATCTACCTCAATATGCTTGATTCTCTCATGAAAGGGAGGGTTATTAGCAATGAAAAAAGCAACATGGTTATTGCACTGTAGTTGCATGAGAAGGGGCACATCATGGATTTAAATTTCGCCGAAATTTCGGTTTCGACAGAGAGGGTCTTTCGAAACACCTATATATATCGATTCCCCGGATTTCGACCGAAATGGGTCGAAATATCGGTGATATTTCGACATTTCGATCCATATCGGTCGAAATTCATGTTTTCAGTTCAAAATTTCTCAGATTTCGACTGATATAGGCGGAATTTCACCGATACCTATGTAAATCAACGATATTAATCATGTGATCTTAATTTTTGGATTTTTACTAACTATTTAGTATTTACCAATTCTCTATATCAAAACACATCATGATTTATATATTTTGTTTCGGGTCGGGTATGGTGCAACAGGGGGGATGCATACAATGTTTCTTCAACGTAGGGAGCTTCACCTCTCTTGCAATAGAGATGAAACAACTCTATAGATTCTAGAGATCCGCTATAGCTTCTTTGCTTCATTCCTTTTGTCATTTATCTTTGTAAAAAAATCATCTTTGTTGTAAGTCTATAATTATATATGTAATTCACTAGAATTGCGCCTACGACCGTTATTTCTACGAACTAAACATTGTCTTATTAATCATTATCTACATTTTAGAATAAAAATACTCATCTATTTTTCTGATAACTTAGTTATTTTAATTTCGATTCCAATATCTATCAGTCAGCTCAATGATATGCCCCGATATGTGCGATATAAGGCATATGGATGAGAGATATGTGTGATATAAGTGTGCATTTGTTAGCTATTATTGTTTTAAGAACTTGGATTTAATGATATCCATTTCCAATATGTATCAATCAATAATCAACCTTAACAACGAAATGACCGATATGTGCGATATAAGGCATATGGATGAGAGATATATGTGATA
Organism: Ottelia alismoides; assembly: GCA_037367405.1. Classification (NCBI taxonomy): domain Eukaryota; kingdom Viridiplantae; phylum Streptophyta; class Magnoliopsida; order Alismatales; family Hydrocharitaceae; genus Ottelia; species Ottelia alismoides. The sequence continues at coordinate 110,015 of JAZKJV010000477.1, read as the reverse complement.
TAAGTGTGCATTTGTTAGCTATTATTGTTTTAAGAACTTGGATTTAATGATATCCATTTCCAATATGTATCATCAATAATCAACCTTAACAGCGAAATGACCGATATGACCGATATGTGCAATATAAGGGGCATATCTGAGCAATATGTATGATAAAATTGTGTATATGTGAGTTATTTATTGTTGTAAATAACTTGAAAGATCTTAATTCGCAAAAAAACTGGTCTAAAAATGACTTTTTGAGCCATTTCCGAAATTTCCACCGAAATCGTCGAAATTTCCCGAAATAGCGGCGAAATTTCGGTATTGGAGGTGACCGAAACGTAATCGAGATTTCGAACCTTGGGGTACATCAACACCAAGGTTAGTCAGAACGGATCTGACCCACATCATCTTAGTGCTCCCCTGCACCATGGCTCTGTATTATGACTCCCGCATCATAGAAGGCTCACGACTTTGATGATCGGTGCTTTCTCTAGGGAGCTCTAGCAAAGCGGGGTTTTCCTGAACTTGGATCTCTTGGATGAAGTGATGTATTACCACGACTTTGATGTTGGCAAACCTTGGGGGTTTTTTCAGCCACATCAGGGGGTTAGACAGGGTTCGTCACTCGTTCCCCTGGGAATGTTCTGTCAATCATGGTACAAAGGTTAATTCAAAGTGGTGGCACTTTTAGATACAACAATGAGGAGATCTGTATTCTGCTCCTACAATACGTTCATAATACTATTCTTTTCATTGAATGCATAACATAGGAGGTCAAAGGTATGAATGTGGCGATTGACATCTTTGGAGAACTATCTAGTCTTAAAATTAACCTAGCTAAGTCTACCTTTGCTTCTTTCAGTTTTTCGGAGGATGAAATTGATGACTGCGTGTTGATCATCTCGACCTCGCAAGGGCATTTTTCACTCAGCTATTTGGACCTACCACCCACTAGTGGGAGGTTGGGACCCTTAAATTGGTTACTGTGGTGGAACTATTAGGGCGAAAATTGGATGGATGGAAGGCCAAGTGCTTTTCTCGAGGAGGATGGTTATTTCCGTTGAAATCGATTCTGGCAGCAATTCCGATTTTTTCATGTCAAGCCCCATTCTTCGAAGGGATTTCTGAAGATGACTTGAAGCATGCGTGAGAAAATGTTTTTGGAGTCTATTAGAAGGTAGGTCTAGAGGTCTCTTGATAAATTGAGATACTTTTACACTCCCCATGAATGGGGAAGGGCTGGGGTTTCGTAGACTAGAAGATATTAAAAAGGCTCTCCTCCCCAAATGGGCAGCTAGAATTTGGGTAGCAGTCTGGACCTCGTATGCCATTTGGTTAGGAAGGCTTATGATTTCCCTTTGAGCCCTTGCATCCCTCCCCGCACATATCATTCCCTTATGGCCTTTTGGAGAGGAGTCTGTGTAGTACTTCCCAAATTGCATGCTCACGTGAAGCTGACTATTGACGATGGCTCTTTGTTCAGATTCTAGTTAGATGATTGGAGGGGGTCAGGACCATTAAACCTCGGTTATCAGCACCTCTTTGCTTTGGCATCTAATCGAGGTGTGCCCCTTGTTGATATTTGTGAGGATAACTAGGGGATATTGGTGTTCTCCTCTAGTTTCTTAGAGCAAATGAATGGGGATTTTTAGGCTAGTTGAGTCTTGTCTCTGGGATCATGCGTCTGATCGTGGGTAGGGACTATTAGGCTTGGCAGGACGGATACTTCTTAGTTAAAAGGCTTATGTGGTGCTTACAACTTATTGAGGTTCTTCTTCGACGAATAGAGTGGGTTGCATGTTTATCTGGTTGTTGCGTATCCTTATGAAAATTAAGGTCTTCCCGTGGATTCATCATTGGGGACTCTGACAAAGAGGCACTTTGCATCTTTCCATCCTAGCATCGACGACTCTTGCCCAATTTGCAACTCAGTATATGAAGATTTTGACTATTTATTCTATTCCTGCCTAAGCTCCCGACAAGTTTGGGAAGCATCAACTATTGCTTGGTTGGATCCTTGCTGTGATTCAAACTTTTGGGATAGTCTAATGGCGAACCAGTTCAGAGCTACCATAGAGGCGTGGAGATCACATCTCTTTGGGGTACTTAGCTTTCATACATTGGAGTTGTCTTTAGAGCTAAGTGGTATTATGTGGAAAATGTAACCCATCTTGCCAGATCTCTTCTCGAGACTTGGATTCTGTAAATTTACAGCTTTAATATAATCTGGTTCGGCACCAATCACAAGTGTTTCTCCCGTTTGGATTTAAAAAAATTGGAGGTTGCTTGACACACTTCGATGAAGCCATTTAGAAATACACTTTTAACATCCCTTTCCTGATAAATTCATGTTCAATGGGCTATACCATTTCCTCTCTCATCATGTCAACACATACATAAAATTGTGAGAATCACATATGCACTGCTTCTATTAAAATGTATGATTATTAAAGACTTTTGCTTCCTAAGCTTGCATTCCAAAAACCGACGGAGCACTATAACCATCATATAAAAGAATTAGGTCAAGGAGAGCTTTGGCACTTTTTATTGCGACGTTTGCCGAAACCGTGCTCTTATATTTAGTGAGATTTCGAGGTTGTGATTGTAACACTCAGATCACCATAATCACAATGTCTCAAACTAACAAAAGATCTACGTAGTACTAGACAATCACAAAATGTTAAAAACAATAGTGCAAGCACAAGTGGCAAAAGGATTTAACATATAAACCCTCCAAAGTAAAAATCATGATTCTTGTCTCCCTACTCAGGCTTTCAACTTGACTAAATCACTTATCTTTTCTCTTAACCAAATTGCTTAAGGAGAAAATCCAACCATATTACAAAACTCCTCTAGTTACATAGAGATAACTTCGCTCCCTTCATGGAAGATATGCTCTTACACATTGAGCACCCTTACAACGTGTTGAAAAGTACAATACTCCTATGCAAGCCTGAATATAAATGATGAAATGCAATATGAGGTTAAATAAACTGATGCAATGCACGTTTTCATAAGATGATCGCTGAAAACTTGAAGATCTTGAGTGAAATGTACAACTAGAAATGTAGCTTTAGAAACTCTCTCACAATGATGGGAGCGAAATCTTGAGTAAAATGTGAATTCTTCACTTGGATTGGATAGGGAAGAATGTATGAAATGTTTTGTTTATTGAACGTGTTAAGAATGAAGAGTAAGTCCTTCCTTTTATAAGGTTAGAAAAATGTCCATTTAAAGGAGTTAATAGATGTTAATCAATCAAAGACAGTGTTGGTTGAAAGAAGAGGACATCGGGATTCAAAACGACTATAAATGTGAAAATTCAATTTATTGAAAAAAAACTAACTGAAACAAAATTAATTAGTTGAATGAAAATGAAAAACAGTCGTTAGTTGGCAATTTCTTTTTTCAAGAATAACGTTATAATTTTAGTGGTGGAACATGATTAGTCGATTGAAAGATAAATTAGTCTGCCTGCCCAGCCCGCTCATGAGCCGGACTTGGGCTAGGAGATTTGGGAATGGGATGGCCTTGTCCGGCCCGCAAAAAATAAAAAATATATAAATATAAGTTGAATAATACATGTATTAATATGATACACTTCAAAATTTTCATATGCAACACTAGTTTTAAATAAAAATTAATAGTTTATATGCCAAGTAACTTGTAAACTACTTTATTAGTTATATAATGTATAAATGGTATTAATAAAATCATTGGTACATATTAAATACCATGGGCCAGCCCATTGGCGGGCTTTGGACATTGGTTTTTGAACCTCGGCCCGTTTGGCCAGTCCCATGGGCCGGCCCGGCCCGCATTTTGGCTAGGTATAATTGATATTTAGGCTAGTCTGCTTAACTGGATAATCAACTGATGGTCAAGTGTGATCGATTGAAACAGAAAGGTGTTTGTCCAAGGTTTCACTTGGTTGACTGGTATAATAGATTATTTGAACGATGAAGTAAATAGTCGAATGGAATTGGAATTAGTCAACTAATTCAAACTTGAAATATAATCTAATAAGAGTGTAGATTCATGATGCATGATTTATCAAGGTTTTTACATACTTTTAAAATAAAAATAAAGATGACATGAGTCAAGACACAGACTGAAACTTGATCTTCTTGGCACGCACGGCTTGGTTTCTTAAATCTCCTTGGTCTTTTGAAAATTATTGTTCTTGAACCTGCTCTCCGTCCCTGAGCTTTAGCTTTAATGCTAACATCATCCTCTTGAGTTTTCCCCCTAGACCTTAGTTTCAATGACCTATCTACAAACTAAAAAAAATCTAGTTTCATTGTCATCAAAAACATGCATGCGTATGCCAGACTGAACAATCTCTTCCTCGAGAGACGTCCATTGACAACTTGGATTGTTCTTCCTTGAGGCACAAGCTGTATCTTCTAGGCTATTATTTATCTCCATATATATGTGTCGAGGCCCCTGAATCAGCCAACCAAACTGCCTTTTCTCTTTGTATAAAAGAAGCTTGTATACATGGTGAAGTAGCGTTTGTCGCCGTGTTCGACGTCGACGAGCCATGTCACAGTCTGAGTCTCTTATTAAAACATCTCCTTAAGTCTAGATAGTGGATTAGTCTCTGGATTCAGTGTTTGTGTTGATAGCAAATGTTGGTTTCACGAACTGGTGTATAAGATGTGTAAATTGGATTGCTACAAACGCAACAACCTCAAAGCAAGTAAAACGTTATGTGGAACATTTAATCATAAGATCATAAATAAGAAATTAAAATACACGAGACAATGATTTAATATGAAAATCCTCTGATGTAAAAATTATGACCTAAGTCTACCGACTTGAGCTTTCAACCTGACTCGACAAGATCTTTCCACTAACCTGGATTGCTTATGTGGACAACCCAATCATAAGTCAATTCCAATCATTGACACAACAATGCGAAGTCCTATAACCTTTTAAAAATTCAATATAGAAGTAAATGAAATAATTTTACAAAGCTAGGAGAGTTCTTTTAAGATGCAACATTGAATCAATAGAGCTTTAGGCGTGCAATGAAGCAAAATGTAGCTCCAAAAATTTCTCACAATGTATAGGATGAAGAAATGTAGATTCGAGTTGTATCTTGGTGTGTAGTATAAGGTCCTATTTTTAGGCCTTGGAGAGTTCAGAAATGTTGGGCTTTAGCAGAGCCATAGATGTTCAAATCAGGAATAAAACCAACTTCAAAAATATTCCTAAAGTAGCAGCTAATCGATCCATCAACAAGGTTGATCGATCACTGAATTCAAATGTCAATCGATTTGTAAAAGAGTTGCTGATTGATTTGTAAAAGAGTTGATTGATCAACAATTAATTGATCATGGACAAATGTTGATCGATCAATAGATGACCGATCAAATTATCCAAGTGATCGATCGTGTTATCAATACTAGTAAAACTTGATCATTATGTCAATTTGGTTGATTGGTCAGTTTTGGAAGAATCACTTTTTACGTGAATTGACTTTGTTGGTATTCATGATGCATGATTTACTTTACGGTCACTAAAAAGTTAAAATATGTAGGATTTGATGAACGAAAAGCCTTCAACTTCATCTTAAGATTTGAGTTCCTTTCTTGAGCTTGTTTAGTTCCTTATCCTTGAACTTCTTTGAGCTTAAGTTCCTTGTACTTGAGCTTCTTCTTTGTCCTTTAGCTTCCATTCCTTTTGACCTAGCTTCAAGCTAAATACACAAGTTTTGTTATCATCAAAATATGCATGCTTATATAGGTCCTATCTTGGGACACAAGTTTCCAATATGGTCTTGAGAAGCTGGGGCTTTATGCTGACAACTCCTGTAGTCCATCTATCATATTTTGTCTAACATGTGTCCTTAACATGGTAAAGTCTTCCATAGTAAGAGCATTTGGTCCTACCACCTTGCCCAATGGTAACTCTTCCGCATTCTTTCCCATGCGAGGAGATAGGGGATCCGTGTTCTCTATATCTTGGGCAACAACCAATGCAAATGGTTGTGTTTGCTATCTCAATTGCATAGAATATAGTAAGACAATGGAGCTTGTTGTATGCCTCAAGTAAGGGAAGAGAAGTGTTGTCAAAAGTGCGTGAAGAGGAATAAATTGGGTCAAGCCTTGAGAGGAAGAGGATCACAATTATCTCTTTACAGACTGCCTTTTATGTTGGACACATGCGGACAAGTTGTTAGTAGTTGTATTATCGTTCGGTGCCTTCAACTGCAAGTAATATTAAGCTAAAGGCTGCCCATCCTGCTAAAATTTGGTCATCTCAGGTAGGATTGGACACATAACATACATTCTTTTCGCGATAAATGTATATATTTGATTATCCCATTTCTCCTTTGCAATTTTATATTGTTATGAGAGTTCATGTTAACCAACTAAACGTATATAATCCTGTTGTCTTTTACTCGTCTAGCATATTTCCTTTTCTTTTGTAAATGTTTGGGTTCGAAAAGAAGATGCTCCTTATGGCCTTTGATAAATATCATAAATATCCATGACCATATAACATAGTTGGTCTTGCCCAACTTCGCTATCCACAATGTAATGGATGTCAGTTTGGTTGATGTCGTCTCAAGATCCTCCTTGACTATCATTTGCTTTGCAATAGAACTTCTTTACGAGTTTAAATACATATTGCAATATTAATGGACGCCTATTGTTGTTATTATGTATGTGTGTGTGTATTGGGAAAAAGTAACCTGTGATATCACTCCTAGGCATTCAATGTTAGGGCAATCAAAGCCAGGGAGCATTCACATGGGTCCGAGGTTTGGGTGAGGGAAAAGCAGGCCTGGGCTCGGGGTTTGAGAGCTTGAACGACCGCTTGGATTTCGACCAACCACCTTGAAGTGATTGGGTAGGGTGATCAATGCATTAGGTGGCGTTTGGAAGTCATGGAATGAAAAGCTTGAGGGGACATGTGCAGAGGAGGATGCTCGCACACACGACTGGACCCTGCTGGATCACATAGTCTAGGCCTCAAGTACTTCACAAACATACAAGCACGTGCATGAAGGAAAACACATGCGCACACACACAATCAATCAGATACACATAAACGCCACCCTGACACCGACCTACATATATACGTGCACGCACACATTCAGCAATTCTACTCGTATTGGAAGGTTATTATATTCTCTTTGTGCCAAAGATAAATTGATTCTTTGTAAGCACTGGTGGTGATTTGGAACTAATTTTTGATAATTCTGTAACAAAGTTATCTGTCCGTTGCCGAAAATCTCGTATGACATGAGCTATGGGATAATCTCTTGCAACTATCTTATTAGGTTCAGTTGGTGCAGCATGAGCTATTTGTTTTGACATGTGCTCTTTTATGGTCTCCAGCTTTGTATCTTGTGGATGGCAACAGCTCTATACTTGGGGAGACGTCATGCCAAACTTCAACATGGTTTCTTTTCTTGAAGAAATTAAACGCTAAGATATTTACATGGTGCTTTTCCTGCTCTCTTTAAATATTCTTTAATATCTGGAATTACTAAAGGGAGTGTTCTGAAATATTATCCGCTTAAAATCCACTGGCTTTGATTTCAAACAAAAAAAACCACTGGCATTCTTCTCCTATGATGTGTACATCTTGTACAAGTATAACAATATATTGGGCGATACGATGCGATGCTGATTACCGTAGTAGTGTTCATAGGACTGATGATATATATGATGAAAGGATCGTGTATCTATTAACACATTATATGATTAGCCATTTTCACTGAACACATCTCATTTACCCGCAGATTATTTGTTCGAGTTGATCGATGGCGTAAAGATTTGGAGACGAGTTCTACATGGATTTTGAAACAGAAGGGCTACAGCAGCATGCGGAGGTCGTGGTGTTTGTCTTTGTATCTGTTATGAAGCGATAGGATTTGTGCTTGTGAGTTAGTTCGTGAACTCTCAGACGAATTAATGTGTAAATTCCCGATTTTCAGCTACTGCGATGCCATCAGATACAACTAGTTGTGTTTTTATGACAATGTGGATATCCAAGGTTTTAAATCTCGATTTCGATTTCGTTTCGAGATGCTGAAAAAACGAGACAATTTCGAAATTTCGTCGAAATTTCGACGAATTTCGGCCAAAATCGGTCTATATTTGTGAAGGAAGGGCATGTATCGACATTTTGATTTCGATTTCGGTAGGGTCTCGAAACCGAAATTTCGTCGAAATTTCGCGAAATCTGAAACCCGACAAAGCGATGTGTTTACAACAAACGAAAGGTTGTCCATTGCCAACCCACAATGAATTGTCTGGTGGTTAAGTATATGAGTTTCCATCTTAAGGGATCGATGTATGTGCTTCTCAACTCCTATCTAGATCCTTCGATGTGTATGCTACCATTTTTCAAGAATTAGTTGCTCAAGTAACCATAATTATACGCCAATGTGACTATATGGGTGAAATTGCGTGCTTGGCAGGCAGGAAGGGGATAATTGCAAACCGTTTGCTAGGATCAATCCCCCTTGTGTAAAAAATGTACAAAGCCTTCCCCCACTATAAGTTGGGTTGGCTACATGGATTCTTGCTCAAATCCATGTTGAAAGATTCGACTATTTTTTACGTTGGTCGTCGATTACCTAACGCAACCCATGCAAGAGTGGGATTTGAACCCTGGTCTTTTCTGTGGTAGACACACTGAACAACCACTAGATCATTAAGTGTGTACTTGTAAATATGGGTTTGGAATGAAAAAGTCTTTTATTCGATTTAGCTTACTTGATACATCAAACCTTACATGGATTATTAGACGACAAAATACACATGAAGGTAGTTGGAGATGCGAGATCAATATGATCAAATCCATATATGTAATGCATAAAATTAATAATTTGAAAATTATTTGAACTCTAATTAATGACAAGTATCGTTACTTTATTATTTTTTGTAGTATGATTATTACAATGTCTTCTTCGTTTGTTTCTGTTGGAAGTAGACAACCTCATGCACAATACATGAAGAGAACGATAGTGCTTGTATTCCAAGAAGGGACACGCGATAATGAGTCATTGGCACATGCCAAATGATAAGAGATAAATGAGTACTATACTTTGAGTAGAATGAGAATAGATTTTGGATAATTTTCTAAAAGTTTGCACTAGAAGTTATTTGTCATAAAATAGATGGTTAAACATGTGGTTTGCCTCAATTGATTCAATCGGATTTAAGTGGTCCAACCGGATTTTGACTGATTTTTTTGTGAATAAAAATCGAATGATTGGACCGTTTTTCTTTCGACTCTTGATTTTACCAGTTAAATTGACGGGTTCAGTTTGACTTTTAAAATTTTAGTTGGGGCAACACAGGGGGGTGGCTTGAGGTGCATAGAGCTGCAAGAAGTTAGAGTTGAGTGGCAGGGCTGCACATAAGAGGGAGTTAAATGAATGAGATCGAGCCACGATATGGAGAGAGGGGAGGAGATGGAGCTCATGGTGTGGATGCATGGTAGAGGTGGGTGTTCAGAGGAGAAAGAACAAAGAAAAGGAGAAAGAATGTATGAAATATCGTCACTTGTAAAATTGACACACAATGTAAATTCGAGTAGATTTAGTAGATTATGTTAGACTTAACCGTGATATGAATGGAAGTTAACATGCATGGGTAAGGTTTGTAAGTCAAAAAGGATCGTGTGATACAATAATCATTGGTGTTATCACGTAGTTTCAAATGTTTCCTAAGATCCATTCATCATATGCGGATCCTCTGTTGTACACCAGAGTGTTGTAACAACGGTGAACCATTCGATCATACGATCGGGTGCATTCACGGATGCACGGTTGTGGTTGGCCTTCCACGCACACAACCCAAAGAAATTCCATTATGGAGCACTGGCGAGAGGAAAAATCCGATTTCGCTCTTCCCACCATCTTCTTCGCCGCAACTGGATTGGAAGCAGCAAAGCGAAAATGAGGTGGGAATGGCTTTGTTTGGGCATGAAAAGCACCGAATAGAGGTGGCCACAGCAGACAGAATCATGTGTCTCTTTTGCTTCTTCTACGCATCTTGCTTTCGCCTTTCATTTATGATGATCACTGCAATCTTTTTATGTTTAAAGTTTTGTCCTTGCAAGAGACAGAATCTCGTGATGGAAATCAAGTCGGACCACTTAACCATATACCCTAAAGTCTCCAAGCACTAACAATGGAGTCTTAGCTAACTTCAGCCAAAGTAATTTTCTATATTTCAAAAAAATTGCTTTCAGCTATAGCCATTAATATTACATTACATGCACGGGTTATTAAGAGAGCTTAATTAGCTATGTAAAATCACAACACCCTCAGCCATGAGCATTGCAACCTGACCAAAGTCTAAATGTGCTACCCTCCCCATGTTCCACACAACATGTGACATTTATCCAAGCAAGTCGCAGTCGAGCACGAGCAAACAAAGCACGTATTGTCTCTCAATTCGTCTCCCTAGCCATACAACAAGCATGCCGAGCCAGGTGCCAGACCGAACTTTGCAGTGGCCACAAGTCTAAAGCTTGTGCGACATTGGCACGCAGGGGCAACAAGAATGCTTTGACGTGATGCCCTTTACTCCTCCCTTTATGGAGGGGGTTTTCTCTAAAATCTCGATCTTGTTAGCTAGCTTTCAACACATGTCGTTTCGCATAAGCTTCAGAGTGGGGCAACCGAGCCGATCGAAATGCTACTTGGGTTGGATTGTAGTTCATCAATCTAAATTGTAGTTGGTCATGGCTAATCATCGTGTGAGTATTAGATTCCATCTAATCAGCTAGCTTTTATACTACTTAATGAAAATAAACTCCTCATATAGAATGAATTGTCAAAAATGAATACAAAGTTGATAAACACCACTGAAAAAAATAACCACAAATGTATTGGGAAATTTTAAAGTATTGAAATCCGAAATCAAACACTAAATAAATCAATCTCTACGAGAAACTTACACAAAATCGATCCTCTATCTGCACCACAAGTCACTATATAATTGATAAAAATAAAGAGGAGAATATCATCAAGCTGATAACTCCGCTTCTAAACTGTAGGGAAAAATGTCAGTGAGTAACAACTCAAAAAATGACTTCTCTCCAAAATCTGTTGTTGTATACACAAACGTTATTTCTTCTATTTCTCTCTTTCTCTATCTGATTTTGTCTTGTGCCATGTGAGAGCTTCTTTAGTTATGCATCTCTTCCTAATTATAATTCACGTGAGACCTTGTGCATTCATCAAAAAAATCTCTCGTACGATAATTACGAGAATCTCGTCAATCGATTAAAGAGAGAATCAACATAGTATCCTTCTAATCAATAAAACGATCAAATTGATGTTTTCTTAAGGATGATTTAAGATTCAAATTAAAATAAGTTCTTATACGAAGGGAAACTTATTCATGCTTCTGTGATGAACAAGGGTTTTATGCGATAAAGCTTCTTCCGATTGAATCAAGCAAAACCGTAATTAACATCTGATTCAATCAAGGAAAAACCCATTCCTTCAAATAAACCAATAATGCTATATTTCTTCCACCAATTTGTATAATATATAGGAACCTAACTGTCCCCAACTTCCCAAATTATTTGATCAAATGGTCATAAAAAAATAGTAGAAGTATCATATCAAGAGAGCCCACTTGGACAAGGGGTGTCTATGGAGGAGGGAGCACAGGGAACACCAACTGCCCCTCCTCCATGTGTAGTATAGCTCACATTCCACGCAACCATTATTAGGGCTGCCATATTATATTATTCTTTTGGCTGTGGCACCTCATTCCACTTCAGTTACCTATTTATTTATCACGAGGAAGAGAGGGATCAGTTATGGGTTTGGTAGATTTAATCTGCTGGTCCTCATGCCTTTGAAAGGAGAATTGAGAAAAAAAGGAGAGGATTGCACGAAGATAACTTTGACAATTCAAAGTCATGTCTTTTATTCATGTAATCACAACTGCTCCTTCGTAGAAGGTAAGCGATCTCAAACAAGATTTCATCCTATGCGGAACACATTGAACCTTCTCCTTCTCCTCGGTTGCCTCTTTCAAATTGTTGACTTTCACCATCTATGATGGAAGCACCTGACCCGACGGGGAAATACAATGATCGTAGTGTATGGTCGCTAGGATGGTAGAAGCACAAAGGAGGGGCGATGATCACAGTAACGGAGGAGTCGTTCGGAGTTAATGTTGTTTTCAATACTCACAATACTTGCGACAAAAAGATGAATCACTCTTAAAGCATAAGTTGACGCCTATAACTCTCATAACTTATAAGTTGCTCCTAATGTATGCATTGATACCAGCAAGATCTAGAACAATTAAATGTTCCATGTCTGTCATTAGTTGTTCGAAAATATTTTGTAGGCTTTACCTTTATAGAACAATAACAAAATATTTTCCCACAATTAAGTAAGAGTTTTACTTTTATAATATTGGTTATTACTAGAGTCAAAGCTTATTGTTGGTAGATTTAGGGGTTGGAAAAATCAAGTAATGTGCCTTCACTTAGAGCAATAATTGAGGTCAAATTTTGCCAAATATTTTGTACGGTCTATTTTATAAGTTCACTTATCTCTTTCTTAGTTAACTCATCATAAATCACTCTCGTAATATTTTACTAATTCCTTCAATCTATGATTCACATTATACATCTAGTATCAATTCAAATTTTGATTTGTAAAATTACGATTGTTTGGCATTTTCGAAGAATAAAAGACCCCAACAACATAGTAATATTTTTTACAAAATTATTAATATTTTTCTAAGTGAAGATTCACCATTAGTAACATGATAGATATGATTGGAGACGGGTGTGTAACATCCGATCTTGAAGGGCCTGCTGTGTCTGACAAGTCAGATTCGACAATCGTTGTATCAGCTGCTCTCACAGTGCTCAACACATCACCAATCAATTAAATCAATAATCCACCCACAATGTATGATAAATCAATGAAAATTGTGTGAGGTAAAATTTATAATACCCTACAAATAAATGTGTATAGCAAGCAAGTGCATGGATCAAACCATTGTGATAAGTAAGTTATTGTCAATTAACAAAAATTAAATAATAAATGTTTTTGTACTTTTCTGCTTTTTATTTTTATATATGTTCCTTTTTATGACTTTTCTTTTAATTTTTGTTAATTATTATGTATTTTTAATTGATTAAATATAGCAAAATAGTAGCTTATAATAAGCCGTATTATTTTGCACTTTAAAAATAGAAAATGAGTTCAAAATTCTCAAAGTTATTTTTATATATACTTTATTATAAATAAAATATATAACATGAAACTATCTTTTTTGGATTTTATAGAATTTTCTCTATTTTCGATGGTTAGGAGTTTTTTTTTCAATTTTTAAGGTATTCCTTTTATTTTTTATGATTTTTGGTATGGAGTTATAATATATATTAACATACAATATATTTTTTTTGGAAATTTTAAAGGTCATTTTTTTGTATTTTTAAGCTAACATACATCTTAAATGGGTTTTAATAAGTAGGAAATGAAAAAATGATAAATAAAAATAAGAGTATATATCAGCATCATTTTAAGCATATCCCACAATTTCTCCAAAATTAATAAGGCACAAGAGCTATTTAAAGAAAATTTAAAACGCAAATAAATTAATAAAAATCTAGCAGAAGTATTTTTTATGATAAAAATATTCTACATGGGTAAGTGTACATATATACCCAAAAGTTAACACATATTTACAAATTTTAAATACTAAATAGAAATTACAAAAGTTGGAGGAGTATGCTCACAATTTACCCACCTCACATGGGTTGTCACGTGAGGTGAGCTGACATGGACCTATATGCAATATCCAATAAAGATGAGGTACACTTGCAAAAATTTTACACAACTAAATATTTACAAGACAAATTGTAAATACAAAAAAGAACAAGGGGCTCTTGAAATTTACCCCATAAGTGGTGCGGATTGGATAAATGAGATTGCTCCATGTGGTGTGATCTACAATGCTGAAGGACTTTGCTTCGATGTAGATCGGGTGGCTAGGATTATAACTGGAGCTCGATCGAGATCCTACGGTTCCTGGGGTATCATGAAGAATACCCCAAGAATATGGGGCTAGCAAGCTTCGATCATGAAGCTCTTCCATGTTTGACCATCGATTACTTCTTTGTTGATCTTAGTTGCTCACTAGGACTCGTGCACATATGTAGGAGGTCTTAATGAGGTAAAGGTCCATCGGAGTGACCATAGAGCTCTATGGACCTAGAGGTCTGATCTGCACGTCCAGATGATGCTTTAAATGCTGCTTGACGATCACTCCTGCGCAAAAAGGAAGGGTACAATGAGAGGATTGTGGCTGACCCTTTATTGAAGCTGGATACACAAGGGATGGTCGAAGTGGACTTTCTCCAATGAAGGTGATAAAGAGGAGCTCGTCGATCCTCGATTCGTGCAGAATCATGAGTGGAAATGAGTGGGTTTGGATAGAAAATGTATAGGAGTGAGGATGAGGTGGAATGAAGGTCATACACTGTCGGAGAACACAAGATTTTGGAAGTCTATTCTGAACATCTAACATATGGAGGGTCATATACTGTCGAAGAAAATGTATGGGAGTGAGGATCTTATAGCTTAGAGCTTCAGCTGCAGACGGTGGTACTGATGCCACTAGACTTGTTGAGCCAAAGAGCGGTGCTGATGTAGATATACTTGTTGCTGATGGTGGTGCTAATGCAACCAAGTTTACTTGTACAGATATATACCTTTGTTCTTCCATCTTTTGTATTCAGTGATGAGGATATGAAAGTCCAAAAATATGTACAAAATAGAAAATACAAAAAGAAAAATAAAAGAAAGGGTTCTTCTTCTTCTACTAGTTCATCTTGTGGAGATGTTGATGATTTGATTGATGCTAGTCATATACATTTGAAGAGATATGTTCTTAGATCTGACCCTCATACTTTTGAGAAGGGTCCATCTGTTCCTTTTCCTCAAGCTTTTCGCTCAGGAAAGGGAAATAAAAAGGAAGATCTCAAAAAAAGAGACAACTTATGGAGTTTAAGGAGAGCATGATTGATAGATTCCAGACCCATCTGACTCTTTTAGAGGCCTTGCACATATAACTCTCTTCCAAAAGAGCCTTAGAGAGAATATCACAATCCGTAGGAGGAAAAGGCACAACCATTGTTCAGAGATTCATGTGATAACCAAGGATACATGCTATGCATCCAGAATAGACTTCTAGCTAAGAGACCAGATCCATGAGCTCCATATGTTAGATGTTAGATTTATGAGTAGAGACTTAATCGTACTCTATTAGACAACGGTTCCTTAATTAACCTTCTTGCTTCTTCTTTGCTCGACAAGTTCGAGTTTGGGCCTCTTAGACCAAGCATGACAGTTCTTCATTTTGCTTATAGATGAGTCAAGAGGTCAAAGAGGTTGCTCAAGGACATTGTCATCACCATTTATGGTCTGATTTCTACAAAGCCTATAACCAGTATGGGGACCGAGCCTGTTTAGTCATGCCAGTCATCAATAGGACAGTCTCCATCGTATGAGCATAGTGAGCTTACTCACACTGATATGGTTACATTCACTCAGACCCTTATGAAGCTAGATGTACCAACTCCCACCCACTCAGAGCTGAAACCAATACCAAAAAGCATGAAATATCGATTCCTTACAGGAGAGCCCAACATGTTTCTAGTCATAATCCCTTTTGATTTGACTGATGACCAAGAATCTCGCCTGATGCAGGTTGTTGAAAGAAACCTCAAGGCAATCGGATGGTCAGTAACAAATATCCATGATATTAGTCCGGCCATGTGCTTCCACCACATCTTTTTAGAGGATTATGCCAAGCCATCTCGTGAGTTTCAGCGTAGGCTGGACCCGAATCTTCGAGAGGTGGTTATGAAGGAAATTTCCACATGGTGGAGAGCCAATTTTATCTAACCCATCTTTGACTCTAAATGGGTTAGTCCACTTCGTGTAGTATCCAAGAAGGTAGGTATCGCAAAAGTTTTCAATGAGGACAGAGAGGAGATTGCTACCCGAGTACTGACTTCTTGGTGAATCTGTGTGTACTACATATGATTGAATCAAGAGACCAAGTAGGATCACTTCCCACTACCATTCATTGATTAGATTATTGAGAGATTAACTGAGAATAACCACTACTACTTTCTTGACGGGTACTCGATATATAATCAGGTGGCCATTACCTTGAAACTAGTACAAAACAACATTCACTTGTCTGTTCAGAAATGCATTCTTTTAGATGGATGCCCTTTGGTCTATGTAATGTCACAACTACATTCCAAAGGTGCATACTTTCCACTTTCTCGGACATGATGGGTGAATTTTTAGAGGTCTTCATGGATGACGTCTTGATCTATGGTGATGATTTTGATGCTTTCATATCTAGCCTAGACTGTGTGCTTCAACGATGTGTGGAAGTTAATATTATTTTATCTTGGGAGAAGAGTCATTTCAAGATGACTTAGGGGACACTCACTGGTCATATCATCTCTAACAAGTGCATGGAGGTCATCCAACCAAGGTGGACATCATCAAGAAGCTCAATCCACCATCTAATCTGAAGTAGTTGTGATCTTTTTTGGGGCATGTCAGTTTCTACTGATGGTTCATTCAGGATTTCAACAGAATTGGTCGATCACATACCGATCCCACGAAATACACTGAGCTCATTGTAGACGATAAGTGTCTATCATCGTTTATACTCTCAAGAATATGGTTGTAAATGCACTTGTCCTTCAACCACCCAATTGGTCTCTCCCATTCAAGATCATGATGGATGACTCAGATTTTGCCATAGGGGTTGTTTTAGGACAGAAGAGGGATGACCTTCCGTACATCATTCACTATGCTTGCAAGACTTTGGATTCCACGCAGCAGAATTACACCGTTACAAGAAAGAAATGCTAGCCATAGTCTTTTCTCTAGATAAGTTTAGATCTTACATCATTGGGTCTAAGATTACCATTTTCACAGACCAGACCTCCATCAGATACTTAATGGATAAGAAGGATTCCAAGGTACAGATTATTAGATGGATCCTTCTACTTCAGGAGTTCGATATTGAGATTAAGGATAAGCCTAGAGTCAAGAATGTGGTGGCGTGTCACCCTTCCATATTAGAACTTCATGAGATTTCTGAGTTCACTACACCAATCACTGAGACATTTCCAGACGAGGCGATTCTAGTTGTCACCTCACTCCCATGATATGCTGACATTATGAGCTATCTTGTTGCCAAGAAAGTTCCATAAGTTTGGACCAGGCAACAGGTTGAGACTTTCCTTACAAAGGTTAAGTCATACCATTGGGAGAATCCCACCCTTTACCATGAAGGGGGGTATAGTGTCTAGCATTGTGTATTCCTCAAGATGAGCATCATAGTATCCTCACCTATTGCCATAAGTTGGAGGCAGGAGGATTGATGAATCTCCATTTCATCACCTTTATTCTTTCATTTTGGCATTAAATACCTCACTAAATACATGTATATATTATTAATTTGTCAAAATAACATTATGTAACTTGTACACAATACTATATAAAATATTATATATTTATTGTATTTAATTATAAAATAAAAGAAAAAAAGAAGAAAATAAAAAGAAATGAAACAACATAGGTGTTGAGTAACTCTAGACCCTAAGACCCAATCATCAAGATGACTTGTTCGATAAGGAATAAAGTAGGGGGATATAGGGTATAGAACTATACAAAAATACACAGAAAACCATATCTAAAACCCTAAATTCATCTATAATTGATTTTTGGCACATATTTTATTTTATTTTATTTACACTTCAAATAATAAAACCATCAACATGAATGTAGTAGATAAAAATACAAATAAAAAATAGAAAATTACTTTCACGGAAAAATAATGCACAGCTTACCCGAGGTACACAGAATAAAAAGGCGTAAATAAAACTTCACAAACATGTGTCTTCTCCATACTACATAAAAATATACTAAAATCACCTTTAATTTATATAAATTTTAATAAGCTATCTAAGAGAAGATGGTTTCATTCAATTTGGAGTTAAGATGTAAATTTAGATTTTGGGTCCATATTGTGCTATAAACCTATATATTTTACTCAATATATTTATTCTTTATCATTTTCAAATTATTTTTTTATAAAATTGTATATATTATTTAAAACACATGTACATAATTAAAATAAATTAAAACTATTTAAATTAAAATAAATAATACATTTCAAAGCATAGGTAAAGTATAATGTGATATACTTATAAAGAATATGTAAATAATTAATTAAACATATAAATATATTCAAAATAATGCAACAAAAATACCCAAATATATATTTAAATAAACTAAAATACATAAAATACTTGTATATAATAATAAAATGTAAAATACAAATTAAAAATAAAATAAGTAAAATACATGCCAATTTACCTATGTATATACATGTAAAAAATAACTTACAATAAATAACCTCATAAAATTAAATAAAAATATGCATAAAATACTACATAAATTTAGAAATATTTTTAACTTTATAATAAAAATCAATTAATTCACTTAATATTTATTCTTGAATTAATAATGTATTTTATGAATCCTTCTTTCCGATTGGTCCACAGAATCTTTCGACGGTTGACCTCAGGTCAACTGTCCTTCTTCCCCCTTTGTCCCCTGTCAAAACGTGTGCCCACTCATCTTCTCCAATTTTTGGGGTCAAAATCCATTTCTCGAGAGGCATGCATCCATTCATCGAAACTGATCGCCTTCCGTCCCTCTACCACACCCTATCTTCTGATGATCCAAATTTCGATTGAGCTCCACCAATTTCATGACCCTTACCTACCACTCCACCTTTTATAAAATTCCATCCTATTCACCTTTTTAAATGTTAATCCCTCCTAACGTTGCTCTTAGTCCCTACGAAAGACCCTAAAGACCTCCAACCGGTGACATCAGTAGAAGGCTAGTTTTTGGCATCTAAAAGGAGCCTCGTTAGAGCAAGATCCACTCATCGCTAGAGTCCCTCCAGATGGCTCGGACTCTTCGTCCTATGGTCGAATCAATGTCATCTTTTTCGCTTTATTAGGTAATTTTAATTTCTATTTTATTTCTAAGTATTAAATTCATGTTTTAGCCCATACATTAGGGTTAATCAAGGATCCCTAATTTGACATGGAGCTCGAGCTCCAGGCCAAATCACCGTGTTCCTCACTGTGCTCCACCCCGATAATCACCCCTCTTCATTCATCGATACCTTATACATAAGTTCCCCCACTTCCCAACCCATGTCATGCATTGACCTGGCGATTCAAGCTCCTCCGCCCGCACTCTGTCAGAGCTTCTATGCATTTCACTCCCTTTTAGCTTCCAGCTTGAATCAAATGGTTGAGGAGATAGCCCTCGGACCGTGTTGACTTTTAATACAAGTTTCGGGTTTTGTGGACCCCTCTGGAGACAAGGAGGAACAAGGAAGAAGCTACATGTCTTCTGGAGTTAACTGGACTTCCAAATTCATCTCGAACCCACCTGAGGTTCATCTGAGCAACCTGCACATGCGGAAGACTTCCAGCGATGCTTGGTTGCCTTTAGATCAAAGAACCACAACCATACAGAGGAGAGCAAAGAGATATAAGAATGGCTGAGGTGAGTTCATGCACGATTCTTCCAGGACCCCACTCAAATGTTCGATCAAGAACACAACCCTGATCTAATCTGGGCCATCCAGTTAAATCGAAGGGTACGTGTTATGGACCCTCTGATTGTCTATGTATCCTTCGAGGAGCGACCCAATCAAAGGGCGCTTAAGTGGTTAATTTGCGAATCCTACCTCCACAGTTTTTGTAATTACTAAATAGTCTTGTAAAAATTTAGTTACGTGTAACCGTTGCTGGAAAAATTGCAAAGGGACCATTGTAGCTTCTGTATGTTATATTTTGGTCCTCTACTAGCTCATCTCACGTGGCTCCCCACGTGAGTTGGGAAAACTTCATGTATAACCTGCTGCCTTTATGTATTTTGTATTAATATATAAAAGGCAACTTTTAGTGTTAAACTTTTGGTGTTTTTGCGCATGTAGCCCTGTATTTAATTATTATTGCAATAATGTTCTTGCCATCTTAGTTAATATTTGTGCATGTTTATTTATATTCTATAAATATCATCCATGCTCGAAAAATCATGGAAAAATAGTATGATGTGCTTGACTACATTCTTTTTACACCGATTAATTAGTTTTATATTTTACGTGCATTTTCTATTTATTAAAAAACAAAATAGTACATTTATTCCTTGTTGACCTTAAAAAATAGAACAATATTAAACCATGATTAAAATTCCAACAAAAACACATATTGTTTATTATTATATTTTATAGCTTTAAAACAAAAATAAAAAAATAATAAAAATAATTCCAAAAATTAGCAAACCCTTGCTAACCCTAAAGAATTTGCAAAATATTTTCAGAAAACCAAAAAAAATAATTTCAATCCCGTGTATATATATATATATATATCATTACCTACATAGTAAAATTGTTTTGAGAAATTTTGACCCTATTTAGTATTTTTAGATCTCAAAATAATTCGGTCGATTTTATAAAGTCCACAATATTATATATTTTGGACTTAAAAATAACTAAAATTAGGAAACATTATTGAGAAACCATAAAAACTTAAGAAAAAAATATAAAACTAAAAAATACTTTATATTTTAATTTTTGAATAATTTTAGCTATATTTATGATTACAGTACTCTTTATTATATAATATATCTATATATAGTCGTACATAATTAATATTACTATTAATTATGATAAATATCCTAAAAATATTTTAAAACATTTAAGAAATAAAAATACTATTCTTTTTGGATTTATGTTTTTTATATATTTATTATATATTGTATATTATATATACCTTATATCATACATATTATATATATAGGTATATATACCTATATTATATTACAAAAATAGATTAAAATAAAAAATATAAAATGAAAATAAAAATTTTAAAAATATAAATAAAAAAGGAAACATATAAAAAATTAAAAAATAAAAACCCACAAACCATTAATTGATTAATAAGTGCACATTGTACATATACACCTATATTAATTATTAATTACTTATTTATAATTAGCATACCTGCTACACCAACTTGTCTCCTTGTATTTGTCTCTACTCTGTTTGTCGTTATTACATACATTTATTATAGGGTATAATAAATTTTGATTCACACATTTGCTTCAATTGCTTGATTCTTATATTGTGCGAGTTAACTGTTGAAATTAGTCGAGAGTCTTAGGTGAGGTCACTTCAACGATAGTGTAGCTCTCCTTGTCAGTGCGTACGACTTTCTCCATTGGATCTTGGCTATTTCAAGGGCATCATTCTGAGAAGAGGAGGGTACATAAGGTGCTTCAATCAGGCCTTTGGTGGCCTACACTCTTCAAGGATGCCAGTGCATTCGTGAAAATGCACACTGAATGTTAGAGGATGGGCA
This sequence comes from Ottelia alismoides, assembly GCA_037367405.1. Taxonomy (NCBI): domain Eukaryota; kingdom Viridiplantae; phylum Streptophyta; class Magnoliopsida; order Alismatales; family Hydrocharitaceae; genus Ottelia; species Ottelia alismoides. Next base: position 88,535 of record JAZKJV010000477.1, on the reverse strand, counting down.
CTTGTGGACATATAGATATGATGTCGGTGCAACCCATCCACTTCTGTGAGTTTTTTTACGTATGTGGCATCAATTTTATGGGCCCATTCCCCAAGAGTCAGAATTTGAGTACATTCTGTTGGCCGTAGACTATGTTAGTCGTTGGATTGAAGCAATCCCCGCCTGAACCGCTAATGCGAAGACAATTTGCATATTTTGAAGGAAATATCATTACATGATTTGAGGTGCCTAGAGTTTTGATTTTTGATGGAAATACTCAATTGATCAATGGCAAGGTAAGGGCCCTTGCTAACGAGTTCAGCATCGACCACAGAATTGAACTCCATACATCTATAGACGGATGGTCTTGTTGATGTTTCCAATAGCGAGATCAAGACGATATTGCAGAAGGTTGTCCATCCATATCAAGAGGATTGTTCACAACTTTTGAACTCGCCTCTATGGGCTTACTAGACATCCTTCAAGACTCCTTTGGGTACATCTCCCTTCCGGCTCGTTTATGACAAGCCATACCACTTACCTATTGAGATTAAGAATCGATCATTATGGGAAGTTATACGTGGATTTTTCTGGACCCAGAAAGTGCAGGAGATCAAAGGAGAGCAGAGTTGGCAGCCCTGGTGGAGTTATGTTATACAACTTTCTAGAGTAGTCCACATTATAAGGACGGAGTGAAAGAATGACATGATACACACATCAAGCGTAAGCAGTTTGAGCCAAACTAGAGAGAAAGGATATTCGATGGAAGACTGAAGTTATTTCAAGGGAATTTACAGAGCAAGTGGAAAGGAACGTTCATAATGAGAAAGGTGCACGACAATGGTAGCACTGATATATCCGAGTTGTCTTCTGAGTCCACCTTTCGGGTCAACGATCAACACCTGAAGCCCTTTGTTGATCATGACCTGCTGACTGTTGACGTTGCCCCTATTCATTTTTTATGAGACGTGTCCTTTGATTATCACTTTCTGCATCTCATACTTGAGTTACTCTTTCATTCAACCTCTTTGTATATCTATGTTTTCTTTTATTTTTTCCTTTCTTCTATTGTTTGTTTAACACTACATGTCTCACTTAGGATTTTTCTATACTTAGGATGCACTTTATCCTAAGTATAAGGGGTGTTGAATATGTGTTTATATTTCTTTTTGTTTTATTTCCTCTATTTTTTGTTTTACTTTCTTTTATTATTCTCTTTCTTGTCCATCAACCGTTGATATCTTTTTCTATACTTAGAGATATTTTACCCTAAGTATGGGGGACAAGTTGAGTCATTGATTTCGCGTACATTCTCTTCATTGGTCGTCCCCATTAGTAAAATCTTCTATACTTAGGATTATTTGATCCTTAATATAGGAGGGATGACCGATTTATGTCCATGCATTTCATTCATTCTTGGGATGTCATATATATTGTATATATACTTTAACGATAACTCAAACTTTTGTTTGTTTAATAATACAACTATAAAATTGGAATAAAAATGATTTGTAAAAAGTTTGTAAAAGTACTTTTGTAAAATTCCTTTTGTAAAAAATCATATAAATATTTTTATAAAATAGTTATATATTTTTTGTAAAAATCTTTGTAAAATTATTATGTGTAAAATTGTGTTATAAAATATTTGTAAAATCATTTTATTTGTAAAATATTTGTAATTTTTTTAAATAAAATTATTTATATTTTAAAAATATTTGTAAAATGTATGAAAATAAAAATGTACAAAAACTTATTTGTAAATTTTTTTTGTAAATTACTTTCTAAAAAAATTGTAAAAATTATTATAAAATGTTTTGTAAAGGTCTGTAAAACCTTTTGTAAAATGATTTGAAAACGTTTATAAAACTGTTTTTAAAATTTTTGTAAACATGTTTGTCAAATTATTTTCCAGTATTGTTAGCAAATTATGGGGATATAAATTATTTGTAAGCTTGTTGTAAAATTCATGTGTGTATAAATCTTTATTTAAAACTCATAAATAAAATCCTTTTGCAAAATTTGTATTTATTTTTTTGATTTTTTTCAAAAAAAAATCTCTTGTAGAAAATTGCACAATTCTTATATTTATTTTTGTAAAAAAACTCTTTGTAAAACTTGTTTAAAATCCTTGTGAATTCTTGTAAATATATCTAATTCTCTAACTATATTAAAATTCATAAAAATTGAAAAGTCAGAAATCCATAAAAATTTGCAAAAGTTTAAAAAAACACATAAAATGTTTACATTAGAAAATTTGCTCCATAAAAATATTTTTGTTGCATTTGCATTTTCTATAATGAAATTGATGCTTAAACTAATCTAAAATAAAGTCTGAAAAAATAGCTTGGTTAAGACCTTAATCCACTTATTTTCAGAGGAATCTTATAGGAACCGGAGTTGAGACTTTACAGGTCATAGCGACTTAATTTTTTTGGGTCCATTAGACTATGTTCAAATGTCATTTTGATTGGTATAAGTAAAATATTCATACACGCGCATGATTCTTTTAGACAATGACCTAACTTTGACAAGCACCTTGCAAGTATCTCAACACAGATGAAGTGGTGAGAAGCAGAATCCTCTGGCAAGAGACACACATGAATGGAAATATACGCAATCACTTTGAGTGGCTAGTGCACCCCAACCTAGTCTAGTGGCATGGTTGTCTAATGACATGGCGATGTGGGTTGAAATAAAGTTTCGGATGAGGGATGGTCTGTTGGCACAGTTTTTCTAAGACCCTAAAATATGGACAGAAAATATATTCTATATCCGTCAGGGCACAAAAGATTAATGCAATACAATAATACTTTCTACTAAAAAAAGCCAAAAATATACCAAATACATATACACGGCTACAATGGTCCAAAACTTTAGAGAACCTGCATATCTTAGTGGAGACCTTGCTACACTGGTCGACTTTACAACGAGATGTGGCTACATTGGTCACATTCAAATTCTCTTCTAATTCTTCTATCTTCTCCCCCTTCAGTTGTGGATACAACACATAACTTTAGAAGTAATACCTCGCTCCTCGAGGAAAGAGGTGCTAGACTAATGAATTAGGGTCACCTTTATAAGAGAAGTTTGTTCTTTGTCATTTCATATGTGAGGAGCTATATTTCACATTCACGGTACAAGTATGATTCACAGTCATCAGAATTTATGTACGAAGACTTGTTCTGACCTGACTGTCGAGGTGAAATGAATAGAGACTTGTGGAACTTAAAGGTTGTTGAGTCTTAAATCCTATTCCCAATATGATTTTGTCAAACTAATAATCCAAAGGTCTGATCAAGTTCCATACTTTGATTTTATGAAGATAAGTTTTCTAAGTTCTTTCCTGTTTCTTTTCTTGTTTTTATTTTTCACTTATTCTTAGAATAATAGTTTGCTAAGGGACTAACAAAGGTAAAGTGTAAGAGAATGATGAATCCATGATTCAACATCTTTATTCTTTTATTTTAGTTTAAAATACATGGTAAAACACGTGTAAATAATAATTAATTCTCATTATTTATCATTCATTCTTTATTTCTTAATATTGTATATTAGTCACTTATTGACATCAAAATAAAAGAATAAAGAAGAAAAGAAAGAAAGAAAAAGAAGATTGTATATATGAAATAAATATAGATTGACTTGAAACCCTAGACCATGCCAAGCATTGGGATGGTTGACAAGGAATAAAATATTGGGAGATAGGGTCCTTAACTTATAAAAATCCCAAAAAATTAAAAATATATTGTTCATATTCTTCGTTATTTATCTAGCAAATATTTTGTACTATTTTATTTATCATTAAAATAACTCAATACAAATATTTTCTACATGAAACTTGTATATAAAATATATTTTAAATATACATAATAAAGGATACAACGCTCAGAAAAAGCCACAGGCCAAGAATTGAAAGATCAATATCTTCTTCATACGAGCTTAAATGTACCAAATTCACTTTCATTGTGTTGTAAATAAAATAAGCTTCAAAATGAAAGGGGTTTCATAATTTTTGGAGTTAAGATGTGAAAGTCAACGTTTGGGGGTTTTAGATACATTTGTACACTTGCATATACCAAGATTTATTTTCTTTACTTATTTTGTACATATTGTATTTTGAAGGATTTATACATTTTTATATGAAATATATGAAATATACAAAATAATAATCAAAATCCAAAACTAACCAAAAATAAATTAATGTACTTATTGTATATGTATAATGTATTTATATTGTATGCACACATATTTATTTATACAATTAAACTCATTTTTAAAAATAAAATGAAAATATATTTATAATCCTTAAATTATTATGTAAATAAATAAAATATAAATGTAATATTTTTTGTAAAAACAAATAATTAAAATATGTATATATTATACATAGATAATTTATACCTAGAAATATCAATATTCAATTAATTTAACCTAAAAAATTAAATTATTTAGTTTATTAAAATCACTAAAAATAATTTATTAAATATTAAACATTATTTATTTTAATAATCTTTATATTTTAATTTATTTTTAGCTATTTTGTCATTTTCCATCTTTTGTCTTATTCTTGGGTCGTTCCTATTGGTCCACAGGGATCGTTGACCGTCCAATCAACTCCCCCTCGTATGTTGACCCAGCTCCGATATTCTAACCTACCTTCTTCTCCATTTATTCTAGATCCGACCCAATTTTCATTTCACTCATTTCCCTCATCCGATTGGAAAACCCATGGATCTCGATTCACGCTCAGTTGTTTTCTCACCCATTTGCACCATGGTTCGCATGCTCCCATCATTTGAATCCCACCGCCCCTTCCGCCTATAAAAGCAACTCCGGGCCCTCTTCGTTGTTTGATCCATTGATGACGCGAAATCCGAGCGGTTAAGAGAGGATAAATAATAATATCACAATGTTGTCGTTGTTATCAACCACGTGGCTCGGTCAATCGAGAAAAATTTGTATTTTAAACCACTCAATAAAAGATCAGATGAATCAATGAAAACAATGTAAGCGGCTTTTCGCTATTCTTTTTACCTGGTATAGCGACCAGGGTCGAACACAAGTAGCACGATTTAAAAAGTAAGTAGCCAAATTTCAGAGTTATTTTTTAGTGTTTTTTTTGAATTTATATATTTTTTTGTATTTTCTGAATAAGCACAAAATGCACAAGAACACACACACAACACTATTTTTGTATTTTTCAAAATAATAAAAAATATACAGAAAATTAAAAAGAAAATGTTTTTGTGTTTTATAGATTTCAAAATATTTTTGTTAATTTTTTCGCAATTTTCTGATGTTTTTGTGATTTTCTAAAAATCAAACAGTGCAAAATAAACAAATGATTCACAATCAGAAGTATTTTGTAAATTAAAAATCCTTAAAATGTCCAATACTCCTGAAAAATATTTTTAAAAAAAACTACAAGATGATATCTACAAACAGAGACCGAGATCAAGTTTTTTGGATTTTTCTATAATTTTCTACAATTTTTATAAGATTTTTCGTATTTTGCAATTTTTGTAGTTTTATAAAAGAAAATTGCACAAAAATTGGTCTGAAAATAAAGCACAACAAAATACACCTACAGAAATTTTTATGGAATTTTTAAACAATTTTTCTATTTTTTAATGATTTTTCAATTCCAGGCTGGCAAAATACACTGTTTTTGATTTTTTAAATATGTCAAATCAACTCAAAATGCTATGAAAATTTTATACAATGAATAAGACCATAGCAGGAGTCTACAAAAATTTTCTGAGAATTTTTTCAAGCATAAAGATATTTATTCCATTCAAAAATAGCTAGCAGGTTGAAGTCTGGAAGTGCAGGGACTAACATGTAATTTCTCAAAGTTCTGACTTGAAAAAATAACCGAATTAAAATGCAGGAGTAAGTGTGCAATTTACCCAGTAAGCATGTGCAACGCACATGACTTGAATGTTGAGCAGGGCCTTATTCGCATTGTTTTAAATGCCAAGGGCTTGATAGTGATTTACTCAATTTTATATTGCAAACCCTAGGGTTGTTTGTAGCTTCCTTCGTTCCTCAAATCACAAGGGGCTGTCGCCGCACCCTATCTTCCTTCACGCGGTGGGCAAGGGGGGTGGACGGCGGAGCGTGGTCTCGGCGGAGGAGCGGCTGAGGAGGCGCGAAGGCGGCTGGGCGGTCCGGGCGTCGCGGGGGACGTCGTCCGCTGGAAGTTGGGTCACAGCCTCGCACCGAGGGGAGGCAGCAGCGTCGGGGCGGTGGCGCACGGGCGTCGATGGCGGTGCAGGAGAGGCGCGCTTCCGTGCGCCACGCAGGAGGTGCGGGCCACCGCGCGTGGCGGTTCTGAGCGTAGAAGGAGGGGAGGCGGTTGTGCTGCTGTGCGGAGGGCGAAGGTCGGGCGCGCGGGACTGATGGACGGGCCGCGGCCTCGCACGGCTGTGCGCGCGCGAAGGCGCGGTCAGGAGGATCGGCTGCGCTGGCAGGTGGACGGAGGCCGCCCGTTGAGGGGGGCGGTGACGGCTGGAGCGGGGCGGCAGGGGGTGACGACCCTGCCGCTGCTTGTTATTTTTTTTTAATTTTTTAGTTTTTTTTATTTCATTGTATGTACAGGAACAGTACAAAAAAGAAAGTTTTTTTTAATTTTTTTAAACAAGAAATGTAAATAGAAATAGAAAAAGGGAAAGAATTTGTTTTTTATATATGGTTTTTTTTATTTTGATTTTCCTGCAAAACAAAATGTTAGAGATGAACAAAAAAGTAAATTTTTTTTCCTGCAAAACAATGGTTAGGGATAAAAACAATAACAACAAATTTTTTATTTTGTTATTTATTCCTGCACAACAAAGATTAGATAAAGTAGAAAGATAAAAAATTTATTTCCTTTTTTTAATTCTTCCTGCAAAAATATCTGTGAGATAAACAAGAAAAATTATTTTATATTTTTTATACACAAAAATAGGAACGATGAATGAGCGGATCTCGGTGATGCGGGAGAGGGATCCAAGACTCTGACCACCGTGCGTAGTCGGAGGTGAAAGGTTGCGTGAGGTAGAATGTGAAATGTGATGATCAAGATGTGAGATGAAAAATTCGGTGTCGGAAGCGGAACAAAGTGTGATGGATTTTTTTTATGATTTTTAAGATCTAATCACTACACTTACGCTAAAATTAAACCTACGATTTATCTAGGATAAGACAGTAAATAAAGTGGATCTCACCTTGGGGTTCAGACACGCCATGATGGCTTCGACGAAACTCAAATCGCTGTCACCGACCGGATCGGAGGCTAGGACCCTCTTCAATAGGAAACCTCTCGGAAACCGGGCTCCTCTCCGCCAAATATCGATCAAGTGTGAATGAGGGAGAAGGAGCCCATTAAAAAGAGAAGAAAAACAAAAAAGGAACGTATCTACAAAAAAGGAAGGTGATTATTAGGTGAATTAATAAAATAATTAATTAAATAAAATAAATAAATAAATAATTTCGAAATTCGTAACTAAATTAATTAATTAAATAAAGTATTTACCAAAAATGAATTAGCCACCTTAATGGTGGCCATAAATGGTGTGGAATAAAATCATATATACAAGGCAAGTTATTAAACCAAATAAATTCAAATAAATCCACTAAATTAAATAATTACATATGAATTTCGTAATTAAATAAATTAAATTAATTAATGTGAGATGATTAATTTTTTTGATGATTTTTATTTAGGGAAGTTAAATGTATACATATATTATACACATATAATACAATATACATAAGTACAAATAAGGAAATATTTTTATAAAAGATTTTTTACATTTTTATTTTTTTAATGAAAAAAATATTTACAAATATGTACATTATGTATAAAAATAAATATGAATAAAATATATACAATAAGTATATGGGTAAACTGCACAATACACCCCAGAAAATCGAATTTTTAACCGTAACTCCAAAAAGTACGAAACCACATCCATTTGAAAGATAATTTAATTTATAGTACGATGGAAGTGAGTTTGGTTCAATTTGAGCTTGTATGGAGCTGGAATTGATGTTTCAATTATCACTTTGCGGCTTTTTCTGGGTGTAATTATTTGCAATATATACAATATTTTGATTTACAAGTATTTTTATTATTTACAATGCATTTTTATTTACAACTTTTATTTACAAAAATAATTAGTTTGAGGTCAAATTATGTACAAATAAAATAATGTAAGTTTTGTACAAATATACATGAGAAATATTTACAAGATATTTTTAGTTTTTCTAACAGAAGACCCTATCTCCCCCTACTTTATTCCTAGTCGATCAGGTCAAGTCTTGACCTTCTCTCAGGGTTAGGGTCAGTCTGCATTTATTGCATAAATACATCCTTTATTTTTCTTTTCTTTTTCTTTTCTTCTTTATTCTTTTATTTATGTACTAAAAGTGTTAAAAATGCAATTTTAACAAATGCATGCAAAATGGTAAAATTATGAAATTAATGGGTATTTACAGGTGTTTGACTAAGAAAATGAAGCTAAAATAAAAGAATAAAGGCGATGAATCGTGGATTCATCATTCCCCTATACTTTACCTTTGCTAGTCCCTTAGCAAACACTTATTTGGAAAATAAGTGAAAATGAAAATAAAGAAAAGAAAAAGGAAAGAAGTTAGAACAATGTTGACTTTCAAACTTATCTTCATAAAAATGTAGTCTGGAGCTCTGTAGGACCTTTGGATTATTAGTATGTTGGAACCTTAATGGGATGTGGATTTAAAACCTAACCGCCTCTAAGTTCAACAAGACTCCTATTCAGGTCTCCTCAACAGTCAGATCAGAACAAGTCTACATACACAAATTCTTAGGACTATGAAATCTTACTTGTACGGTGTAAGTGAATATAGCTCCTCATCTCAGAAGTAACATAGAAACAGCCTCTATCAACAAGGTAACTCTAATCCCCCGGTCTAGCAACTCTTTCCTCGAGAAGCGGGGTATTCCCTTCTAAGTTCAAGTGCAACCGGCTCAGGAAGAGGGGGAATAAGAGATATAGAATTTTGGGAGCTCAACCAGTGTAGCTAAGTCTCCCGCTGCAAGTGATGAATATGTGATTCATCACTTCAAAAGTCAAAAATAGAGCCTTGTTCTCGAGTAAATAGAGGCATATTTCTCTTTATAATGCATAAATAGCATTCATGCATACACACATAATACATTCATTTTTAGCAGTCCATTTGCATTCAAATAAGAAGCCAAAATCCCTTGTAAAATATCCACTCACTAAAATAACCTCTTCCTTATAATATGTACTCCTTAGTTGATAATATAGGGAAGAATGCCAAATATCCCCCTTGAAAATTAGTCAATAAAGCCCTAGAACCCCTGTACACTAAAATGCACATAAATCCCTCATACAAACTCCGAACTAGGTCTACTTACTCTTAGAATACTACACATTGAAAGACCTTTAAAATGAGACTAATTTCACTCAAATTGGAGCTTGTATGAGAAAGATGGGTTTTTGGGCCGCTTTGTATACTACATAGGTGTATATTTGTATATTTGTATTTATGTACCATATTTGACCTCATTTCCGACTTTGGTAAACATGAAACTTGTAGATCTCATCGAGATCTACAACTTTCATGTTTTGAGTTTTTTCAAATTCGGCCCCCTCTTCTCTCTACACATGTATCTTCTTCCAGCCACTCACAGCAGGCCACGTGGCGCCCTCTGGTTGCGCCACGCGGCCCGCTCCCCTTGCCTCATCCGCCTGCATCCTCAACCGTTGGATCCTCCTCTTTGATCCAACGGCTCAGTCCTCTCCACGTACGCCTCAAATCCCCACCATCAGATCATCTCCTGCCTTCAATCCGCACCATCCGCCCGCGCCTCTTCCAGAACTCGCCACGTGGCAGCATGTACACCCTCTGATCAAGCCCTTGATCCCTCCATCACAGTCGTTCTTCCGTTGGCGCCCCTCGTCCCTTCGATCATCTCCATCTCCTCATCACGACCGTCCGCCAGCGCTCACTCCGCAGCGCGACACGTGGCCGAATCTTGGGCCTCCGATCATACCGCTTTAGATCTGATCTGAGCCGTAACTACCACTTTTGATTTTTAACCCTTAGATCGGCAACTCCTTCGCATCTGGCCCGTTGGTTCACGCCGCTCCCATATTCTGACACGTGGCTGCATCTGCAGCCCTTCGATCACAGCGCATCGGATCTAATCCTACCCGGACATTACCGCTTCGATCATCACCGTTGGATCACCAGATCCAACGGTGGAGCTCTGTCGTCTACCTCCGGACGCCACTCGCCCACGATCTCGCCCTTGCGAAACAAGCCGCCCCCTTCCTATTCTTGGCAGCGCCTCGACCACCGCAGACGAGCACCACCACCTCCACGATGTCACCCACTCGTCCCTCATCCTCGCCAGCTACCTCACTCCCCACTACGACCACCAGAGTCGCTCCATGACGCCCATGAACCTCGCCTCGTCGCCAACACTGCTGCCACCTCCATCCTATAAATACTCCATCACCAGCCACCGTCATGGCTATCCGCCACTCCAAAGAGCTTCCCTGAGCTCCGAGCCTCCAATTGGTGACAGCAATTTGACGATTAGTTGAGCGAAGAAGGGCTTCTTCTCCGGCGAGATCCACGGCACCTCCGCCGTGTCGCAGCCGCTACTCCGCGACGCTGCACGAGCTCGGGACACCACCGATCCCTCGAGCGACGACCTGGAACCCGAAAAGGAAGTCCAATCCCCAGGTGAACCCCTCCATCCATCTCCGATCTTCTCTTCTTTTCTTCTTCGTTTTTCTCATTTTTTTTATTCGTCGCCTACGTTCACCTTCTCGCCTCCATTCCATCCCACCGAGCTTCGCCTCGAAGCTTCCATCTTCGCGGCCACATCTACGCCCGCTGACGACGCATTGCATCCCCCATCAGCTCCAGCTCCGCCACTTGGCCGGAGCACCATCGCCAATCCATCTCCACTACCCTTAGGCCTCTCCGATCACCGTCACTTCTCCACAAGCACAAGCACGAGCTCCGGCTCTACCTCTAACATCTGCAGGAGCACTTATGTTCATTGAACGGAAGCTTGCCGGAGACGACTTCGAGCTTCGTCGCCAGCAACCTCCGACGGCCCTCTCCAGCTCCTGGGACCATCAGCGCCTTCGCCGCATCGCCACGCTCCTACTGGGATATCTCCGACACCTCGGAGAGCTTCATCGGCATCTGGAGGAACGGGCGGAGCTCACGCCACCTCGTCGGAGCCCAGCCATCTCCTCCGCAGGCGGCGGAGGCCCGTTGAAGGAGAAGCTCCAGCTGCCGTTCGATCACCCTGATCGAACGGTAGACTTCGTGCCACGTAGCCCCTCAGTCGCGCTTCACCAGTACCGTTGGATCCTTCCGGATCTAACGGCGCTTAGCCCTCCACGTCATTGACATCTGGAGCAGCCAGGAGCCGTCAGATCAATGTAGATCTGACGATCTTTGATCGAGCCACGCGTCAGCACCGACACCCCTTGGATCAATCTTGATCCAAGGGCCCTCAGCGAGCCACGTCGCCATCTTCATCGACGCCCAGATCGCCGTTGGATCAAGCTTGATCCAACGATCCTTATCGAGCCACGCAGAAAGTGTCCGAGCCTCTTCCCCGAACCTAGGCTCGGACAGCCCGAAGCTTCTCCGAGCCTCACTCCAGACCTCCAGAAGCGCCGAGCCTAGCCCCGAGCCTCCGCAGCCATCCGAGCCTAGGCCGCCCACGTGAGGAGCACGTGCGGCCTGGGAATTTTGCACCGAGGCCCTCGGGACTTTCCATATTTGCAAAAAGGTCCCTGTGAAGCTGAGCCCACGTGAGGAGCACGTGCTTGTTGGAGAAATTGCACTTGAGTCCCCAGCATTATAGGTAATTGCATTTTAGTCCCTGTTTGCATATTTGCTTATTGTATTTTTATTTTCCTGTATTGCATTTATACCCTTGTGTTTGCACGCATCCCTAGGTTGCATATTACATCATTTTTCAGTTCTAAAAGTTGCATTTTGTTGAGAAACTTGTCCTCTGTCTATTTAGCCACGTGTCACATTTTTGTAATTTCAGTGGAATTATTAATGAATTAATTGGTATATTTTTGGAATATTTTGCCCAGTGACACCTTTTAATTTCTAGTTAATTCTCTGTGGTTCCAAAAATTCTCAAAAATTCACAGTAGCTTAAGGACAATATTCTTAACATGCCATAAAAATTTCATGTCATTTGCACACATATCGAGGCCTAAATAAATTGTTGAGTGGTTTTCGCATTTTAATTTTAGTAAATTCATTTCACATGGGAATTAAGATCTATCAATTTTCCTAGATTCCTTAGCTTGAGTGATATCTAGGATAATTTTATCTCTTGAAGAAATTGTGATTTATTATTTATTAAAAATTAAATTGTGAAAGTCACCCTGTCTGCATCTTTAATTCACAGTAAATTCATTTAGTGTCTAAAAATTCCAAAAAAATTAGGGTAGATCATTTTCATCATAATTAATCATCTGGCCAATTTTTAGGATTTTTGGACTTCATTTGATATCTTACTTGAATTAATTGTTATATTGGCCTGCTGGTTGCATGTGTCTGCATAGAAAATAGAAAAAGACCAAAAATATTCCCCCCGAAAATCTCACACTTGGATTTTGCTAAAATTTGACCTAAGGAGACAGTTGCCTCTCTGAGTTCGACCTTGGACTTCGCCAAGTAAAAAAATTGCCGCTTGAAATTAACTTAACATTAATTGAGAAGTGGTTTTTGAATAGCCTCTCGTATCCGACTGCAACGAACCATTAAACTTAATTTGGACTATTAATTTGACCGAATTAACATAGGGTGCGGGGCGGTTATCAAAATAGCGTCGTTGCCGGGGAGGCACGGCTTAGGTTAATTTTTGGTGAAATTCCGATTGCTTGATTTTCTTTCCCCGAGTAGTCTGACCCCTGGTTTTTCTTGTGAATATTTCTCTGTCTTTTAAATTCTTGCATTTTTGTGTCGTTCTTTATCTGACCTCAACTTGTTTTTGTGCGAGGGACACCGGAGTCGAAGACGCCTCGAGGAACACACATTCGAATAAGTTTGAGTGATTTGAGAGAACCTGTAATTCATTTATTTCCACATTTTTCGCATCTTTTCCAGCGGTTTCTGTTCGGGTTCTCGCGTGTGTAAAAATAGTGGAATCGTGTCCCCGTGTGCTGTGTGGTTGAATTGTAACTTAGCTTGCACTAGCGGCTCCCCGAGCCAATCTAGGAATTGCTTGTGCTCGTAATCATTAGGACCACACAAATCACTTAAAAGACGCACTTAGACCGCAGTACTTAGCCAAATTAAACTGTTCTTCACGCTAATAGAACTGCCTGTCTAGGAGCGGCTTTCATCGCCTGCATTTTCATTTAGATAAAATTTCAATTCTGTTCTGCATCCTGCACAAAAAGCGAAGGGATCACTGTAAGTCTCCTGAACTCAACATAACATCATTGTTTTATCTTGCATCGGCTTTTTCTCGATTTCTCCCTTTGATTTTCACATTTAATTAAACGGAAATTGGGACTGTCCGATAGGCGTGCTGTGTGGTGGACTTAATCAATGATAACTTAACTTAAAATCGGGACTGCTAAACAGTATTGACCAAAAAAAGAGAATAAAATTTGAAAATTGTTTGCGGGAGATTAATCCCCGACCCTGTTTTCAGGCTGAGTGAGGGTACTTGAGTGTGTGTGAACACCTTAAGGCAGAGCCCAAATCCCCGCCTTCCATATCACGAGCCAACTGATCTTAGCAAATATCACGAGTGGGATACTTTTAAGCTCATTGACAAGTACCAAGTAGCCTCCGCCTTCGCGGGTAGATAGGGGCGAACCAGCGGTACTCTGCGACAAGGCCTAGCTTTGTCAGCCTCCGCCTGCTTGCAAGTAGATAGGGGCACGTCATTGAGTCCCCAACTCCGGATAGGAGCGCAGAAAGGGAGGATCGGCGGTATCTTAGGCGACAGGATAAACAGGGAAGACGCATCCGGCTCTAAGCCGACTTCCCTATAGGCCACGTAATCCTTGCTATCTTGTTTGAACAATCACACTTAAAAATTACAAGATTAATCGGACTCGATTTCGAGTCCTTCACTGTGTTGAGTGTGAACTCAGGGTTTTGGATTGATTTTGCTTGCTTCAGGTAGGAGTAAAACCCTATCTTCTTCTCGCCACATCAAGATGAGTAACTGGGGAGATCTCGACGCATTATTCACCGATCTCTCTATGAGTCCCCCAAGCGACTCGTCTTCATCGGCCCAAGTGCACCTTGGACCACCCAGGACTCATGACCCTCTTGAGTCTTGGTTCCCTCATACTCAGGGTGGTAACTCTCAAACCAACCCTTTCATCTCCTCCGAGATTATCGAGGAAGATCATCGCCTCGGTAATCCTTTCCTTGATTTATCCTCTGACATCGACCTTACTTTCCCCTCAAGACTAGAGGACAAGATGCCGCCAAAAGTACCACCGGATGAGGAACAAATAAAACAGATTCTTGCTCGCCTCGCTGAAGCCGAACAGAAGAATGCAGATCTCACGGCGTGGATGGGACAGATTATAGTAGCAAAAGGAATTGACCGACCAATGATCGATACCTATAACCCGGCGGAGAACGAGATTCAGAACTGGTTGGCACCTGTAGTTCCCGCCCAGGCATTTGAGCTGAAGCCCCACTTCCTTAGTCTGCTTCCGAAGTTCAACGGAAACCTAAATGAAGAACCATACACTTTCCTCCGTGACTTCGAGTTGGTGTGCAACAATCTTAGCCATCCCAAGATTATATTCGGTTGAAGGCCACCCCTTTTGCCTTAGGTGATAAGGCTGCTCATTGGTTGAAAAACTTAGGGGTGGTATGCAATACCTGGATGCAGTTCAAGGACCTATTCTTGAAAAAGTTCTACCCTCTCAGTAGGACAAACCAGATGAGAATGAAGATCGCCAGCTTCGCCCAAGGGCCTAGTGAACCTTTCCATGACGCTTGGGATAGGTTCAATGATTTAGTACAGAAATGCCCCTGCCACGGCATTTCAAAGGCGATCTTAGTCCAGACCTTGATCTGTGATCTAACCCCAGAGATGCAGGGGTTAGTCAGTGCCGCCTGTGGAGGAAGCTATCTGAACAAAAACGAGCACGCCGTATGGAAGATCCTGGAGCAGATGGCGGAAACCGGCAGGTCGCAGGCCACCAGGGCCTATCAGTTGTCTCCCTCAATCCTATCCAATGAGACAACCCGAAGGACTGTAGCGGATCTGACTGAGGACCTCATCCCCAGCATGGGGATGATTGCCGAAAAGCTTACCATGGTCGAGAAGATCCACAAGAGAGTCGCGGAACTTGAGTCTCCTTCGCGTCTACCGAAGCAAGTGGAGGAACTTTCTGAGAAGGTAGCTAAGATCAAGCTACCTGCCCCTTCTGCACCACCTGTACCTGTACATCGAGTCCATCTTGTACAGGAACAAGCACCGGGGTCTCAGAATAGCTGGGATCAGACTTACACCCAGCAGGACCAGCATGCACCCCCACAAGTAGAGACGGGATACGAGGAGCCTCCGCAAGTGTACGAGATCAACGGGCTTTGGTATAGTCGTGACCCGATTGTCAGGCAGGCCGAAATGGGAAAGGATCAGCCTCACCGTTCATCCCCATCCTACCAAGAAACCAGGCCCGTTCCCACACCGCGCTTTCAGTCCAGGCCAGAACAAGGGTACCAGCCGCAGCAGTACCAGCAGCAGCAGCGGACCTATCAGTAGGGGCCAGCACCATCCCATCAGCAGCAGCAATATCGGCATGGCCAGCAGGGCCAATACAGAACCTCGTCTGCACATCAGCCAGCCCAGCCCACTGAATTGGAGTCCCTCACCTTGGCGATCCAGACCCTGTCTGATAGGGTCCAACAGATGCAGAATGATTATCTGGATATGAGAACCGATATTAATCGTGTCTCTCGTACCCAGGACCAACAGATGGCGCCAAAGACCCCGATTCCCGCATAGGTTCAGGCCAACCCGAACAACATACTCCATGGCCAGAACCAACCTCGAGATCAGGTATATTATTCAGATAATTATTTATCTGAACATGAGATCCTTTCGTACGATAATGTAAATCACATGTCCCTCAGGAGCGGAAGGACCGTGACCATACCTGATCGGGCACGGGAGCAGAAGGAAGGAGCCTCTGACACTCTACCTGAGGAGAACTCGGAGGAAGAAGAGGAGGAGCATCACCACCATCATCGCCGGCAGAAGAAGAGGATATCTGAGTCCTCGAAGCAGCATTCTCGCATTTGCATAGAGTCAGAAGAAACCGATGAAGAGCCCGCACCTCCATCTGAGGAGGATCATCCAGCAGTCGCGAAAGAAGCGTCACCGGTTTTGCCTCAGTATTTTCTTTTCAGTCAGAGTCAGAGTCCTAGTTTGTATCAGAGTCAGAGTCCTGTTAAGAACTCAGTTCCCAAAGTCAATGAGAAAATTTCAGTTTCCGAACCTGAGTTAGAGTCAATAATCCCTTCCCCCGAGCTCTTACGGGTGGAAAGAAGAAAAACAAAAAATCCAAAAAGATGACCCTGAGATGGCTGAATTCTGTAACAAATATATCAAGGTAACAATCCCCTTTGACAAGTACGTGGAGATGACCCCTACATTCCAAAAATACCTTAAGGTGAGATGCACACCTACTAGGGTTAGCAGAAAGATCAAAAGTTGTGTTGAGAAACACGTTTTATCAGTAGCCACGGCTTGTGCAATAAAGAACTCGTTTCCAAGGAAACGAAGAGATATGGGTGCACATTATGTAGTGAGTCATGTTGATGACATCGCGTTTGCACGCACTCTCCTGGACAATGGTTCCTCGATCAATCTGATGCCTACAGCCCTCTATGAGCGGCTTAATCTCGGACCTCTTAGGAAATCTAGAGCCCTCCTACAGTTTGCTGATAAATCAACCAAGAGGTCCCAAGGAGAATTGAGGAACATTGTGATCAAAGTCAAGGGACAAGAATACATGGTGGACTTCACTGTCCTGGATATGGAAACCCCTCGTAATTGGAGAGACTCTCAGATCATTTTAGGTAGGCCTTTCCTCAGAACAGCAGGGGCCTTATTTGATTATAAGATCGGGAATATTCAGTTCCAAACTCCAGGTGGAGATGAGGAACTTGAAATGAAGCAGACAAGATGGCAAAGACCAGATTCAGAATCCAGCACCGAGTACTCTTCTACTGGAACAGACTGCGATCATGTAGACACAGTTGGGCCATGGAGACAGAACCCAGCCAGCACCGATGAGTCCCTCCCCTCCGGAGATGATCCAGTGCATGAATCAGTTTGCGAGGTCCTTAGAGACGAGTACAACTCAGAACCTGCATCGCCCTACATCTTCGATGACGTAGAGGCCCAGTTGGGCCTGTCAGTCCTTACATCTCTAGGACAATCGGAAGATGAGGATGACGAGTCGGACGAGGCGTTTGCCGATTGTATGGAGACCTTTGACGATCCGACTCCAGAGCCGAACTTGGTGGCAGCAATCACAGAGAACGATCCAGCCACTTCCAACACCGAACCAGATCAGATTGAGCCAGATTTCTTAGACGATCACACTATTCCTGAGCTCAAACCCTTACCCACAACCTTAAAGTATGCCTTCCTTGCGGGCCAAGACAAGAAATTTACGGTCATCATCAGTTCACAATTGACCGAGGAGCAGGAATCTTGCTTGCTAGAGATCCTGGAGAAGAACCGCAAAGCGATAGGTTGGAGCATTTCCGATCTCCACGAGATAAATCCCGCTTTGTGTTCGCACCATATTTACTTGGAGAATGAAGGCAAACCCTCTCGTGAATTCCAACACCGGTTGAATCCAAATTTACGAGAAGTCGTGAAGAAGGAGATAGAAAAATGGTGCAACGCGGGTTTCATTTATCCAGTCTCCGACTCTAAGTGGGTGACCCCAATCCATGTTGTCCCGAAGAAGTCGGGAATTCAGACGACCACCAACAAGGATGGAGAGGAGATCGTGACGAGAGTACCCACGTCGTGGCGTGTCTGTGTGGATTACAGACGCCTGAATGCTGCGACAAAGAAGGATCATTTCCCCCTTCCATTCATTGATCAGATCTTAGAGAGACTAGCGGGGAAAGAGTTCTTCTGCTTCCTAGATGGGTTCTCGGGCTACAATCAAGTAGCCATAGCTCCAGAGGACCAGGAAAAAACCACGTTTACATGCCCCTTTGGTACCTATGCTTTCAGGCGCATGCCTTTTGGGCTATGCAATGCTCCAGGTACTTTTCAAAGGTGCATGATTGTTGTATTCGCCGAAATGGTCGGCGAATTCCTGGAAGTCTTCATGGATGACTTCTCGATCCACGGCGATTCTTTCGATTCCTGTCTTAGGAATCTGGACCGAGTCCTCAAAAGATGTTGTGAGGTTAATCTGGTGCTCTCCTGGGAGAAAAGTCACTTCATGGTGACGGAGGGCATAGTGTTGGGGCATGTCATCTCCAAGAGAGGAATGGAGGTTGACCCTGCCAAGGTGGATGTGATCAGACGACTCCAGCCACCCACCAACGTAAAGCAGTTGCGGTCGTTCCTCGGGCATGTTGGATTTTATCAGAGATTCATTAAGGATTTTTCTAAGATTGCCCGACCGCTAACTGAGCTTTTAGGTAAAGACATGGAGTTTATTATTGATCACAAATGTCTTGAGGCCTTTAAGCTGTTACAAGGAATGATTATGGACGCACCTATCCTGCAAGCCCCAGATTGGTCTCTACCTTTTGAGATCATGACGGACGCCTCTGATTATGCTGTTGGGGCTGTGTTGGGACAAAGAAGAGATGGCGTCCCTTTTGCAATTCACTACGCAAGCAAAGTGCTTGATTCTGCTCAACGTAACTATACAGTTACGGAAAAGGAAATTCTTGCGGTAGTGTTTGCCTTGGACAAATTCAGATCTCACCTAATTGGATCCAAGGTAACTGTGTTCACTGACCACGCGGCACTACGGTATTTGATGGAGAAGAAGGACGCGAAGGCGCGTCTTCTTCGTTGGATTTTACTTATCCAGGAGTTTGATTTGGACATCCGTGATAAACCTGGAAAGAAGAATGTAGTGGCCGATCATCTTTCTCGTCTCGAAGATCTTAATACTTCCGAGGTTTCACCAATTCGAGACTCCTTCCCCGACGAGTCGATTTTTGTTATCGACTCACTCCCATGGTACGCCAATATCGTGAATTATCTTGTCTCCAAGAAAGTTCCCGAAGATTGGCCCAAAAACCAAATCGACCGACTAAAGTCGGACGCTAGACACTACCATTGGGAGGATCCGATCTTTTTCTTCGAAGGATCTGATTGTGTCTAGAGACAGTGTATTCCTCAGGAGGAATACCAGAGTGTCCTCTCTTTATGCCACAGTTTGGAGGCAGGAGGACACCACTCCGGGAAGAGGACCGCATGGAAGGTACTTCAGTGTGGCTTCTACTGGCCGACTCTGTTTCGCGATGCCACCGCCTTCGCGAAGTAGTGCCCAGTTTGCCAGAGAATGGGAGGAACCGTTGGTTCCAAGGATGAGATGCCAATGCAGCCGGTCATCATTTGTGATGTCTTTGACGCCTGGGGTATCGATTTCATGGGCCCATTCCCTGTCAGCCACGGGTTCGAATATATCCTTCTTGCGGTAGACTATCTGTCCAGATGGGTGGAGGCTATCCCGACCCGAGCCGCAGACAGCAGGACTGTCTGCAAATTCATTAGAGAGCACATAATCTCTAGGTTCGGGATCCCCAAAATGATGATATCAGACGGGGGTAGCCACTTTGTGAATCGGGAGGTGAAGAAACTCCTGAAGGATTACGGCGTTGAACATCGTGTCGCGAGTCCTTACCACCCACAAACCAATGGTATGGCTGAGGTGTCAAATAGGGAGGTGAAAACCATATTGCAAAAGCTTGTCCTCCCGGACAGGAAGGACTGGTCTCAGATCTTGGATCAAGTCCTCTGGGCGTATAGGACAGCTTACAAGACACCATTAGGTACCTCCCCATTCCGAATGGTATTCGGAAAGCCGTGCCACTTGCCCGCAGAGTTAGTGCACAAATCAGAATGGGCAATCAAGAAGGTCAATTGGAACACACACCTGGGTCAGAAGCAGAGAGATATGGATCTGAATGAGCTTGTGGAAGTCAGAAACCGCGCATACGACAACAGTTTGGTGTACAAGGACAAGGTGAAGCGTTGGCATGATAGGTATATCAGACGAAAGACCTTTGTTCCTGGACAGAAGGTATGGTTGTTCAATGCTAGGCTGAAGATTTTCCAAGGCAAGTTGAAGTCTAAGTGGACAGGCCCATTTGTCATCCGTATGGTGCATGATAGTGGATGTGTCGAGATCTCAGATCTTGCAGATGACACACCGACATTCCTAGTGAATGGTCAGCTGTTGAATTACTTCGTCGAATCCAATGAGCAGTTAGTCCATGTTGAGGAGATTGTATTCATGCGCGAGACAGATACAGCAGATACACCTCAAGCCGCGTATGAGACCTTGCAGCAGTGAACTCCAGCCATCCGCAGCATCTCGAAAGATTCAGACCAACTCATCTGTATATATCATTCTTCTTGTACATCTTATCTTCTCTCTTACACGACTTTAGTAACCCATCCCCGCCTCATTAGATCACTATCCTGGACTATACTTAGGATAACCAGATCCTAAGTATAGGGGGGAGGGGTCACCTGAGTCAGTTCACTGTACATCCTCCAGATCACATTGGTCCTCATACTCATTTCTTACCTATACTTAGGCTGACCTAAGCCTAAGTATAGGGGGGACCGATGCCCGCATTGATACTCATCCACTACACATCTCTCCCTCGCCCGCCCCATTTCTGATCTTCTTCTACACTTAGGCTGCCAGAGCCTAAGTATAGGGGGCAGGACGACTTCTATACTCTTGTAATTTTAGCTCTCCTACGCTTAGCCCGAGCTATGTCTTTTTGGTCGCTTTTTCGTGCTCTGAGGACATAGCACACGCTAAGTATAGGGGGGTGTGTATATATTACATATATACTTTACCCATAGCTCGTACTTTCGCGTATTTTCGCGTATTTTTGTATATATCATGTAATAAGTACGGTGGGTAAAAATTGAAGAAAAAATATATATATAATAAATAAATCTTTTACTTGTATAAAACAAAAATAATACTCCTGTAAAATATGATACTATGTATATTATTACAAACTAAAGATTGTTGTATAATAGAAAATAAAATGGAAAAGTTGAAAATAAAGGCTTCTTGTTTAACCTTGCATACCATTTCTGCATCCAAAAAGAGTCTTTCATTTTCATAGCATGACATCTCATCGGCATACTTTGCATAGGCAAAGTGAAAAGCTAGTGGGTTCTGAACTAAGTTATGAGCAGATATTGAGGATGGAATTGATTTGACCTTAATCCACCTAATTTCAGAGGAACCTTATAGGAACTGGAGTTAAGATTTTTCAGGTCAGGTGACTTAATTCTTTAAGTCTGCAAGTCTATGTTCATATGTCATCTTGATGAGCCTGAGTAGAGCACTTAACAACACACACATGACTCTTAGAGATAATGGCTTGACGTGCACCAGCACTTTACACATGGCTCTCTACGGATGAGGTGATGAGGAGGCAGTTTCCTTTGGCTTGGGGTAGCATATGAGGGTAGTACTTCTAGGCGGAACCTCTCTTCTTCTTCTAGTGAAGGAAGTGCGTCTCAACTTGGCCTAGTGGTGATGAAGGCTAAAGACAGAAGCCGTGGGTTGCAATAAAGCTTCAAAAGAGGGATAGTCTACTGGCTCAAGAGGAAATTTCTTGTATATCTGCTGCACCATGTAGATATGTTGCACAGAGGCACTTGAAAAAAAATGTTGCCAAAAAGAACTCCAAAAAAAGTGGTGGGTCGGATTGAAAATTTAATAACCCCACCGGAGTGTACATAGTCAAGAAAAGCAAAAGCTTATGGTCCCCATGTTACATCTCATGAAGCTTGCAGCGGGAGACTTAGCTACACTGGCTGAGCTCCCAAAAGTCTATACTTCTTCCCCCTCTTCTTGAGCCGGTTGCACTTGAACTTAGAAGGGAATACCCCGCTTCTCGAGGAAAGAGTTGCTAGACCGAGGCGTTAGAGTTACCAGGTTGGGGGAGGTTGTTTCTTTGTTTCTTCTGAGGTGGGGAGCCATATATCACTTACACTGCATGGAAAGATTCATGGTCATTAGAGTTTGTGTATGTAGACTTGTTCTGATCTGGTGTGTTGAGGCGTCTTGAATAGAAGACTTGTGGAGCTTGAAGTCTGTTAAGTCTTAAACTCAGATCCCAATAAGGTTCCGACACATAATTAATCCAAAGGTCGAGTCAAGCTCTATTTCTAACTTTTGTTCATGACCTGGGTATGGAACCCAAAATCATTTCACTTCTGCATTTCATTTAGTTGCTCGGGGACGAGCAAGGTTTAAGTATAGGGGGTTGATGAATATGTGATTCATCACTTCAAAAGTCAAAAATAGAGCCTTGTTCCCGAGTAAATAGAGGCATATTTCTCTTTATAATGCATAAATATCATTCATGCATACACACATAATACATTCATTTTTAGCAGTCCATTTGCATTCAAATAAGAAGCCAAAATCCCTTGTAAAATATCCACTCACTAAAATAACCTCTTCCTTATAATATGTACTCCTTAGTTGATAATATAGGGAAGAATGCCAAATATCCCCTCTTGTAAATTAGTCAATAAAGCCCTAGAACCCCTGTACACTAAAATGCACATAAATCCCTCATACAAACTCCGAACTAGGTCTACTTACTCTTAGAATACTACACATTGAAAGACCTTTAAAATGAGACTAATTTCACCCAAATTGGAGCTTGTATGAGAAAGATGGGTTTTTGGGCCACTTTGTATACTACATAGGTGTATATTTGTATCTTTGTATTAATGTACCATATTTGACCTCATTTCCGTCTTTGGTCAACATGAAACTTGTAGATCTCATCGAGATCTACAACTTTCATGTTTTGAATTTTTCCAAATTTAGCCCCCTCTTCTCTCTACACATGTATCTTCTTCCAGCCACTCACAGCAGGCCACGTGGTGCCCTCTGGTTGCGCCACGCGGCCCGCTCCCCTTGCCTCATCCGCCTGCATCCTTGATGAATACCCATTCATCACTCTTTATTCTTCTATTTTAGCTACAAAAACCTTTGCAAATACATGTAGATATGTGTAAATACAAATAATTACCAAAAGCATGCATTGTGTAAAAACCTATAATTAGCATGTTTTTGTGCAAAAATAAAAAGAATAAAGAGCAAAAAGAAAAAGAGGGAAATATTTAGAATAAATATTGAGCAACCTAAATCAAGGGAGGGCTCAGCATGGGCCTGACCGCATAAAAGCCAAGTAGAGGGAGATAGGGGCTCACATATGTATATTTGCAAATAAATAAAACTATATATTTTCCTCACCCAAAAATATGCTTGTACATATTGTGTGTATATTTTATTAAAGAAAACAAAATACAAATTTAAAAATCAAAAATTCAAAAATGCCCTTTCACCATGTGTAGACCATCATCCTTTATTTATTTAACCCTATAAATAAATAAAATTATTTTCTAAAACTTCTTGTAAATATTCTATGTTACATATTGTAAATACATAAAATAACAAGAAGCAAAACAAAAATCAAATAAAAATTACAAAATTAAAAATACAAAAATACATTATATAAATACCATGTATATAAATGTATACAATTATTTATTTCACCCTTGTGTATAAATAATTAAAATAAAATAAAAATACCATTTTATTCCATATTTTATGATGTAAATAAATAAAATACAAAATGAGCATAAAAATACATAAAAATAACAAATAAAAAAAATCAAAAATAAAAATCCATATAGTGTACATATACCTATATACATAGCTACCCTATTTTTATTTCCAAAAATTAATTAAAAATCACCAAAAAATAGAAAAAAATAAAAGAAAAATATTTCATGTTTTGAGTTTCCTTTAATTCAGCCTATTTCTACCCTAAAATAAATAAACAAAAATTGGATACACGTGGCAGCCTCTGACTGGTCCACGGGGGATTGTTGACCCCGGTCAACTCCCCCGCGGACTCCTTCCTTTTCTGGAAGACGCGCGCCGCCCCGCCTTCTCCGATTTTTCCACGTGTCCCCAGGCTGTCACCCACGCGAACCCCATGCCCGGATTCTTCGTTGATCATCCGTCATCCTCGCCCGATACTCCGCCGAGAAATCAACGCCTTCTATAGCTGTCGCACCTCAACCCTAATCGCCCCTGACGCTTTATATATTCTCACCTCCGCCGCCTCCGCGCCCTATCTTTGGACCTTCTCCTTCTTCCCAGTGACCTCCATAGGCACCGCGAGAGTGACAGCAAGCGTTCGCCATTGTTGCAGTGAGGCGAGGAGGCGAATCCATTGATCCGGCGATCTTCGCCGCCGCTGCTCCGCCACCAGCGTCGAGCATCGAGCCTCAGGCCTTGACGCCCTTCGAGGCTACGATCAGGAGTTAGCCACACTCCAGCACAGTCTTCCGACACCCAGGTAGAACCCTTAGGCCGTAGGATAGCTTAGATTTTGATCTTTCAGTTACTGTTAGCGTAGCTCCGCCGCCTTCGCCAGGCACCTCCGACCACCCATCTTCCATTCTGACACCGCCATCATCTCCGCCAGACCTCTCCGCACCTTCTTCACCCCTTCACACAACCCAGATCGCACAGGATCTGGGAATCGAGCTCCTCCGCCGACCACCCCTCGCCGGAGCTCGCCATTTCGACTCACACTTCACCTTCACGCCGCCTAACCGGGTCGAGGCACTTTGCCCTCGACCCGCGAAGCTTCTGAACTATTTTGCAGGTCAAGAGGAGGCCGTCTGAGGCTTCCCGACATCTTCCCAGGAGCTTCTCCTCCGCCGACCTCGCCGGAGCCTTCCAGGGCTTGGCCCGGGGCATCGGAGACCCGCAGCAGCTGCGTAACTTCACGCCGGATCTTCTCCGACCTTCAGGCGCAGCAGAGGAGAGCGGAGACACCTTCACGAGGCCGGCGAAGTTCGCCGGCCATCAGTTCTTCCACCATCCTCCAGAGCCGTCAGATCGCCTTCTTCGCTCCAGGTCAGATCCTCACCGTCCATCTGCGGAGCCTTGTCACCGTCCGATCATCCCGAGGATCGATCTTCACCGTTGAGCAGCGAGGTTAAGCCACGACGTCTCTCAGTCGTCCGATCATCCACGTGGCTGCACCTCGACCATCCGATCTGAGCCTGGCCTCCTTCGAAGAACCACGTTGCTCACCACCGTCCGATCATCCACGTGGACACACACCAGCCGTCGGATCAGGCCAGCACTTCCATAGTTAAAGGCGCGTTTGTTCTCCACCGTCCGATCTGCCACGCGTCACACATCAGGCCGTCGATAATAATAAAAGGGGTAAATTTCTCCTAGACCCCTCTGTTTGTTCTATTTCATTTTAGTCCTGTAAATTTTTAATTCAAGTTGTTTATTTTCTGGGATATTTGCCACCAAGGACCTCGTACTTATTTTATTTGCACTTATACCCCCGCCAGTTGTGAACCACGTGCTTCGTCACGTGTTTTGTTGGGATATTTGCATAAGACCCCTTGTAGTTCTGGTTATTATTCATTGGATAAAATATTTTGTCTATTTGCAATTATACCCCTGTAAGCATTGTTTATGCGCATGTGCGTTATTTAGTGGGTTTTTTGCAACTTCGTCCCTGGGCTTTTGATACGAGTTATCAAAAGGCCCTTGGACTTAGTTTTTATTACCATTTGGTCCCTGTGTGCCCCAGGCACGTGCTTGGCACGTGTTTTGCTGGGTATTTTGCACCAGGACCCCAGAACTTTTGGGTATTTGCACTTAGGTCCCTGTGCACAGTGCCCCTCCTTTATTTTTGAATAAAATATCAAACGACCTCCAAATCCAATGAGATTTTGACACATGGCTCCTGCCATGGTGTAGGAATTTCTGTGATTTTTGAGGACATTTTTGATTTCATTTATTATTTTTAAAAATTCAAAAACCTCCTTTTTAGCTACTTGTCTAGGTTTAAAAATAACAAAAAAATATAAAAACTCAAAAATTCTAAAAAAATTAGGTAATGTAGTTTGCTTGCTGTTTGATTTTCCAGCCATTTTTTGTGATTTTTCATCGCTTAAAAACCTTAACAAATTGAAAAACCCTTAAAAATCCATAAAAATTATAATAAATAAATTAAAAATCCAAAAACAATAATTAAGGTGCCTAAATTTTCCTTATTCTTTCTAGATTATAGGAAAATTACCTTCAGGGTTGATTGAAACTCTTAAATATTTTATTTTTGAGTTTCTAACCTTGCTGGACAGTACCTCTTCTTGGTTGCATTGTTTGATTTTTAATAAATAATCTCCCCATTAGAAAAACTCCAAAAATTCACCAAAAACCAGTAAAAAACTTAAAAAACCTAAAAACCCATTTTCTGAATTTTGTTTGACTTTTGGTGTGTTTAATAAATTGTTGAAGTTGCCTTGTTTTTCCTTTCTTTCATTTTCTTTATAATTTAAAAAATTCTAAAAAATATATAAAAACAAATAAAAATCACTAAAAGATTCCCTCGGATTTCTGACTACATCGTAGGCCGCAAGGCCAATCTGTGCTCCTTGTGTTCGACCCTGGGAGCTATACCAGGTTAATCCTATAGCAGGACCACTTCTCTGTGTTTCGTTGATTTATCTTCATTTGTGGTTCATTTTCTTGATTGACACGTTCTGAGTGACTGAGGTCGCAACGACCTATAATTTTCTGTACCTTTACCTCTGTCATTCGGGCGGTCATCAATCCTCAACCGTTGGATCCTCCTCTTTGATCCAACGGCTCAGTCCTCTCCACGTACGCCTCAAATCCCCACCATCAGATCATCTCCTGCCTTCAATCCGCACCATCCGCCCGTGCCTCTTCCAGAACTCGCCACGTGGCAGCATGTACACCTTCTGATCAAGCCCTTGATCCCTCCATCACAGCCGTTCTTCCGTTGGCGCCCCTCGTCCCTTCGATCATCTCCATCTCCTCATCATGACCGTCCGCCAGCGCTCACTCCGCAGCGCGACACGTGGCCGAATCTTGGGCCTCCGATCATACCGCTTTAGATCTGATCTGAGCCGTAACTACCACTTTTGATTTTTAACCCTTAGATCGGCAACTCCTTCGCATCTATCCTGTTGGTTCACGCCGCTCCCATAGTCTGACACGTGGCTGCATCTGCAGCCCTTCGATCACAGCGCATCGGATCTAATCCTACCCGGACATTACCCGCTTCGATCATCACCGTTGGATCACCAGATCCAACGGTGGAGCTCCGTCGTCTACCTCCGGACGCCACTCGCCCACGATCTCGCCCTTGCGAAACAAGCCGCCCCCTTCCTATTCTTGGCAGCGCCTCGACCACCGCAGACGAGCACCACCACCTCCACGATGTCACCCACTCGTCCCTCATCCTCGCCAGCTACCTCACTCCCCACTACGACCACCAGAGTCGCTCCATGACGCCCATGAACCTCGCCTCGTCGCCAATACTGCTGCCACCTACATCCTATAAATACTCCATCACCAGCCACCGTCATGGCTATCCGCCACTCCAGAGAGCTTCCCTGAGCTCCGAGCCTCCAATTGGTGACAACAATTTGACGATTAGTTGAGCGAAGAAGGGCTTCTTCTCCGGCGGCCGTGTCGCAGCCGCTACTCCGCGACGCTGCACGAGCTCGGGACACCACCGATCCCTCGAGCGACGACCTGGAACCCGAAAAGGAAGTCCAATCCCCAGGTGAACCCCTCCATCCATCTCCGATCTTCTCTTCTTTTCTTCTTCGTTTTTCTCGTTTTTTTTATTCGTCGCCTACGTTCACCTTCTCGCCTCCATTCCATCCCGCCGAGCTTCGCGTCGAAGCTCCCATCTTCGCGGCCACATCTACGCCCTCCGAGGACGCATTGCATCCCCCATCAGCTCCAGCTCCGCCACTTGGCCGGAGCACCATCGCCAATCTATCTCCACTACCCTTAGGCCTCTCCGATCACCGTCACTTCTCCACAAGCACACGCACGAGCTCCGGCTCTACCTCTAACATCTGCAGGAGCACCTCTGTTCATTGAACGGAAGCTTGCCGGAGACGACTTCGAGCTTCGTCGCCAGCAACCTCCGACGGCCCTCTCCAGCTCCTGGGACCATCAGCGCCTTCGCCGCATCGCCACGCTCCTACTGGGATATCTCCGACACCTCGGAGAGCTTCATCGGCATCTGGAGGAACGGGCGGAGCTCACGCCACCTCGTCGGAGCCCAGCCATCTCCTCCGCAGGCGGCGGAGGCCCGTTGAAGGAGAAGCTCCAGCTGCCGTTCGATAACCCTGATCGAACGATAGACTTCGTGCCACGTAGCCCCTCAGCCGCGCTTCACCAGTACCGTTGGATCCTTCCGGATCTAACGGCGCTTAGCCCTCCACGTCATTGACATCTGGAGCAGCCAGGAGCCGTCAGATCAATGTAGATCTGATGATCTTTGATCGAGCCACGCGTCAGCACTGACACCCCTTGGATCAATCCCTCAGCAAGCCACGTCGCCATCTTCATCGACGCCCAGATCGTCGTTGGATCAAGCTTGATCCAACGATCCTTATCGAGCCACGCAGAAAGGGTCCGAGCCTCTTTCCCGAACCTAGGCTCGGACAGCCCGAAGCTTCTCCGAGCCTCACTCCAGACCTCCAGAAGCACCGAGCCTAGCCCCGAGCCTCCGCAGCCATCCGAGCCTAGGCCGCCCACGTGAGGAGCACGTGCGGCCTGGGTATTTTGCACCGAGGCCCTCGGGACTTTCCATATTTGCAAAAAGGTCCCTATGAAGCTGAGCCCACGTGAGGAGCACGTGCTTGTTGGAGAAATTGCACTTGAGTCCCCAGCATTATAGGTAATTGCATTTTAGTCCCTGTTTGCATATTTGCTTATTGTATTTTTATTTTCCTGTATTGCATTTATATCCTTGTGTTTGCACGCATCCCTAGGTTGCATATTACAACATTTTTCAGTTCTAAAAGTTGCATTTTGTTGAGAAACTTGTCCTCTGTCTATTGAGCCACGTGTCACATTTTTGTAATTTCAGTGGAATTATTAATGAATTAATTGGTATATTTTTGGAATATTTTGCCAGTGACACCTTTTAATTTCTAGTTAATTCTTTGTGGTTCCAAAAATCCTCAAAAATTCACAGTAGCTTAAGGACAGTATTCTTAACATGCCATAAAAATTTCATGCCATTTGCACACATATCGAGGCCTAAATAAATTGTTGAGTGGTTTTCGCATTTTAATTTTAGTAAATTCATTTCACATGGGAATTAAGATCTGTCAATTTTCCTGGATTCCTTATCTTGAGTGATATCTAGGATAATTTTATCTCTTGAAGAAATTGTGATTTGTTATTTATTAAAAATTAAATTGTGAAAGTCACTCTGTATGCATCTTTAATTCACAGTAAATTCATTTAGTGTCTAAAAATTCCAAAAAAAATTAGGGTAGATCATTTTCATCATAATTAATCATCTGGCCAATTTTTAGAATTTTTGGACTTCATTTGATATCTTACTTGAATTAATTGTTATATTGGCCTGCTGGTTGCATGTGTCTGCATAGAAAATAGAAAAAGACCAAAAATATTCCCCCCGAAAATCTCACACTTGGATTTTGCTAAAATTTGACCTAAGGAGACAGTTGCCTCCCTGAGTTCGACCTTGGACTTCACCAAGTAAAAAAAATGCCGCTTGAAATTAACTTAACATTAATTGAGAAGTGGTTTTTGAATAGCGTCTCGTATCCGACTGCAACGAACCATTAAACTTAATTTGGACTATTAATTTGACCGAATTAACATACGGTGCGGGGTGGTTATCAGCAAGCTTCATGAGATGGAATCCATGAGTCTTTAAGCTTTTGCTTATTTGCACTATATACATACTCCGGTGGGATTATCATTTTCTATCAGACCCACCACTTTTTTGGAGTTCTTTTTGCTTTTTGCTTTTTTTTCAAGTGCATCTGTACAACATATCTACATGGTGCAACATATATACAAGAACTTTTCCTCTTGAGCCAGTAGACTATCCCTCTTTTGAAGCTTTATTGCAACCCACAACTTCTGTCTTTAGACTTCATCACCACTAGACCAAGTTGAGACGCATTTCCTTCACTAGAAGAAGAAGAGAGGTTCTGCCTAGAAGTACTACCCTCATATGCTACCCAAGCCAAAGGAAACCTGCCTCCTCACCACCTCCTCCATGAAGAGCTACGTGTAAAGTGCATTGTCCAAGGTAAGCCACGGTCTGAAAGAAACATGCGTGTGTTGTTAAATATTCTACTTAGACTCATCAAGATGACATGTGAACATAGTCGTGTGGATCCAAAGAATTAAGTCACTAGGACCTGAAAAGTCTTAACTCCACATCTTATAAGGTTCCTCTGAAATTAAGTGGATTAAGGTCCAACTAAGCTCCATTCTTCAAATTTATTCATACTTAGTTTAATTATCAAGACTATCCTAAAAAATGCACATGTCAATGCAAGAAAATATGTACAATGCGAAGAAAAAATAAAAATCTTTTTGTGAAAAAATTTTCAAAATTTGGAAATTTTTATGGATTTTTGAAAAATGATGCACATGCAAAAGTTTTTTTTCAATGTAAATAGTTAGAAATATATACAAGTATATACAAAGTTTTTTTTAAAGATAAGGGTTGGGGATTATATACACATATTTACAAGGAAGTGAGTCAGTTATTTACAAGAGTCATGAGAAAGAATTTATAACTTGAGTAATTTATATAATTATATACACATTTGGTTTTTTTTATTTTAATTTTTACTCTCTTTTTTTAATTTTTTTTGTGATGCATATGTTCCTTAAATTTATTTGAAAATAATTTTACAAATAATTTTCAAAACTATAGTCCAAAATAATTTTTCACACTATTTTACAATCATTTAAAATCATTTGAAAAAATTTGCAAACATTTTTCAAACAGTATATATAGATTTTCAATATAATTTTTCAATCATTTTTCCAAACATTTGCAAATAGTTTTACAAAATCATTTTATTTCACACAAAGAGAAAAAAATTTACAATCCACAATATTTTTACAAAGGTGAAAATATTTTTCAATCACTTTTCAAGTAGTCTTCAAAAGATTTTTCAAATAGATTTTCAAATTACTTTCAAAATATTTTTCAAAATGTTTTAACCTGACTTATTAGCCAGTATGTACAAGGAAAAATTTTGAGGAAATTTCTGCATCTCCTTTTTTTAGTATTTACACAGTATATTAGCACCATATTAAAAATATGAAAGTACGAGTTATGGCTAAAGTATATATACTATATATACGACTCCCCCCTATACTTAGCTCGAACTATGTCCTCATAGTGATCAAAGAGCTGGAAATAAAGACATAACTCGTGCTTGGTATAAAAAAGTGAGACGAATAGTATACTACAACGACGAATAAAAGAATAAAATCAATAGAAGTCGGTGATCCCCCTATACTTAGAATCAAGTAATCCTAAGTATAGAAGACTGTACGCAAGGGGAAAACTGAGGGGTAGAATGTACTGAGTTTACCCCCCTATACTTAGGGTAAAATATCCCTAAGTATAGGCAGCAAAACAGAGGTAAAAAGAATCAAATGAATAATCACTAGTCTGACACCCCCTATACTTAGGGTAAAGTACACCCTAAGTATGGAATGATCATGAGATGGATATGGGGTGTGAGACAGAAAGAATGTATGATATGGACAGATGATCTATACAACTGCCAGTAATCATTGTTGAGGTGCCTCTCAACGAGCGCTAGAGTTTACGCCCCTAGCTGGGCGCAAATGTTAGGATAATGCCGTATCAAGGTTCAGGGCGGCATCTGTCAGGCGAATACCGTACTGTCATTGCAGTCTCAGTAGGAGAACCACAACGAATTCAGCAGTGTAAATGATAACACCCAGATAAACAATCAGGCGGGTGTTTGCTACCAGGTAAGGATATGGGAAGATGAAATCGGGTTCCGGTAGCACAAAAGAAATCGTTGGCTCAAGATCTGTGTGAAGTGAAAGGGCAGAACCGAAGAAGTCAAACGTGGAGAAAGAAGGATCAGTCAGTGAATCCTCCACGTCAATCACCGTCTCAAATAGATAAGGAAGATCAAGATCAGGAGACTTACTGAAAAGGGTGATATCCGATGCATATAATGTAGACAAATCAGTGAAATCATCGAATACCTCAAAAATCGGGTCATCCTCGCGAGGGTCGTCGAGGAGAGAAATCTCAGACTCATTATCAATATACTCGGTCTTGTGATCCAACATATCGGATGCACTCCCAGAAAATGAAATCGAGTACACATGTTCAGTAGCATCCTCCCGCAGATAACCCTCGGGGAGTAATGCCGAATCATCAGGGAACTTGGGATCTATGCTGTCAAATATCGTGTCCTCCAAAAATATATTGACCTCATCAAATGGGAGGACACAAGGCTAAAATACGGGACTAGCAAGGTCTGTAAAATCCAAAATCGGTCCCTCATCAAGCTCTCTTTGCTGAGATGGATCAGAATGTATCTCTGAGTCTGAGAAGATCTCCTGAAGAATAGACACTGAATCAATTGTGTATGGACACTGGAAAGATTCAAAGGATGGCTGAGATGTGGGTTCCTCCTCTATCTCTTGGGATCCTAGCAGATCTAGAATCAAAGAATCTTCCACGTGAAAGAGCAGGACTGGCTCAAAATCTGACTGTAAATCCAATGAAAACTCAACCAATGTCCGTCTCTTGGAACTCAAAGCAGTAGGCAACACATCCATCAAATGAGAAGTAGTGGCATCCATATCCTCTGATTTATGTGTGCTATCAAGATCGGCATGGTGTGTCACACACTCAATTGTTGTCACCTCTCCCTCGTGTGTTTTCCCAAGTAAATCATCTTGTGAATATGTAGTATCTGAAAGTGAATCCAAGATGGTCTCAATTAAATCAAGATCGGGACAGTTATGTGAACCACCACACGAGGTAATGACATATGCAATCTGCTCTGCGGTCCTCCCCCTCATGGCGATATGGATAAGGTCAGTCATCGAAAATCCATGATCCGGAAATCGCCTCAAAATTTCTCGTAACCTCAACCATGAATCTATTAATGGCTTCTGGGGGTTAACTGAAAAATCACGAATACAAGATCGCATCATATCTGCTCTACGCTGGGGGTAAAATCTCTGCAAAAATAACGATCGTAACTCTCCCCATGTACCAATCTTCCTTCCCAATCGCTTGTGCCAACTCTTGGCTCTATTCTGAAGTGTGAATGAGAAGGTGGTCAACATCAAGTCCTCAGAAGAGACATTAGAATATGATCGTGATGTACAAAAATCCTCAAACTCATCGACATGCAAATAAGGTTCCTCGTGCAATTCCCCTGAAATTTTGGCAGTAGATCAATGAACTCCAAATCTAGAACGAATGGTCTCAAAGTAGAAGTGGAGTGTGCTTCTTGATCATGGTTTTCATCCATCATCCTAGGATAGAAGTCATGTAAAGCATGTAACTGCACCCTATGATTGTCTATGGGATGCACTCTCATCTCAGCAAGGTAAACACCCGGGTCTCGTATTTGGTCAATCTGGTATCCTCGGGTTTTACTCACAGCATATCCCGAATGGGAGGGTGGGTAAGGAGAAAATGAGAAATCGGGCGGAGTTCCGACCTCCCAAGAGAGTGGGCGGGAATGATGGCCATGAAGATAAGAAGCCGCGAAATCGGGCTGGAATGGAATGTGATCCATCATGAATAGAGGGAAATGAAGGGAGGGAGGGTGGGATAGAGGCATAAGGTGACTGCTAATGATTTAAAGAATGCTCGTAACCGACTCACACCAAAGACATTCAAAACACAAAGCAAACCCCCAGTTCACCAACTCAACACAAAGTGAAGACCGTGAGATTTGGTCTTTTATCTTTTCAATTTTAGAGTTAGGTGATCAACAAAAGTTGTACAAACACTTATGAGGCTTGAATGG
Organism: Ottelia alismoides; assembly: GCA_037367405.1. Lineage (NCBI taxonomy): Eukaryota > Viridiplantae > Streptophyta > Magnoliopsida > Alismatales > Hydrocharitaceae > Ottelia > Ottelia alismoides. The sequence goes on along the minus strand of JAZKJV010000477.1, from coordinate 54,352 downwards.
GATTTGGGCACTACTCCTTAGTGGGTACGCGGGCAATTAAAAGCGCAGACAATGACGGGGTTGCTCTCCCAAAACAATGGTGTGAATTAATTACGTTTGATTTGAAGGGTCAAATTCAATTAGCAGTCCCAATTTTAAATTTTTAATTTTGTAATTTTTTTGGATATTTTCAAGAACAACGCCTAACGAGCTTTCTGATTTCCTCTTTGATTGATTTGAGTCCAAAAACAGGGGGGAGGAAGTCGAAAAAGCCAATGCACGGTCAAACACAATGATGCATGCAGAGATAGAAAATGCGTACCTAACTCCAGCACTCTACATGCAATATGATCCGCCCATAAAATTAAAGACGGAATATAAACTAACTATATGATGCAGGAAGAAATTGGCCTTAGACAAGCAACTTCTATTGATCGTGAAGAACAATAATTAGTTAACCGAATCGAGTCCGGAGTCCGATCTTGGGAGTCACTCGGTGCCCGCCACAACGGTCCTGCCAGCGCTGTATGTGACTCCTCACGGCACGTGGTCTCAAATCCAATTAGACTAACTTTTTCAATTAATTTTAGTAAGGTCCAATTACGTTCTATAGGAACAGATATTCTATTAGGTGTTGGGCCTTAGAAATTTTACATCACAATCAATCAAAATTCCTACGTCTAGGGGCTAAAACTACGAGAATCAAGTAGTAAGTTATGGCGTGAAATCAAAAACACGGAAAACAGCGGTGAGGTCCCCCAAGTGCACCGGCACTTAGCGAAACAGACCCCGAGGAAAGTCCAAGTCCACAGGTTCAAAGTCCTAAATTATTACAAGAATAATTGTTCTCTCAAATAAAAAAATCTTCTTCTCATTTCTGCTCTTCTTCTTGTGTGGGTCCTCCAAATAGTAAACTCCAAGTCGTCCAAGCAGTACCTCGCACAAAAATCAAAGAGAGAAGGTCAGAAAGCAATTATGATATAGAGAGACAAGACAGAAAAATGACTACAAAGCCGTGCTCCCCGACAACGGCGCCATTCTGATGACGCGAAATCCGAGTGGTTAAGAGAGGATAAATAATAATATCACAATGTTGTCGTTGTTATCAACCACGTGGCTCGGTCAATCGAGAAAAATTTGTATTTTAAACCACTCAATAAAAGATCAGATGAATCAATGAAAACAATGTAAGCGGCTTTTCGCTATTCTTTTTACCTGGTATAGCGACCAGGGTCGAACACAAGGAGCTCGATTTAAAAACTAAGTAGCCAAATTTCAGAGTTATTTTTTAGTGTTTTTTTTGAATTTATATTTTTTTTGTATTTTCTGAATAAGCACAAAATGCACAAGAACACACACACACACACAACACTATTTTTGTATTTTTCAAAATAATAAAAAATATACAGAAAATTAAAAAGAAAATGTTTTTGTGTTTTATAGATTTCAAAATATTTTTGTGATTTTCTAAAAATCAAACAGTGCAAAATAAACAAATGATGCACAATCAGAAGTATTTTGTAATTTAAAAATCCTTAAAATGTCCAATACTCCTGAAAAATATTTTTAAGATAAACTACAAGATGATATCTACAAACAGAGACCGAGATCAAGTTTTTTGGATTTTTCTATAATTTTCTACATTTTTTTATAAGATTTTTCGTATTTTGCATTTTTTTGTAGTTTTATAAATGAAAATTGCAAAAAAATTGGTCTGAAAATAAAGCACAACAAAATACACCTAAAGAAATTTTTACGGAAATTTTAAACAATTTTTCGATTTTTTAATGATTTTTCAATTCCGGGCTGACAAAATACACTGTTTTTGATTTTTTAAATATGTCAAATCAGCTCAAAATGCTATGAAAATTTTATACAATGAATAAGACCATAGCAGGAGTCTACACAAATTTTCTGAGAATTTTTTCAAGCATAAAGATATTTATTCCATTCAAAAATAGCTAGCAAGTTGAAGTCTGGAAGTGCAGGGACAAACATGTAATTTCTCAAAGTTCTGACTTGAAAAAATAATCGAATTAAAATGCAGGAGTAAGTGTGCAATTTACCCAGTAAACATGTGCAACGCACATGACTTGAATGTTGAGCATGGCCTTATTCGCATTGTTTTAAATGCCAAGGGCTTGATAGTGATTTACCCAATTTTATATTGCAAACCCTAGGGCTGCTTGTAGCTTCCTTCGTTCCTCAAATCACAAGGGGCTGCCGCCGCACCCTATCTTCCTTCAAGCGGCGGGCAAGGGGGGCGGACGACGGAGCGTGGTCTCGGCGGAGGAGCGGCTGAGGAGGCGCGAAGGCGGCTGGGCGGTCCGGGCGTCGCGGGGGACGTCGTCCGTTGGAAGTTGGGTCACGTCCTCGCGCCGAGGGGAGGCAGCAACGTCGGGGCGGTGGCACACGGGCGTCGATGGCGGTGCAGGAGAGGCGCGCTTCCACGCGCCACGCAGGAGGTGCGGGCCACCGCGCGTGGCGGTTCTGAGCGTAGAAGGAGGGGAGGCGGTTGTGCTGCTGTGCGGAGGGTGAAGGTCGGGTGCGCGGGATTGATGGACGGGCCGCGGTCTCGCGCGGCTGTGCGCGTGCGAAGGCGCAGTCAGGAGGATCGGTTGCGCTGGTAGGTGGACGGAGGCCGCTGATGAATACCCATTCATCACTCTTTATTCTATTATTTTAGCTACAAAAACCTTTGCAAATACATGTAGATATGTGTAAATACAAATAATTACCAAAAGCATGCATTGTGTAAAAACCTATAATTAGCATGTTTTTGTGCACAAAATAAAAGAATAAAGAGCAAAAAGAAAAAGAGGGAAATATTTAGAATAAATATTGAGCAACCTAACCCAAGGGAGGGCTCAGCATGGGCCTGACCGCATAAAAGCCAAAGTAGAGGGAGATAGGAGCTCATGTGTATATACTTCTGTAAACACTAAATTATATTTTCCTCACCCAAAAATATGTTGTAAGTATTTGTATATATCTTATTAAAAACAAAATACAAAATAAAAAGATGAAAAGCAAAAAGATCAAAAATACCCTTCCTTCACCATGTGTATAGATCACACCTTTGTATTTATTTAACCCTATAAATAAATAAAATTCTTTTCAGAACTTTTTGTAAATATTCTATGTCACATTTTGTAAATAAAATAAATAAAAAGAAACAAAACAAAAATCAAATAAAAATTACAAAATTAAAATACAAAAATACATTGTATAAATACCATGTATATAAATGTATTCAACCATTTATTTCACCCTTGTATATAAGTGATAAAAATCAAATAAAAATATTCTTTTATTCCATATTTCATGTTGTAAATAAATAAAATACAAAATGAGCATAAAAACACATAAAAATAACAAATAAAAAATCAAAAATAAAAATCCATATAGTGTACATATACCTATATATATAGCTACCCTATTTTTATTTCCAAAAATTAATTAAAAATCACCAAAAAATAGAAAAAAATAAAAGAAAAATATTTCATGTTTTGAGTTTTCCTTAATTCGGCCTATTTCTACCCTAAAATAAATAAACAAAATTCGGGTACACGTGGCAGCGTCTGACTGGGCCACGGGGGAATGTTGACCCCGGTCAACTCCCCCGCGACCTCCTTCCTTTTCTGGAAGATGCGTGCCGCGCCTCCTTCGCCGATTTTCCCACGCGACTCCAGGCTGTCCCCCACGCATATCTCGAGCCCGGATTCTTCGCCATACATCCCTCTCCCTCGCCGGATCTTCTGCCATCAAATCCACGCCTTCTATAGCTGTCGCCACTCAACCCTAATCGCCCCGGTCACATTATATATTCTTCCCTCCGCCGCCTCCGCGCCGCATCTTTGGACCCTCTCCTTCTTCCCAGTGACCTCCATCGGCTCCGCAAGAGTGACAGCGAGCGCCAGCCCTTGTTGCAGTAAGGTGAGGAGGCGTATCCTTTGATCCGGCGAACTTCGCCGCCTTTGCTCCGCCGCCAGCGTTGAGCATCGAGCTTCAGGCCTTGACGCCCTTCGAAGCTACGACCCGGAGATAGCCACGCTCCAGCACAGTCTCCAGCATCCATCAAGTGACCTTAGCTCTTTCTAATTTCTTCTAATTTAGGATTTCGCCCAAATCGTATATCCGACCCATTTCCCTGATTCCGACCACCTCACGTTACATCTCGACCATCCGACCCGATCATCACCTCCGCCGTATCCCCGCGCACCTTCTACGCCCACTCACTCAACCCAGATCGCACAGGATCTGGGAGTCGAGTTCCATCGCCTCCGCCTCGCCGGAGCTCTTCCGCCCCACCGCACCGTTCACCTTCACGCCACCTAACCGGGTCGAGGCACTTTGCCCTCGACCCGCGAAGCTTCTTGACCACTTTGCAGGTCCAAAGGGGGTGTCTGAGCCTCCTTCACAGTTCAGCCAGGAGCTTCGAGCCACTAGGCTTCGCCGGAGCCCCTCCAGGGCTCGGTTGGGCCCTTGGCCACCACCAGCAGCTGCGGGACAGTCCAGCGGAGCTTCTCCGATCATCTGCAGCAGCTGAGGAGGGGTGTAGCGCACGCAGGAGGCCGGCGAACTTCGCCGGCCATCAGTTCTTCCTCCACCTTCCAGAGCCGTCCGATGACGCCCTCGCTCCAGTTCTAATCCCAGCCGTCGATCTGTAGAGGAGCAGCAGCCGTCGATCCATCTGAGGATCTCATCCGGACCGTCGCAGCCGAGGAGAGAGGCGCAGTAGCCCAGTACCGCTTGATCATCCACGTGGACCTCTCTCGACCATCCGATCTGAGCCTGGTTTCCTTCGAAGAACCACGTTGCATCTGCACCGTCCGATCACCCACGTGGACGCACACCAGCCGTCGGATCAGGCAAGCGCTTCCAGAGTTAAAGGCGCGTCTGTTCTCCACCGTCAGATCTGCCACGCGTCAACATCAGGCCGTCGCTATTAATAAAGGGGTAAATATCGTAGGCCCCCCTCGTAGTTTGTTAATTTCTTTTTAGTCCTGTAATTTTTAATTCAAGTTGTTTATTTTCTGGGATATTTGCACTAAGGACCTCGCTCTTTATTTTATTTGCATTTATACCCCTGCCAGTAGAGACCCACGTGCTTCGTCACGTGTTACTTTGGGAATTTTGCATCTTTAGCCCTGTAGTTCTGGAATGTTATGCAATGAATGAAGCTTTTTGTGAAATTGCATTTATACCCCTGTGAGCATTGATTTTGCACATGTGCGAATTATTTTGGGTTATTTGCAACATAAGCCCCTGGACGTTTGATACGAGTTATCAATAGGTCCTTGGAACTTATTTTTATTACATTTAGGTCCTTGAGTGCCCCAGGCACGTGCTTGGCACGTGACTTCTTGGGTATTTTGCACCAGGACCCCAGAACTTTTGGGTATTTGCACTTAGGTCCCTGTGCACAGTGCCCCACCTTTATTTTTGAATAAAATATCAAACGACCTCCAAATCCAATGAGATTTTGACACATGGCTCCTGCCATGGTGTAGGAATTTCTATGATTTTTGGGGACATTTTTGATTTCATTTATTATTTTTAAAAATTCAAAAACCCCTATTTTCGCCACTGTTTGACTTTAAAAATACCAAAAAAATATAAAAACTCCATTAAAAATTCTAAAAAAATTAGATATTGTTGTTTACTGGTTGTTTGATTTTCTAGCCAAGTTTGGCTACTTTTCATCACTTAAAAACCCTAAAAATTGAAAAACCCCTAAAAACCCATAAAAATTGTAATAAATAAATTAAAAATCCAAAAACAATAATTAGGGTGCCTAAATTTTCCTTATTCTTTCTAGATTATAGGAAAATTACCTCCAAGGTTGATTGAAACTCTTAATTATTTTATTTTTGAGTTTTTAACCTTGCTGGACAGTACCTTGGTTTTTCGCATTGTTTGATTTTTAATAAATAATTTACCCATTAGAAAAATTCCAAAAATTCACCAAAAACAGTAAAAAACATTTAAAACATAAAAACCATTTTTCCTTAATTTTTGCATCATTTTTGGTGTGTTGTATAAATTGTTGAAGTGCCCTTGTATTTACTTTCTTTCATTTTCTCATTATTAAAAAAATCTAAAAAAAATTATAAAAACAAAGAAAAACATTAAAAAAGTACTCTCTTGGACTCTGACTACATCGTAGGCCGCAAGGCCAATCTGTGCTCCTTGTGTTCGACCCTGGGAGCTATACCAGGTTAATCCTATAGCTAGATCGCTCTTTCTTGTGCTTGCTTGTTTTTATCTGATTTGAGTGATTGATTTTTCTTGATTGACACGTGCTGAGTGACTGAGGTCGCAACGACCTAATTTTCTGTACCTTTACCTCTGTCGTTCGGCCGTGTCGTCAGCCGCTCGTTGAGGGGGGCGGTGACGGCTGGAGCGGGGCGGCAGGGGGTGACGACCCTGCCGCTGCTTGTTATTTTTTTAATTTTTTTATTTCATTGTATGTACAGGAACAGTAGAAAAAAGAAAGTTTTTTTTAATTTTTTTAAACAGGAAATGTAAATAGAAATAGAAAAAGGGAAAGAATTTATTTTTTTATATATGGTTTTTTTATTTTGATTTTCCTGCAAAACAAAATGTTAGAGATGAACAAAAAAGTAAATTTTTTTATTTTTCCTGCAAAACAATGGTTAGGGATAAACAACAACAAATTTTTTATTTTGTTATTTATTCCTGCACAACAAAGATTAGATAAAGTAGAAAGATAAAAAATTTATTTCCTTTTTTTAATTCTTCCTGCAAAAATAACTGTGAGATAAACAAGAAAAATTATTTTATATTTTTTTATACACAAAAATAGGAACGATGAATGAGCGGATCTCGGCGATGCGGGAGAGGGATCCAAGACTCTGACCACCGTGCGTGGTCGGAGGTGAAAGGTTGCGTGAGGTAGAATGTGAAATGTGATGATCAAGATGTGAGATGAAAAATTCGGTGTCGGAAGCGGAACAAAGTGTGATGGATTTTTTATGATTTTTAAGATCTAATCACTACACCTACGCTAAAATTAAACCTACGATTTATCTAGGAAAAGACAGTAAATAAAGTGGATCTCACCTTGGGGTTCGAACACGCCATGATGGCCTCGACGAAACTCAAATCGCTGTCACCGACCGGATCGGAGGCTAGGACCCTCTTCAACAAGAAACCTCTCGGAAACCGGGCTCCTCTCCGCCAAAGATCGATCAAGTGTGAATGAGGGAGGAGGAGCCCATTAAAAAGAGAAGAAAAACAAAAAAGGAACGTATCTACAAAAAGGAAGGTGATTATTAGGTGAATTAGTAAAATAATTAATTAAATAAAATAAATAAATAAATAATTTCGAAATTCGTAATTAAATTAATTAATTAAATAAAATATTTACCAAAAATGAATTAGCCACCTTAATGGTGGCCATAAATGGTGTGGAATAAAATCATATATACAAGGCAAGTTATTAAACCAAATAAATTCAAATAAATCCACTAAATTAAATAATTACGTATGAATTTCGTAATAAAATAAATTAAATTAATTAATGTGAGATGATTAATTTTTTTTGATGATTTTTATTTAAGGAAGTTAAATGTATACATATATTATACACATATAATACAATATACATAAGTACAAATAAGGAAATATTTTAATAAAAGATTTTTTACATTTTTATTTTTTATTTTTTTAATGAAAACAATATTTACAAATATGTACATTATGTATAAAAATAAATATGAATAAAATATATACAATAAGTATATGGGTAAACTGCACAATGCACCCCAGAAAATCGAATTTTTAACCGTAACTCCAAAAAGTACGAAACCACATCCATTTGAAAGATAATTTAATTTATAGTACGATGGAAGTGAGCTTGGTTCAATTTGAGCTTGTATGGAGCCGGAATTGATGTTTCAATTATCACTTTGCAACTTTTTCTGGGTGTAATTATTTGCAATATATAAAATATTTTAATTTACAAGTATTTTTATTATTTACAACACATTTTTATTTACAACTTTTATTTACAAAAATAATTAGTTTGAGGTCAAATTATGTACAAATAAAATAATGTAAGTTTTGTACAAATATATATGAGAAATATTTACAAGATATTTTTGGTTTTTCTAACAGAAGACCCTATCTCCCCCTACTTTATTCCTGATCGATCAGGTCAAGTCTTGACCTTCTCTCGGGGTTAGGGTCAGTCTGCATTTATTGCATAAATACATCCTTTATTTTTCTTTTCTTTTTCTTTTCTTCTTTATTCTTTTATTTATGTACAAAAAGTGTTAAAAATGCAAATTTAACAAATGCATGCAAAATGGTAAACTTATGAAATTAATGGGTATTTACAGGTGTTTGACTAAGAAAATGAAGCTAAAATAAAAGAATAAAGGCGATGAATCGTGGATTCATCATCCATCCTCATGCTTTGATTTCCTGCCCTCTCAATTACCTGAAGTTAGGAGCTCATGACAAGAGATAATCCCTTCGATTTGGAGTGCGATTCGGGGTTGAATCGATAAGACCCATCGTGGTCAGAGCAGCTCCGTTGCAAGAAGCCTTTCAATCCTTCCGCAACTAGATTTGAGGCTAAGACCCTATCTGATCCATCTTTGTTCTTTGTAGAAAATCACACATAAGATTTCATTCATTTTTTTTGCGAATCATTTGATTTTCAGATTGAAATGAAAGCATCCAATACCATCTCTGATCGGCTCAATCAGAGATCCAATCCCTCTGTTTCCAACCTTGATCCAACCTCCGTTCATTTCATCTCGACTCTCTGGTTCTCCATTCTCTTCTAAAACCCCCATCCTTTCAGATCTAATCCTCATATCAGATTTGAACCTGATGTCCATCCCCCATAAGCATGAGATCCAATCCATCCATTTCTCTTTTATTCTCCTTATTAATAATGTGTAACCAAGGGAAACAAGCCTTCAAGCTTCAAACATCATATGTAGGTGGATTGGTGATTAGATCTGGAGGCTGATTGAGGATCTTCGTCAACAAGCACAGGAGAAGCACATTAGATCTCCGATATGCAAGATCTGAGTCTTGAGCAACCATCATATCGATGCGTAATAAAGTTATGAACTCAGTAGACCGGTTGTAGTGAAGATCTGAGCAATATATACGGAGATCGTAGCTGTTGAAGTTTGGTGGAGAGGACCTTCTTTATAGTTTTTCCAAGGTGTTTTAGAGTCGTTCGATTGAGAGAAGAGGGCCTAGATCAAATCCCAAGCATTCATTGGCTCCTAATTTCGCATTGTCCGATCAGATCTGGGAGAGTCAATCAAAGCCGCATGCCACCCTAGGTATAATTGCACCTCCACCCCTACCATCGGTATAATTGCACCTCCACCCCTACCATTCTCTTTATTTGCATTTGAATACTTCGTATGTATATACAGTTTTTAATAATTACACATTTCTCCTGATATTTTCTCATAATTGCATTTTAGTCCATGACACTACAGTTGTTTTGCTTACGTACTTCTGAAACATTGTTTTGTCAATAAAATTAGAGAAGGTTTTGATTATTTGCAATCAAGTCCTTATAAGCCTGTGCAAGTGTTTCTACATGTGACTTCTTGGTTAGATTGCGCAATAATCCTCACAATTTATTCTTGTGTTATCTTTTAGTCTACAAACTCTAAATAATTGCAATTAGGTCCCTGATTTACATATTTTGATTTCTTTGTCTATTTTGCTTGAACTAAATAATTACAATACACTAAAAAATCCACAAAAATCCGTGTAATCTCCTGCAAGCTTGTTCTCATTCATATTTTTTTAAAAGATTTTTTTTTGATATTTTTAAAATTCAAAAACTCCTAAAAATTTCTCTATTTTCATTAAAAAATCATAAAAATTTGAAAATGTTGTTGAAAGCTATAAATTATAGTAGATGTATTTCATCTTATTTTATCACATGTAAAAGATCACCTAAAAATTCAAAAGAAAACCATAAAAAATTAAAAACCACTTAAAAACTTTTAAAAATCATATAAAATTATAAAAATTATAGAAATACATTTTTGGTATTGTTTTAAAGATAAATAAAAATTCTTTCTGATAAAATTAATTTCTTAATTTGTTTTATTTATTTATGTTTTAAAAAAAGGTATCTCGTAATAACTTTATAAATTATTTTCACACTTAATTTTTTTAAAAAAATCCATAAAAATATAAAAACTTAGGAAAATTACCAAAAGTGGTAAAATAATCATTAAAATATAAAATATTTTATTTCTAATTTTGAGCATTTTTGAATTATTTTGAAAATACAAAAAACCTATGTTTCCATTTTGTGCATATAATTTGCTTTGAAAATTAAATTTTGAAAATTAAAAAGAAAAACCACTAAAAATTAAAAACAAAAAAACAAAAATCATAAAATATAAAAATTCATTAAAAATATAAAAACTAAGTAAAATCCATAAAATAATCAAAAAACTAAAAATAGGAAAAGAAAATTTTAATTGATTAATTATTGTAATTAATAACCCTAGCTCATAACTATTGCCTCCTTGTGTTCGACCCTGGAAGTTATACCGTGTTGATTAATAAATAGCAATACAATCCTTATTTTTTTTATATTGGATAAAATTTTTGATTGTCCTAGGAAATTTATGGGTAACATCGACACCTTTTTCACATTGATCATATTTATTCAAATAATTAAAACATATTAATTTCCTTGACACATCATGTCTCCAGATCTCTAAGTCGAGATTTTTTCGACACTCCTCCAAGACCCCTGATGTTACAGGTCAAAATTTTAATGCCCATTTCTAATTAAAAGTTTTCCAATATACCAATAACAAGGGGTAGGCCTTGGTTATTTGAATTGCAAACAGATTATGTGAAAAAAATTTCATGAACAATATGTGACACATATCACTACAACAAATTGGGCTGCAATATACTTTTTTTCAAAATCAATCACCAAATCAGCTATTGTTATATATATATATATATATAACGATGATATTGTTTATTGTGAAAGAATTTTTTATACTTAAAATAATTAGTGGCCAATATCATATATGTCACTATATCATTAGTGACAGTCCATATATCGACATTTATCCATTACTATTTTTTAAAATTCTAAACAACGACAATTAATTAAAATTTCAAAAATAGCAACGGATAAGCATCGTTATTTGGATTGTCGCTAACGGTATATCAACATATATGATAGTCTTCTCTAATTTCAAGTATAAAAATCATTTTGCAACAAATAATATCGTCAACAACGCTAATTTGAGTAGGAGAGACCACCTCGGTGGTGACGCGAATACGAGATTCTTTCATGCGGTGGCGAATGGAAGAAGACGGCGAAACTTTATCCACTCTTTGGAGGTTAGGGGAGTGCGGGTTGAAAGCGAGAGGGAGATCGGGGCTGCGGTTGCTGGACACTTTAGGGAGATGAGTAGGAGAGACCACCTCGGTGGGGTTCGTTGGCGTGATAGAGAGGTACCTCGAATTTCTGAGGTCCAAGCAAATCAGTTGCTTTCCCCTTCCACCCTTCAGGAGGTCCGCGCAGCTGTTTTTGATCTAAATGCAGATGGCTCTCCAGGGCCAGATGGGTTTCCAGTTTTTTTCTTCCGTGAGTTCTGGGATTTGGTGGGCCAGGATGTTCTTGCTGTGGTGGAAGAACTGAGAGGAGAAAATCGTGGTTTTGATCGGTTAAACCGTTATTTAATTTTTCTTCTCCCTAAGAGGGAGGTGGTGGATCGAGCAGAAGACTTCAGGCCTATTGCCCTTCCAAATGCCATATATATCATTGTTGCAAAAGTTCTTGCCAATAGGCTTCGTGTTATTTTGGGTGACATCATCAGTGAATCGCAAACAACTTTTATCCCTGGTAGACTTATGATGGATGGTGTGGTTATTGCTTCAGAAATTGTTGCTGATTGGAAGAGAAGGAAGGTCAAAGATTTTCTGTGGAAGATTGACTTCTCCAAAGCGTATGATTGTGTTAGCTGGAAATTCATTTGGGCGTCCTTATCCAGACGTGGCTTCCCTGATGAGTGGATCTCCTGGATGAAGAGGTGTGTGACGACGACTTCCTGTTCAATGCTGATTAATGGAAGACAAGAAGGGGGCTTTTTTCAGCCGCAAAGGGGGGTTAGACAGGGGTGCCCGCTTGCTCCGCTTCTCTTTGTTATTGTGGCAGACGCGTTGTCAAGGATGGTTACTCATGCGGTAGAAGGAAATTTTCTCCTGGGGTTCACTTTAGATGGTTTGTCCATCCCACTATTACAGTATGCTGATGATACAATCATGTTCGTGGAGGGTGGTGCTCCTGAGGCTGAGGCAATTTCTACGGTGTTGGACCTTTTTGGTAGTGTATCAGGGTTGAAACTCAATGAGGAGAAATCAACTTTTATTCCTTTTGGACTTTCTGAGGAGGAGGTCGACACTTGTGGGACATTCTTGCGCTCGCGGCGAGGGACTCTCCCAATCACGTATTTGGGGTTGCCTGTGGTGGATGGCTGGTTAAGGCAGTCAGATTGGGCTCCACTGGTGGAGAGACTTGAGAACAAGCTTGCAGGATGGCGTGCTTCTTGCTTATCTCAGGGCGGACGCTTGGTGCTTTTGAGGTCGGTCCTTTCTGCGATTCCTGTCTTTTTTCTATCATCTCGCTTGCTCCCAGTGGGGATTCGTGGACGTTTGGAGAATTTAATGCGTAGGTTCTTTTGGGCTGGTACACCGCTGGTTGCTTGGAAGGTTGTTACGCTTACTGAGGATGATGGTGGTTTGGGAGTCCTGAACCTTGAGGTGATGAACAAGGCCATCCTGACGAAATGGGTCACTCGCATTTGGGGGGAGGGATCAGATGTGCTTTGTACATTGCTGAGGAAGATTTATGGCGTGACAGAGGCCCTGGAGTGGCGTCCCAATAGATTGGTAAAACCGTCAAACTTTTGGCGTGGAGTGTGCTCGGTGCTTCCCCATATTTCTCCATATCTAAATCCTGTGCTAAGTGATGGATCTGAGGCTAGTCATTGGATATGGTCTGATGGTGCTTTTACTGTGAAGAAGGTCTACAAGGTCTTATATGCGTCCATCGTCTTTGATCCGGGAATCACAATGCCAAGGTTAGGACAAATTTGGTCTTGGAAGATTCCGAAAGGAGTGAAAGTTTTTCTCTGGTTGTTTGGGAGGGAGCGGGTGATGACTGGTGCTCGAAGGGCCCGACTCTTCGGGGCTAACAGCTCTTGCATGCGATGTGGAGAGGAGATGGAGGATGCTAATCACTTATTTTTCCTTTGCTCTTCTTCGAGACAAATTTGGGAAGGGGCAAACATACCCACGATTGCATCTTCAGGGGTCGGTGAGTTCTGGGAGTCCATTGGACGGTCGGGAACATGCACAATTGCTGAGAAAAAAACATGCAGCGTCTATTTTATGGGCAATTTGGTTGGGAAGGAATGGAACTGTTTTTCGTGGGGAAAGATTTTATGGGAGTCCATTGGACGGTCGGGAACATGCACAATTGCTGAGAAAAAACATGCAGCGTCTATTTTATGGGCAATGTGGTTGAGGGAAGGCGACGCAAATACCAGATTCTTTCATGCGATGGCAAATGGAAGGAGGAGACGAAATTTTATCCACTCATTGGAGGTGAGAGGAGTGCGGGTTGAAAGTGGGAGGGAGATTGGGGCTTCAGTTGTTGAACACTTCAGGGAGATGAGCAGGAGAGTTCACCTCGGTGGGGTTCGCTGGCATGATAGAGAGGTACCTCAGGTTTCGGAGGTCCAGGCAGCTCAGTTGATTTCCAATTTCACTATTCAGGAGGTCCGCACAGCAGTTTTTGATCTAAATGCAGATGGGTCTCCTGGGCCAGATGGATTTCCTATTTTCTTTTTCCGAGAATTCTGGGATTTGGTGGGTCAGGATGTTCTGGCGGTGGTGGAAGAACTGAGAGGAGATAACCGTGGTTTTGATCGGTTAAATCGTTCTTTAATTTTCCTTCTCCCTAAGAGGGATGTGGTGGATCGAATAGAAGACTTCAGACCCATTGCTCTTTCTAATGCTATATATCTCATTGTTGCAAAGGTTCTTGCGAACAGGCTTCGTGTTGTTTTGAGTGACATCATCAGTGATTCACAGACAGCCTTTATTCCCGGTAGACTTATGATGGATGGCGTGATCATGGCTTCGGAGATTGTTGCTGATTGGAAGAGAAGAAAGGTCAAAGGTTTTCTCTGGAAGATTGACTTCTCCAAAGCGTACGATTGTGTTAGCTGGAAATTCATTTGGGCATCCCTTTCCAGACGTGGCTTCCCAGATGAGTGGATCTCTTGGATGAAGAGGTGTGTGACGACGATTTCTTGCTCAGTGCTGATTAATGGAAGACAGGAGGGGGGCTTCTTTCAGCCGCAAAGGGGGGTTAGGCAGGGGTGTCCACTAGCTCCTCTTCTTTTTGTTATTGCAGCAGACGCATTGTCAAGGATGGTTACTCGTGCGGTGGAAGGAAATTTCGTAAAGGGATTCACCTTAAATGGTTTGTCTATCCCAATATTACAGTATGCTGATGATACGGTCTTGTTTGTGGAAGGTGGTGCTCCTGAGGCTGAGGCAATCTCTACAGTATTAGACCTTTTTGGGAGAGTCTCAGGGCTAAAATTAAATGAGGAGAAATCAACTTTTATTCCATTTGGTCTTTCTGAGGGGGAGGCCGAGGCTTGTGGGGCATTCCTGTGCTCTCGACGGGGGGCTCTCCCAATCACCTATTTGGGGTTGCCTATAGTAGATGGTCGTTTAAGACATTCAGATTGGGCTCCAGTGGTGGAGAGACTCGAGAACAAGCTTGCAGGATGGCGTGCTTCTTGCTTATCTCAGGGTGGACGCTTAGTCCTCTTGAGGTCGGTCCTCTCCGCGATTCCTGTCTTTTTTCTATCTTCTCGCTTGCTCCCAGTGGGGATTCGGGGTCGGTTGGAGAATTTGATGCGTAGATTCTTTTGGGCTGGTACTCCGTTGGTTGCTTGGAAGGTAGTGACACTTACTGAGGCTGATGGTGGTTTAGGAGTCCTAAACCTTGAGGTGATGAACAGGGCCCTCTTGGCGAAGTGGGTCACTCGTATTTGGGGTGATGGATCGGACACTTTATGTACACTATTGAGAAAGATCTATGGCGTGACAGAGATCCTGGAGTGGCATCCCAGTAGATTGGCAAAACCTTCAAATTTTTGGCGTGGAGTGTGTGCGGTGCTTCCCCAGATTTCTCCATATCTAAATCCCGTGCTGAGGGATGGTGCTGAGGTTAGTCATTGGATATGGTCAGAGGGTGCTTTCAGTGTGAAGAAAGCCTACAAGGTCTTATATGCCTCCGTTGTCTTTGATCCGAGAATTACAATACCAAGATTAGGGCAAATCTGGTCTTGGAGGATTCCTAAAAGAGTGAAAGTTTTCCTCTGGTTGTTCGGGAGAGAGCGGGTGATGACTGGTGCTCGGAGGGCCCGTCTCTTTGGGGCTAACAGCTCTTGCTTGCGGTGTGGAGAGGAGGTGGAGGATGCTAATCACTTGTTTTTTCTTTGTTCTTCTTCGAGACAGATTTGGGCTGGGGTCAACTTACCTGCAGTCGCATCCTCAGGGGTTATAGAATTCTGGGGGTCCATTGGAGCTCGCACAACGGCAGAGAAGCAACATGCATCATCTATTCTATGGGCAATCTGGTTGGCAAGGAATGGAACTATTTTTCGTGGGAAAAGATTTTGTATCGAAAGTGTAATAGAGCATGCCAGACTCCTACATGAGTCTTGGTCTTTGTAACCTTGTACTTAACTTGTGAATATAAGTTTTTGGGTGTCTACCTTCACGGTTTGACACCATTTTTCCTTCAAAAAAAAAGATTTTATCTTGAAAATGTAATAGAGCACGCCAGACTCCTTTATGGGTCTTGGTCTTTGTAACATTTGTACTTAAATTGTGAATATAAGTTTTTGGGTGTCTACCTTCACGGTTTACACCCTTTTTCCCTTCAAAAAAAACAACGCTAATTTCAAGTATAAAAAATCATTTCGCATCAAATAATATTATCCTGCTACTGATTTAGTAATGGATTTAGAAATAAAATCATCAGCATAACCCAATTCATTTGGTTTATTCCTAAAAAAAATTACTCGGCCCTAGCCCTCCGCATTTACGGTGAAACCTACTCCTAGATTTCCCGAACTTCTTTCTAGCGTGGATAGCTCGCGTGGTGATGGTCATATCAAATTGCACACCACGCAAGCATCGTACGCCTTTTCTTCAAACCTAAGAATATCACTGCACATGTCACAGTACGGGTTTGTGTGCATACAAGATTTCGGGTGTGTGTGCATACATGATTTTTTGTACCCACATGCGGACGACTATGTAATCACATCCCTTTCCAGAAGAGGAGGGAACCGAATCGGCCAGCTTGACCATTAGGCCGACAAATCTGACATGCTTAATTAAGCCAGAATAATAGACAAGATGTTTAGGAAAAAAGTGGATTACAAGCAGGAAAGAGTTGGCACGTCCAACTCTCGAGACCCTCGGCTTGGAAGGGTTAGCAGCAGCGCAATCCAACTGCCCAAAATTTCCACGACAGGAGCAGCTCTATGTTTTCATAACTTTGGACCCAAATAGAACCATCACCTTCAAACAGTAAGCATACATGGAGCGTTCTGTTTCAATGCTGGTCCAAATTTGTAGTACAGCCACCAGGTTAGGAATCAAGCAATTACAGAGGCGTATGCATGCCAGCTGCAAACTACAGCTTGTATCCTTATCACCCTTAATAGAGATCTGCCGCAACCTCCCAAAGTAAGTGCAGTTGTTATAGAGATAATCCAAATTTATATAATTTTGAATATGATCATATTCAAAATCTGTCACCAAAAGCTTTGGCCACGAAGGTTTTGGTGGCCTCCTTACGGTGACGGATATCTGTCGCCATACATTAATCTGTCACCTAAACTCACAATTCTGTCATCGTAGGTCCGTCACCAAAAATCATTTTTGTGTTTTCATGTTTGGATCGAGGATTAGAGGTTGAATATGTTTGTTGTAATGTGATTGTATTGAAGTTTGGAAAAATGAGTAGTTATTGTGATATAATTGTATTGAAGTTTGGAAAAATGAATAGAAGTTGAGTAGTTTATAATTTTAGATGATATAATGGTATATTATATTATTTTGGTGAAATAAATAATAGAGAAATGATTTATTTAATATATAAAAAAAGAGCAAGTAGAAGAAACAATGAGTTTTAAGAGGTAAATCCTTCGAAAGGGTTAAACCCTCAACTGAACAGCCTCTGATTTTATCTGTACTACTGCACTTTTTGATTCTTCTACATCACTGCGAAAAAAATTCTCATTTTCATTAGAACCTGTTAAGATATATTGTTGTTTTCCTATGTTATATAAATCAACCTCTCTCGACCGATATTTATTTATCTCTGCAATGATAGAGTTTAAAGCACCTCCTAATCTATCTTTAAACAGAAGTTATATTTCATAAACAGTAAAAAAGAAAATTTATAAAATGAAACAGATCCGCAAAAGGAGAAACTAATATAATAAATTTGCGAGAAGGACGAATACTATATGGATTGAATAAAGTAAAAGAAAGCCATTTCCGAGGAGGGATAAACAGCATGGTCAACAGTAGACAATTCAAACAAGACGAACAGCAGGTAAAGAGTAGGATCCAAATTCCGACGAGATCCAGACACATGTATGCATGGCTCGTGCATGGTAAGTACACGTATACCCTGCACTGTACGTTGGATCCGCAAACGGTAAACTGGCGATGGCAGATCTCAGACGCGGTCTGCGCGACCCAGCACAGCAGCAGGAAAAGTAGCAGGACAGTGTGTTGGGGACCGCGAGGAAAGACGAAGGAAGCGATGCAAAGGTGAAGGCTATGTTGGACCCACGGGCACGCACCCCGTGTCTGCCCACCGGGGAGCCCACTTGCCACCTTCGTCCACCTCCGGCACATCGCGTCAAGTGGGGGCAGGTGGGAGGGGGTTGGGGTGACCATGCCACATGCACACGCCAAGCGGAACCGGTCCCATGTCGGCTTGTCTCGTGACCATTGATCTGCATCCTCAGCCGTGACGTCACCCCCTTATCGTGTCGGTTTGTTACCATTCTCGGAATTCTGGGGGGACACTATCGACACCTCGACGATGTTTTGGTTTGTGTGATATGACACTTGGAACATGGTTTACTTCGAGGAGATCTTTATTGCGGTCTTTAATAGATTTTGTTTTCGAGCTGCTTTGGAAATTATACCTCGGATTTCTGCATGTACTGTACATACCCTGCCCCCGTAGTAGAGCATACCTATTTTTCTTTTTCTTTGGTGATGAGAGCACTGTCCAGGGAAAGACCTCAAAGTCCGTCTCAAACGGAGACTGCAATGTAGTAAAGTTTTTTGGAGGATCCTAGGGTTAGGTCATGATCTGTACCACTGTGTTTCCATTAGAAAGAAAGAAAGAACACCCATGGCTTAGCAAGCACAAAGTAAAGCTAGAGAAACCGGGTGGCAGGAGAGTACTTTTGATGGAAACCTTTTGTAATGGAGATGCAGGGTCGTCCTTGAGAGTTGTTTGAGAGTGCAATGGCCCAGGGTCCATCCATTTTAAGAGCCAATTTTTACATATTTTTCGATCTTTAGTTTAGAAAAAAATAGTATACGTTATATTAGACTCTTGTAGAATCAAATTTTTGATGAAAGAACTTACAAAAAATGGGTCCTTATAAAATCAAATTTTCGATGAAACAACTCACCGAAAAGTGGGCCCTTATGTAATCCAAGGTGAACAACTCAATGTAAAGTCCAAAATTTAATGGGATTCGATAAAGACACATTGTTCCCTGAAAAATTGTTAAGGGCCTATTTGTTTCTTTTTGCCTAAGGCCCACAAAATATCAGGGACGGCACTGTGGAGATGATCGATCAAGTCTCATAATTGATCTATTACTCTCCGATTTTTTTGGCTCAAGCAAAACTCTATGGCTAAATTTGTGCCGTGCGTATGTGCATGCCCTGGGATTAACTTTGTAATATTTATGCAGACGCTATCTTTGGTTTTTAGCTTATGATGAATAAAATCTGAATCGTTTTTTTTAAAAAGTCACATGATCAGACTCAGCTACTATGTAGCTTCAGTTTCATCGTAATTTCGTATTCCACTGTAACACTAGTAAAACTTAAACCCTAACCTCGTGAACGCCTGAACCCTAAACTCATGAACGCCAAGAACAATGCCATTATCAACTAAGAATGAATTAGTTAGGTAAGTGTTCGTGCATTTATTTATTATTAATTGTTGAGAGTTTCCAAGCGAGAGGATCGTGGATCCTTGGAGCCGTTCGATCTTATCTGAACGGTTTCTACGAATTTACACTTTTTTGAATCCGTATCGTGTAAATTCATGCAAATCGTTCAATCAAGATCGATCGACTCTCGCAATTGCAGACTACGCAATATTGCAGATTGATTCGGATCCAGGTTTCGAAACAGTCACTCCAACGAGCGATTGCATCATCGGAGGACGAATAGAAAAAGAATCCGAATCCAAATTCGCATTGCGCTTCTACATATCTTGTGGGGCATGAAATGGATAAGTATGATTACCAACATCCTGAAACAATCAAATCCTGCTCGAAGATGTGATCAGTAATTAAGTAACAATATAAAAGGAATCCGACCTCAAATCTAGGAGTCACACGTGCGGCATCAGAGCAAGCACAGAAAAAGGAGACAGAGGGACAGCCATCTGCCCCTCCTGTCCCCCAAGAGCTCACCTATATATCTCTTTCTCTCCTCACCCCCCTCATCAGCAACCACTTCTTCTTCGATCCAAATGGAACTCGACCTCGGACTCGCACTCCCGCACAGCAACCCCCACCTCGATCTCGACCTCAATTACGCCCCCGCCGCCAAGAAGAGGGCCTTCACCGCTGCCTTCGCACCCGGCGGAGGCGACGAGAAGAGGCCTCCGCTTGACACGGAGTCAGAAGACGAGGTTGGCAGCGGAAGCGAGAGGCTACTGGTCGGTTGGCCACCCGTGAAGTGGCCAAGGCTCCACGGATGCGGTTGCGGAGGAGGAGGCAGACTAGCGAGACGCGTGAAGGTGGGATTGGAAGGGAGAGCTGTCGGAAGGAAGGTCGATCTGGCGACGCACCGGTCGTACCGATCGCTTCTCCGCGCGCTTGATCGGATGTTCGGGACGTCGTCTCAAGGTATGTTATTGATTCCGTCGGATGATTTACAATGTTGGTAACTCCGATTTCGGTGATCAAATGGGCAAATGTGGTTCAATTGGGTTCTTGATTGATCGTGTTGGATTTGCTGATCACAGATGGATGGCAGATACAAGAGGGGGCAATGGATGATGAGCGTGCATGGAGGAGGAGAAGCCACGTGGTGACGTACGAGGACGCCGATGGGGATTGGATGCTCGTGGGTGACGTCCCCTGGGAGTAAGTATAATTTCTTCTCGATTTCTTACTGCCACGAGCAATAATCTTAAAAAAAGATGATATCTCATTAGGTTTTTCTCTAAGCAGATCGTTCGTGGAATCGGTGAAGCGTCTGAAGATCATCAGCAATCGAGCAGAGGGCTCTCATGTTTAGAGACGATCGATCGATGTTGATGGTGCAATTAGAGGCGTTAGGGAGTATAGGTTGTAACCATGTTTGTTATTGCTATTGCCATAATATAATATATCGTGACGGCTTCCTATTCACTTATTTTGAGGTATTAAGAAAACAAGTGTACTTGGCAAACTGTTGTTAACGATGAAGATTACTCAGATTGAGATTATGATTGATCCTGTTCAAACGAACTTGGGACTTGGGCAATGGAAATCTGATAATTTGGTGCAGGAATTGGGACTCACGCCTAAAAATCCCGGTTTGGTCGAACCGGGATAGTGGTCGATGTGACTTCGATATTGAATTGCGCCCATTTAGTAGGCAACAGTCGAGTTGTGCCATAGATAGTCCAAGGCCCAACATGCAGGATCCCTTCGAAGAGGCCTGTGTTTGTGTTCTCGATTTGTTCCAGTTTGGATAGATGAACTTTGAGAGGTAACTGATTAGGGCAAAATACCTTCACGTCTAACGTGATTGCTATATAAAAATCCTAGTAAGAGCTATGACTGGGTCAGCCGGTGTCCACGAACCCGGTCCAACCCTGAGCCCAATTTGTTGGGCTGCGTTGATGGCTGCAAATTTAGTGATCCAAATCAACGAGCCCACTAGCCTCGCAAATAAAGGTTCAATAGGAGGGCCTATATGACCGTGGTAATATATCGATCCTTTAGATACTCAAATGCATATTTATTACAAATATAGAAAACAACTCTTTCCTCTGAAAGCCCACCCGTGTTCAATCATATCCTTATGTCATCCTCTTCTTGCAGCATCGATCTTTCTCCTCACACATGATGATCATGCTCCTTGATACTCCTAGGGTAATTCACATCCTTCTCGCTACGAGCCATCACTATTGAATGCCTATATAATACACATGCATTTAATCCTTATGATGTCTAAATGAAATTAATTGTATAAACACAATATGAATATGAGCCCATAAATTTGGCTGGATAGGGTTGCGACATGCTAGGACAAGAGAATCATGGATCGCGATCTATCAAACTAATAGGGTTTTGGGTCGAATCACAATTGACCAGAAGGGGTCAAACCTGAAGTTGTTAAATACTATAGATAATGTGGAAGACTGTTCATTATAACAATTCAAAATAAATAAGGTTTCTAGTTCGATTTTATCCTCAATTCGTCTCCGTATCCAAATTTAGCATGGACCACGCCTTCGCAATTTTCCGATTTTGTAGCGATCGTGGTTGGATATATTTGGAAAAAAAATGAGATTTCCATGAGCTGGGAGGCTTAGCATCCACCGGTCGATCGCTCCCTCCCTCCGTCACTGTTACATATCAACTTCAACCAAAGCCCTCACAGAACTTCACACCAGATGGATGATCATGGGCATGCCATACAATAGAGGAATAAAATAAAATAAAGGCTTCAATGCAATAATATAATTTCAAGAGACGACTGCAATGTCATATATAACCTAAACAACTAATGGTGTCCCAATCAAACGAAACCTAAACTAACATGCCCGAACAGACCAGAAAAAAAGAAGAAAGCAATAGACCATCTTCTAATAGCTATCCATATATCCATGTTGACCTAATTAACTACGAAGAGGCGCCAGAGATGGCAGAAGGCTGTGGAAGACCGCTACCCATCCCGCCTGCGTGGGGTGATCGCCATCCCAGAAGAACACCTTCTCCGGATCCCTGCACAGCTTGTACAGTTCCCCGCCAGCCCCGTCCTGGTCCCCGCAGCTTCCCTTCTCCATATCATACCCCTCGCAGCAGGGCGTCAACGGCATCCTGAACGTCATCCTCCCTGATAATCATAATATTCACACGTATTAGTTACAGTACCCTAACTAATCGAGATTGTATGAGTTACGATAAGTGATAAGTTATGATATGCACCTTTATGGTCGTTCATGACGTTTAGGAAGGCGGAGTACAGGTCGAGGACGTAGAATGCAGTGGAGTTGGATGGGGAGTTGTTGAGATCTCGGACGAGATTGGCCAGGGCGAGGTTGTGCATTTGAGCACCGGTGTTGTCCACGCTATCGCAGACCAGGTGGCTCGAGTTGGCCGTGGATCGTGGGGTGCAGCCCAAGGGTGGCATGTTCGTGATGGCCACCTTCCCCAAGTTGAGGTCGCTCAGCCTCGCCATGTTCTTCTGTATCTCGGTAACCACCTTCTCCACGTAATCCTGCAGGTTCTGCAGCAACCGACTCCAAATGTTTATGATTTTCGTATGGTTCTCTAAATCCGGATTATGAAACTAACATTCGACTCGTTTCTAGGTGCAAGAGTTATTTACAATATTAATCAGAAACGAGATAAAAATCCAACCTATCTATTTCAGATACTTACATCAGTTGGGTGCTCTTTTCTAGTGTAATAATCTTCGCCGGAGACGGAGACGAGAGCCACCAAAGATCGGGCGTCTTGGTAAGAAAACGGATTCGAACGTATCATCTGCTGGAACTGGTTGACCTGAGATTCGAGGTTGGGTTGCCGATATTTGGTGGGGAAGACGCCGGAACCGCCATATGCGAAGTTTATGCTTGAATCCGATGTTGTCTTGAACCCAAGGTATGAAGCTGCATATAACAATCCAAAATCAACCTCTTATATCATCAATATCAAATGTCTTATATGTACTCGAAAAAATTGTATATATGTACCGATGTAATCGGAGAAGACTCTGCCATTGGAGTATCGTCCGGAGGGTTGACCGGGATACGTCATCCCATACGGATAGGCCCATGATCGAGTCTCGTTTTTCTTGTTGTTGAAGCAGTGATTATTGTTTCCATTATCCACAAATGAACCTCCAAACAAGAATAGATACGTTGGCGTATAGCACTTTGTATCAACAACACCAGCTGCATCAACACCTGCAAAGAAATACCCATTAAGGAGCAAAGAATCGAATAATTAAAATAACTTTGTATATTTTGGCATATAGCAAAAACAATTACTTACCCACTACAAGAAGAGCAATTCCAAATACTACTGCTAACTTTCCCATATTCATGGCGTCAAAATGATCTCAACAGAGATGTGTGTTCTGAGGTATGTGAATATACTATATTTATAGGGAAATGGAGATCATCAAAATCAAATAAATTTGAAAATTTGAATAATTGTTGCTATGTGAAGGATAGATGAGAAGAAAATTTGAATTGTTGTTAACATATGCAGGATAGATGAGAAGATTTAGGATGATTTGTGGTACTCGGATGGACTGAAATAGCATGCTCTTAAAAATGTGATTAATAATCGGTGAACTAATTTTCAAGATAAGGGTTTTTGGGCGGTGACATTCTCTATTTGAATACTATTAAGGAAACAATTTTTGTGTTTGATTTTAAATATGTTATCAGATAATAAAATGTGATTTTTTGGGATATAATGGCGTTTGGTATATAGGCGGAATAAGTCATATTTTATAGGAAGTAAATGATTATCCTTGGACATTATATTAGCGGATAATTATATTCAATTCAATTTATTTATTTTTATTCTTATAATTCATTAATAAATTGGAGAAAAGTTATATATCTCAACAAGAATTTGAGATAAAATTACAAACTATAAATGGATTTATGCTTAATTATCTCAACTGTAGTCCTCACTTTTACGTAGGGCTGGCTATTGAGTCACGGCTCGATGAGCCAGGCTCGGGCTTGGCTCGATAAGGGCTTGTGAGCTCGGCTCATTAAGCTAATGAGCCGAGCCCGAGCCATATTTTTGGGCTCGATAGCTTATCGAGCCGAGCCCTGCTTAGCTCGATAACTCAATAACGGGCTCGATAAGGAATATATATACACACACACATACATATTCTATTTGTGAAACTACAATGCTTTTTATTTTTATTTGTATTAGTTTTGCAACAATGTTAATGGTGTATTATGTGTTTATGTTGTATTTGTAACAATAATGTTGGGTGGACTATGTTGTAGACTTGGATTTTCTACCTTTTATCTATGTTAATTTTGGTTATAGTTAGATATTTACTATTTTTTTCTTTTTTATTAACAAGCAGAATGTTACAATATATAAAAACATAACTTTTATATACAACTCGGATGGTGGTCTACTGGTAAATTGGATGATCTTTAAAAAGGAGGTCTCGGGTTTGAGCTTGAATAGGCTCGAGCCCAAATAGGCTTGATAAGAGGTTCGGGTTTGATAAAGGGCTCGACTCAAGACTTATCGAGCCTGAGCTGGCTCGAGACCATCGAGCTCGAGACCAAACCAGCTCGGCTGGGCTCGATCGAGCCCGAGCCCAGCCCTGGCTCGGCTTGTTAGGCTCTATATCCAGCCCTACTTTTACGTTGAAACAGGAAAACTGATTTTGGCAACATAAACGCGTTGAAACGATCAACACTTCAATTTTTGTCAATTACATCTCCAAATTCATATTCTACTTATTCCATGTGGTGGGATCAATGCTTTTTTAATTGGAACCGTTATTAAAAAGTCAGCTTAGATTCAACCAAATGACGATGTCTTTATTCTTTGAAAATCAGATTTAGACCCACTGAAAAAAAAATCATACCAACAGATCAAATTAGTGAGAATAAAAATATACATAAAATATATACTCGAATATACTTGAAATAGATATAAAATACACCATCAATGTAATGTATATATGCTACAGTATATGTACAATAATTTTTGTCGTATACGACATCATTTGTTATACAAAATGTGCATATAAATACTTTATAAAACAATAATTGTCTAACATGATTTAAACATATTTTGTAAAAGAAGTTGTGATTTTGATTAAGAGTTTGAGATAAGTAACCAAATGTTCAAATCCTCACAAGTTTAAACAGGATGGTTCCCATGGCCAATACAACAAAATAATTTGCTTTCATAATAAGTTGTAGCATTAACGGAAGATGTCCTATTTTTGTGGCACATCTATCATAGAAACTTTTTGGATTTATAGCCGTACAGAAGTCACTTGTTTCCTTGTCTAAGATGCTAACTTTTTTTAAATAAAAAAGGGAGAAACACGTGTAGGTGTTCGTACCAATATAGTAATAGAAAATTAGTATTAGAGCAGTTAGGACTTGAGGAGTGTCCAAGCTAGGTGGATTACATTTCAACATAAAACTTCTCTGCACGGAAAATTAAACCATTTCTATCAAGCAAAAAAACCTTTACACCCGCAATTTGGACTAAATCAGTGAATTTTAGGAATCAAATAAGTTATCATTTGGAATAAATCGTGACTACTATGTCAAGTAAACTTTACTATTAAAATTTTAAATTTAATCCAAATGCTTACAACTTCAATAGCCCAAAGTAAACTGATTCCTACTTTATCCATTAACCTCTCGATAGATTTTTTTTTAGATAAAGATTATTTGTCATTCATCATATTCTTGAAATATTTTAGAAGTACATATAAGCTGCCTGTACAACATGTAGTACAAGTCCAGGAATGAAATCTTTAAAAAACAACATCCAACAAGAAGCTCAATGAAGGACGATTAGATGACTTTGAGAGCTCCCTCCCAACCTCCAAATACACATCGAAACAACAGACTTATTTGTTACTCGGAGTGAGACTTGGGGGGGGGGGGCTTTCCCACGGACAATTTCACCATAGATTGCTCAGACCATTGTCGCATGATTTGATCTCTGTCAGTGAGCAATGGACCTAAAGCAAAAAATCATCCAAAAACAAGTTAGGAATATTGTGTTTACAGATAGTATAATATATGCCAGAAGTTAAAGATCGTTATTCCTCCGTCGAGTATCCCCCACGAATCTCACGAATGATCGTTGCTTCTTTTATCAATAAATCAAGCTGCAAGGGCTTTCCTACGAAAGCAATGGCACATCTCGCTTTCCAAATAAGCCATAATAGAGTTGCAAGATGTGGTATCTCCTCCCAATTAACAACAACATTGTTCCAATCTATATTATTTGAAAGCATGGGGAAGAGTTTGGTTTGGTTTATAGATGCTCCGCTTTTGACAAAAACAACTCTCATAACTTCATATTCATTGAAAATGTGGGTATAGCTTTTACATTCTTTTTTGCATAAATGGCATCGATTCACTGATGTAATATTGAATTTTCCCAGCATGTCTTAGGTTATCAACTTATGATGCCCCATTAACCAAGTAAAAAAAGTGACACGAGGCTCAAAAAGAGGTCCCCAAAATTTTGGATGGAAATTTGATCTAGTTCCACCATCCACAAGCAAATCGAAAATGATTTTATTCAGCTTTCTTTCTTCATACTTCCCTCTAGATGGGAGGGTGACTAGGTCGATTTCGTTGGCGGTGAGAGAGGAGTGTAATTTATCCATAGAAGATTTGGCTTTGTTTAGCACATTCCGAAGCGTTACAGGAATTCGTTTCGCCATGGATTTAAACCAGTTGAACTTTGTTGTCCATGTTTTCAATTCTTTCTCAATCGAAACTTTTTTATGTCTCACAAAAGAACATAGTTCTGGATATAAGTGCCTCAACGGAATATTACAAAAATCGGATCTTCCAAAAGAGAAGTTGTCTCACCTTTGCTGATTGATTTAGAAAACGACAGAATCATGTGTTTTGCCCCATGTAAAAGGCCTTTCCATGTAAGAGAGTTTGAAGCACATGGTTTAAGTAAGCAGATAGGCCCTCCCTGGTAGCAAGAAGCTCTAATAATTGAAGACACCTTGGGTTTCTGATTTTCCACAATTTGAATGGTAGATTTTGTAAGAAGGGAGTTGTTAAACAACAAAGATATGGCCCCATCCATCATTTAGTTTTGGTCGGGTAATTTTCGACCAAGCCACCTTAGCCCTTAAACGTTTCGTGGTATGTCCAGGCTATAGGAATTTCCTTCTAATTTTATCGATTTTGGATAGGACCCCTTCTGGAAGCTCGAGACAAGATAAAATGTGAGTTATCTGCGGGGTGAGCGAGGAGCTTAGAAGAGCTACCCTGGCTAGTAGAGGTAATATTTTAGCTTTCCATCCCTGAAGTTTAGATGAAAACTTCGAGATGACATCAGATCGGTAGGCATTTGACAAACCTTTTTTTGATAGGGGAATCCTATGTAAGAAAAAGGTAACGATCCCTCTTTCCAACCAGACAACACTCCAACCTTCTCCTTTTCATGCTCTTCCAGGTTGATGGCATAGAAGGCTGACTTGGCCTTGTTTATTTCAAAGCCAGAGAGAGCAGAAAATATCAATGGTAGATAAAACATTTGAAAGGTGATCCTCATTGAATTTGATAAAAATAAGAATATCATCTGTAAATTGAATATTTGTAACCATAGATTCCATACATTTCTTCCAGCATCCTCTACACCGATCTGATTCAACTAGTTTAACTAGTATAGCATCAAGGACTGCTTGAGAGTGAATGAAGAAAAAAGGGAATAATGGATCACGTTGATGAACACCTCGCTCCGATTTAATGAAACCCACTAAGCGATTGTTAATTTTGAAGGAAACCCTGGATGTCTCAAGAATTGCCCTTATCCAGGAGATACAAGCAACAAGATATTCCGCTTCCTGAAGAGTACCCAAGATAAATGGCCAACGAATCATGTCAAAACCCTTGCGGAAGTCAATTTTAAGCATAATCCCTTTGGCTTTCGAACGATCCTAGTCCCTCATGATAGTCGAAGAAACGATGAAGGCATCGGAAGCAGAGCGATTCTTGATAAAAGCACATTGAGAGAGGGGAATTGTGTCCTTCAACAAAGGGGCCCACCGATTCGCAAGTACCTTCGAGATGATACGAATTGGAAGGTTAATTAAACTGATCAGGCGATAGTTGGAGATTTGTACAGGGTCTCCTTGTTTGTAAATCAAAGAGATCAAGGTATTACTTAAGTGTCTGAAATCTTTGCCATCAAAGTCGACGTCTAACATCTTGTGGAACAAAGACTTGAAATCATTCTTGATTACAGGCCAAAATTTTTGTATGAATTCGACAATGGTGCCATCCGGCCCTGGAGCCTTTTTTTTTGAAGGACTTAATGGTCTCGAAAATCTCAACGTTCGATTAAGGAGCTACCAGAGAAGCCGAATCATATAACTTTGTTACGAGATCACTAGGGATGATCCGTATTTGCCTCAATGGATTGGCATCTTGAAAAAGTTTTTCATAGAAGGATACCACCGTACGTCCAATCCCATGAAAATCATCAACAAGCTCACCCTCATCATTTTTTAGAGCCATAAATTGATTTCTCACTGCCCTAGAACTAGCTAAGATTTTGAGAAATTTGGTATTGGAATTTCCATCCTTAATATATCGCACTTTAACGCGTTGATTCCATGGCAAAAATTCATCCTTTTTTATTTTTCCAAACAATGGTATAACCCAATCAGGATATCCACATTCACATTTGAACTCAAATTATCTTTTCCAATGTGATAGCCTTTTCAATCCTAGCAATTTTATTTTGAAGATCGGGGATGGACCGACGACACCAGAATTTAATTAATTTCTTAGGTCTACCCATTTTTACCTTCTAACAGTGGAAAGGGTTGTCAGATAATAAAGGTTCTCCCTAAAAGATTCTAACTAGCTTGTGAAAGGAGGGCTTGTTTAGCCAGAAGGTTTCCACTCGGAAAAAAAGTACCACCAGGAGAAAAACAACCCGCTTTGATATGCAGAGGCGAGTGGTCTGAAAAGGTCTTTGAGAGAAGTCTAGGATTTGAGTTTGGAAAGATATCAATGAATTTCAAGGTAACGAGGATCCTATCTAGAATTGCCCATGAATGAGTAGAGTTTGAACTAGACCATGTAAAATTTGTCCCTCTTTTTTAGATCTAGAAGTCCCCTTGAGTTGATCCAACGATCAAATTTTTTGTCGTAGTATTTAAGGGGAGCTTTCGAAATCCGATCCTCCCTGGCTCTAATAAGATTAAAATATCCCACCACCATTGTTGGGATATTCTCCAGGTGTTCAAGATCATCAATGAACTTTTTCTTAAGATTACCCCCTAACGGCCCAGAAACATTTATCACTTTAAAACGTAAATTTCTATTTTTTTTCCACGAACATGAAGATTGAGAAGAAATCATTGTCCGTCACTTGGACAATATCGATGACTTTTTTATCCCAACCCGTAAGCAAACCCCATGTCTTGATTTTAAAATTTGAATGGGAGGAGTTTACTTTTTCTTAAGATTACCCCCTAACGGCCCAGAAACATTTATCACTTTAAAACGTAAATTTCTATTTTTTTCCACGAACATGAAGATTGAGAAGAAATCATTATCCGTCACTTGGACAATATCGATGACATTTTCTCCCAACCCGTAAGCAAACCCCATGTCTTGATTTTAAAATTTGAATGCTAGGAAAACTCCTCCCAGAACTCCGAGGTAGAAAAACTTGCTTCAATTCTAAAACGGATCTCCTGTGGCTGTAGGCAGATAATATTTAGACCCAAGGAGGATCTTAAATTTTTTAACCGATTCCACTTAATGGAACTTTTGGCACCTCTAATATTCCATAAAGCAGACTTAAATCCATCAGAAAGTTTTTTATTTTTCTTTTTTTAAGAAAAAAATATCCCTCAAAGGATGCCCGACGCAATAAATTTCTTTTGAAGACCATGTCACTTAAAGAGATATTTAAAATTCCATCTATATCATCTTCGAATAACTGATCTTTACCCTCGAAGATTTTTTTCATGAAATTTGTTCTTTCATGGGAGTCCTCAAAACAAAATTCAAAAACGTTTAGCATGTTTGCCATTCGTAAGAAAGTGGTTGGTAAAATAAAACAATCATCCGTAAATTTCAGATCTGAATTTAAAGACGTATCTTTTCTTTTTTACTCAAAGTGTGGCGTCACGATTTGGGTTTGAAATATCTCTTCCCTTTTCATATCTGAATTTAAAGAAATATCTTTTCCCTTTTCCTCAAAGTGTGGCGCTGGTGAGGCGTCACGATTTGGGTTTGGAATATCCAAATCCACTGTCAGGTTGAGATGATCGGTAGGTAGGATGGAGCATTGGGCCGGATTGATCCGAATCCGACTCTGACTCGATCCGTAAAAGTCCGAGCCTGGCTCGAACCCGATGTACAAGTAGGCCGGGCTCGGTTCTTCATTTTTGAAAAATATTATACTCGGACCGGGCCGGGCCCGAACCCGAGGTACAAATGGGCTGAGCCCGTGGCCTCATATTTCAAAAAATCATATTAGAACTAAATTATGGGACACGGATTTATAGTCATAATACATCCAATATTTCCTTCATCCATCAATAGTAATATTATATAGTAACAATACATCCAATATTCATGTGTTATGGATGAATTATATCCATAAAAATAAATTGAAATCAAAGTGCAACTTCATGGAATCAAAATAAGTGCGGGTTGAGCCCGGCCCGAGCCCGACCTGAACCCAAGCCCGATCTCACGGGCCTAAGGCCGGGCTCAGGTCCTCAGTTTGCTGAAAAAAGCGGCCTCGACCCGGTCCAAGGCCTACGGAAAATTCATGGACTCGGATCGGACTTTCTCGGATTGGGCCGGGTCGAGACCAATGCTCCACCCTATCTGTAGGTATTCCATCACTTTGGGTGTTTGTGTCCTTCAAACCCTTTAGCTCTTCCCGCAGTTGGGGATTTATTCGTTGACCCTTGCATTGGATCCATTTCAGCGTCCACTCCAAGTTTGCGGCATTGGGATCTTTTTTGGATTCCTTAAAATGTGGTATAGTATGACCCCGATGCACTGGAAAAGGAATAACATTGAGGTTTACTTTCTCCGAGGCACTTCCTGGACAAAGAACAAATCCCTCGACTGACAATTCCACCATCAGCTCATTCTTACAATCATCTTGCATCCATTTGAATTTTTTTTTGCATTGAGCTCCTCTTCCGTATGGTAAGTTTTGTTTGGGTTATGGAGACTAGATGATTCCGTCAATGGAGTATTATAGTTCCAGAACTTGACGGTTCGATTGTTAGCTAAGGGATGGAAAGTTACTTCAAAAATTCCATCCATCGTAAAGACTTCCACCGCTTGAGGAATATTTTGAATGTTCGGGATATCAATAAGTAGGTGAATACCTGCCGCACCTTCACTATCCTCAGAGAGATCAGGACATTTAAAGTCCAATAGCTTTCCGAATTGCTTTACCATACTCACAAGGATAGAGGGATATCGATGGTGCAGGGGAAGCCCTAGCGCAATCATCCAGTATGTTGATACCTTTTCAACCCTCTTAGCCCCGAAGGAGGGAGACCATTTGTAGAACGAAATCAATAACCTCTCAATACCCGGGATTGAGGTATGAGCAAGGGTATCAAAAATATTTTCAGAATCTGTCGGAGCAATGAGCTGGAAGTATGAAATTCTCCACATTTTGTGGAAGGCACCCTTGGAAACTTGATTTTACAGGATCTCCCTTGCCCACGAGAATGAAAAAGTTTTTTTTTAGAATTCCACTATTAAGCAGTGGCGCAACTCCTCCCGCATTTTTTGCTTCTTCACAAAAATTGGCTTTAAATAAAATTTAGGACTAAGCATTGGCTTTAAATTTCACGATTAGTTTCTGTAAAATAAAATTTATTACTTTCATTTTTATTGAATTATTTTGTCATTATTTTTTCTCTATCCAAATTCTAAAAGAAGATTTATTGAAGTGAAGGTTCAAAACCTATACGTACTGTTTTATAAGTATATACATGTAGTGACATCTTTTTTTCTGTAATCTACACTATATTTTCTATTGTTGAATATGTAATGAGAAATATTATTCATTGTAATTTTTTTATTCGCCAATTAGAAACAAATGTCATATCCATTACTATATCATTAGCAACAACAACAACATATATGGAAACACTTAAGTATTATTATATTTTAAAATTCGATCTAATCATCATTAAATTTTGAATTAAAAAATTATTGATGATAACTATTGAAAAATAACAAAATATAAACATTTTTATATGGACCAACACTAATAATATAACAATAGATATGATACTCGTTGCTAAATTCTAAGATTAATAATAGTATCACATTGACTTGTATTATATACAAAACAATTGAGGGGATAAACTAATCCGATCGATCCTTTTCGGAGGGAAGGATGAGCGAGTGGTCTAGGGTATGACGACCGAGGCCTTCCGGACCTCGAGTGATCTCGATTGAGGAGGGAGGTTGGATGTCGGTCACATGAAGAAGGAGGTCTCCTCGAAAAGGGCCGCAATGCTTTCGATGTGGGACTCTATGGCATCGTGTGACCTCTTGTGTGGCGGGGATCTGTTGCTTCACTTGCGGCGGAGTTGGGCACCGAACCTTCAACTGTGGAGTGCCACAATTGAGAAGAGTGTTGTTCATTGTAAGCAACGAGCATCAAAACATTTTGGCGCTCGAGCGTCTGCACAGGGGCAAAGTTTAACGAGGATTTTTTCAGGAGATCCCTCTATTGCTGAAGTGGTAGTGGTGGGTTCTCGCATTCCCTAATCGAGGGCGGCGAGCAGTTTTCTGGTTGGCAGAATGGACGATCCCCCGAAGATGGCACTAGCAGAGCTCTCAACACTACTCGAGGTACTTTCAAGGGGGAAGTCATTGGGTTGTCTCCGGGTCCAGTTCTTTCCCACGGTCTTTTAGTGGATGAAGTTAGTGCAATTCTTTCCATAAGGGATGGATTGAGTTCGTCATAGAGGAGGTCACGGTTCGCTGACGGGGAGTTAGCTCCAGCTCGTGTTGTGTTATGTTTGCGAAGGGTACCTCTCCTCTCACGCTCAGAGGAAAGATTAAGGGATATTTTTGCAGGTGTTGGAGAAGGCCTTGCCTTGCTCTTAGATGGCCTTCAACTGGGTTCAGATGCAGTGATGGTGAAGGTCACGATATGGATTAAAGTTTGCCTACCATATCAATTAAATCTCAAAGTGGGACACACGAGATTTTGGATCTCTATCGAAGAGGCTTCTCCTCCATCGTGTCTGTCAGAGTTACAATGGAGAGGCGGCGGGGAGATGAATGGGCAGGGAGTCATCAATTCCGGAGTTGTTGGCGTGATCCTTGATTCGACCTCATCAATAAAAAGTTTGCGGAATACAAAGCATTTGTTTCTGGCATCCCAAATAGCATGGTGTCCAGTGTTTACTGGTGCATGTAGAGGGTGTAGCGCCACCATTACTCAAGGCATTTGATTCTGGAATCCCAAACTGCTTCGATTTAATAGAAAGGCCTTAATTGTGGATGCAACAGATGTTGCACTACCATTTCATGTAATAAGTGGGACTGTTGAACAGGAATTTTTGCGTGTCTAAAGTAATCCACACAAGGCGGGATCACAATGTCGCTGAGGCGAACCGCAAGAAAATTCCAAATTCAAACAACAATTAACCCACAACAGAAATCAAGCAATGAAAAGTGGTGCGGAGTTAAAATTTATTATAACTCTACAACAAGATGTGTATAGTGCAAGTATGTGTAGAGATCGAACATAGGGAGCAGACATGTAGAACGGGGCAATAATGCACAAAATGTGAATGTGATGATTTGTCTATAAGTGCTATATTTTGTGGGTTTTTAATTTTATATATTTTATTTAATTTTTGATTTTATATTTTTATATTTTAATTTTTAGTTCACTGATTTTGTATTTTCTTTTTATATTTTGTATTTTTGTATTTTCTTTTTCTTTTAATAAAGATATAATATATAAGGAATATATAGACACTAGAGGGAAGAGAGAGATAAAAATAGGGATAAAGACTAAAAATGTAAGAAATAAAGTGATTTTGTGATTTTTATATTTTTCTAATGTTTTTGTGATTTTTCTGGATTTTTCTTAATTCTTTTCGTTTTTAAAGATAAAAATACTAGAAAACAGAAAACAAAGTTGCTGGCAGAAATTAAAATGAGGATGAAAAAATCAAACGGATTCCAAAACTCATCAAATTAATTTTAAAATAAAGATAAGAGAACAGAGAAAATTCAGAGATAAAAATTTATTTTTAGGATTTTTGAGGAATTTTTAAGATTTTTATAAAGGTTTTTGGAGTTCTATAATTTTTAGGAGTTTTCTTTTGTAATTTTTAGTGACTTTTGGATTGAAGTTAAAACACACAAAAGACAATTTTTTGGAATTTTTTCAAAAACATTTTATAATTTTTATGTATTTTCTAATGCAAATAGTGATGAAAATGCATGTTTTTGAATTTTTATAAATATTAAAATGCATAAATATGTAAAATAAAAATATAGTGTATATGCACAATATAACAGGAATGTATACTAATTTTTATGGATTTTTTAGGGATTTATAGATGCATGAAATAAATAGAGACAATAAAAAGAAATTGCATTCTAGTAGGGGTATTTTTGTAATATGCAAAAAGTTGCGGGTGCAAAATGCAATTTTCTCACAAAATATAAAACACAATCAATAGTTGCAGGACCAAATACAAATAGCCAGAAGCAGAAGGATATCCCTGCAAAATCGCCAGAGTCCACGTGCCCGAACACGTGACCTGGTAGGGACTTTCTTGCAATAATAAAAAACTCAAGGGCTAACTTACAAATTGTCCAGAATTATAGAACTACATATAAAAGATTTCGGACTAAAGACAAATATGCGAAGGTCCCAGGGTTGCCCTGCAAAATTGCCACATCACGTGCATATAGCATGTGACCTGGTAGGGACTAAAAAGTAATTTTACAAAAACAAGGGGGGGCAATGAGCAAATGTTACAAAACTAAGTTAACGGCAGAGGAAAGTTCATAAGCTGATAATTAAATAACAAAAATGGCTGGGCAAAACTTGCAAAATACCGAGCAAGGAGATCAGACGGCAGATGAAGAGATACTTAACGCCACGTGTCGCGATCTGATCGCGCGATACCCCTTCGCGCGTACGGCCAAGATCAGATGATTGGAATGGAATCGACAGTGCTGAGGGGTCCTGATCCAAGGGCTGTCAAAAAGGGGCGATATCTTCGGTAGATATAGAAGATAGAAGTAGAAAAGAAGAAAAGAAGAAAAGAGATCAGAAGATGGAAGAATATAGAAACGGATGTACGCATCACTCCCCCTATACTTAGAGTAAAAGAAGCCCTAAGTATAGGCAACGACATGAGTGATGAGACGGAATGACGAAGGAATACTCGGCTCGTCCACCCCCTATACTTAGGACAAAGTACGTCCTAAGAAAGCCAAACACGAGAATGGGTGGATGAGCAATACAGTAGAGGGACAGAGGTGAACAAAATAGAATGTACAACAGAGATGGATATACAAAGAATCAAGAAGGTCGAAAGCAAACCTTCTTACGGGACCGCTGAGGAATGGATTTAGTATAGTTCAAGTCGACATCGGGGTCCTCAGATGACACTAACCGATCAGGGTCGACAGGGTGAAGTTCCTCAGTGGCTTTAGGGTGTGAAGGCACAGACGGAGTAGTGGAAGAAGTACAACTAGGTCTGGCCTTGAAAGTCTCGCTGATATCAAAGTGGAATGGGACGAACTCATCCTCATCGGAAGAAGTGTAATCTGTGTCGTCCTGCGAGGTCTCGTCCAGGTCAAAACCAAAAGGAACGAACTCATCAATGGAAGTAGTCGAACTTTGTTCGTCCTCAATAATCTCAACCTGATCATCTTTCTCATTAAAAGGCATGAATTCCCGAATAAAAGCAACTAAATCACATTCGACCTTTGTCTCATCTAAATCTAAGTGAACAGGAACGAACCCATCAGTGGAAATAGTCAAATCATGTCCGTCCTGTCTACTCTCTGAATCAGCCCTCAGCTCAATGGTATCAATTGTGTAAATCCCGCGGATGTCATCAACACAACGCCAATTACAGGAAGCAGAAACTCCAAGGTCTATGCTTTCCGAGACTTCCTTCTTGAAGTGGAATTCTGGGGTCTCATCATCAGTCATAAAGAAAGTCTCTCTGATATCCTCATATAGATCATAGTCCTCGGGGTCAGCCAAGATAGGTGAAGGTGCATCAGGTGCAGGTCTCTGATCAACAGTGTGTGTGGTGATTAACACTTCACTTTCGTCAACAAGATGGAAGCGAATCTCTCCTGATCTGTAATCAATAACGATCCTCGCAGAGGCGAGGAATGGTCGTCCCATTATGATTGGAGAGTGCTCCCCTGTGGAGGTCTCCATGGGTAAAACGACAAAGTCAACATGGTAGCTTATGCCCTGAATTGAAATGATGGCGTTTTCAAGGATACCTTCGGCCACTTGATAGATCCATCAGCAAACTGATCGATCATCATGGTTTTCTTGAGAGGTCCTAAGTGAAGAGACTGTACCAGCGAGAAGGGTAATATGCTAATCGAAGCACCACCATCGAGGAGAGTGTGATCCCATGTGAAGTCAGAGATGGTGCAGCTAATGAAAGGTGTGACAGTGTTCATCTTCCTAGGAATGGGACGGCGTGTGATTGCGTGGGCAGTGGCCATGGTCAAAATATGACGTTCAGATCTGCTCCTTCGCTTTCTCTTCTTAGAAAGAGGAGCAGATAAATCAGTCATGGCCTGCTGAAGTGGGGCATGAATGATCTCATGAATAGTGGCCACCACTTCGGGTTCAGTCAATAATTTCTTTTAATTTTTGGACCCCCTCCATACAAGGGAGGAAGTCGGAATAAGCATCTACACGAGGAATGCCAAGAGCAGTCTGTACAACAGCATCCTCGGGGTCAAAGGTGGGACAGAGTGTGAAAGGCTGTGCGGTCAAAGGATCTGGCAAGTGGGCACTCTCCTCACAGTCTGAATCAACCAAAGGTCTCCCGGACTCTTTTTGGAATTTTAAATTTTTCTCATTTTTTGTATTTTAGGCGATTGCAAGCTCGCATGGAAATCCTCGAGTGAACCCATATCATCAAATGGTGGAGTATCATGGTCTCTCTTATTTAGGCTAGTGAGGTTGTCAATCCTCTGTTCCATATGATCCATAGTTTGGGTCAAGTGCTCAACAGTGGACTCCATGAAAGGTGACTCCAACAGATCAATCTCGGGTGGATGTGAAGGAGGAAAATGTGGAGGTGGTGGTGGATGTGGGTAGAAGTCTGATTTCTGAATCGGTGGCTGAGAAGGATATGTACAAAAGTCAGGAGCGAAGTCCTCCTGGAAAAAGAGAGGTGGACCGGCAGGAGCGAACGAGGGATCCGCAAAGTCCGGATAGAAAATGCTCTACTCGGCCATCTCGAAACAAAAGGTAAATGATCGGGAGAGAACGAAGGTCAAGTCAATAGAGTGAGAAGTAAGGCGCAAATGCGCAGAGACGATCTCGAATACACACAAGCAAGCACAAACAAACTCGTGCAAGACAAACACTCATTTTATTTATTATTCGTTATTTTTATAATTATATAATTTTATAATTTTTTAAATATCATTTACAATATATGTACATATTAAAACTGGAATAAAAACATAAATAAATACTTAAAATAAAATGCTTGTATAAAACACATCGATGAATTACCAATAAGTATACCTTTATAGATGATACATCTATTTAATTAATTATATAGTTCACATTAGAAAAATAAAATAAAAATATATTTAATTTTATAAAGATAACTTATAAATATATAAAATAATAAACGAAATTAATAAAATAAAAAATACAACATAAAAATAAAACAGTAAAATATCTAGATAATTATACCTATAGATAGCCCCTAAAAGGTAACTTGCAATTTTAAACCTAAAAAATCATAATAAAATAATTTAGAAAATAATAAATATTTCTTACTTTAAACCTAAAATTAATAATATCATTTATTATTTTTAATTAATTTTACAAATCTTTTATTAATTTTTTGTCTTTTTGTGGATGGCGTTGCCCAATCAAGCCACACCATCCGTTGACCGGGGGTCAACTCCATGACCCCAGGTTTGCTCCTGTCAGAACTCGCTTCGCCTCGATTCCTCCAATTTTTGCAACCCGCATATTTCACAAATCATGGTACGGTCTTCTTGACTTTTTTCTCCCAGAGTATCTATGATTCATGCACATGGTTTTCTTCCGGGATTGCATCGTCAATTCGCTCGATCTTCGTCGATCTTGAAGCTCTCTCCTCAATGCGTATAAAAGCCACCTCCGACCTTCCATTTGG
Source organism: Ottelia alismoides (assembly GCA_037367405.1). Classification (NCBI taxonomy): domain Eukaryota; kingdom Viridiplantae; phylum Streptophyta; class Magnoliopsida; order Alismatales; family Hydrocharitaceae; genus Ottelia; species Ottelia alismoides. The sequence continues at coordinate 15,631 of JAZKJV010000477.1, read as the reverse complement.
ATTTTGATCCCTCTTCCACCATTTTGCCCCAGTTTAAAATCTCCGACCTCTTTCTGATGACAGCAGGAGGACCTAGCGGGTCTTCTCTGAGTTTTTGGCATCGAATTTGAGGTCGGTCCGTTGCTCTGTCATTGAGCTCCATCGCAGTTCCTCTCCTGGTGTGCACTGCCAGTGAGCCTCTATTCTTCCTATACTTTTCTCTTCTCTAGAATAGTTGTAGACTAGAGAGCTGCTTGCTTTGAGTTCAATCTCGATTAACTACATTCATTTCACTTTGCCTCCTCGTCAGAGCTCCTAGCTCCTCCACTCCATCCCTACGTCCCTAACACCACTCCGCCTCGACTAATACCCCCTCAAGCTTCCCCATCATCCGATCTTCACCCATATCATCCCCGGCCAACTAGATCTTGCAAGGATATGGAGATTAGCTCCTCCTCCTACGTCGCCCGCCGGAGGAGCTTCATCTGTGTCACCTATTGTCCCCATCAACCACAAGAGCCCCCCAAACCTTGCTTTTTGTTTGTCGGACTGACTTGCAGGTTTTGTGAGTTCGAGGAGCCACCAAGGGGTCAATTTTTTCCTAAACGCAAGGTACTTGGAACCGTAATTGCCTCTGACCTTGCGGCAACACACCAGAGCTCATCTAGACATTTTGGCACCATCGCGAGCTAGAGGAACCTTCCAATCGTCTTTGGAGACCATTCTCGATGAAGAAGGAGCTCGGAGCAACACCCTAACGTTGATCGAAACTTGAGCCCTGTCCTGTTCTTCCCTGTTCTTGCATGGGGGTCCCAGACCATCGGATTGAGCTTCGCCTCGGATTCTCCAGACTCTGTTGGATCTCCAACGTAGCGGCCGTACGATTAATGGGATAGGATCTAATCCTAGCCGAGCATCTGCCAAGTGTCATCACGTTCCAGGAGCTTGTTACATGTATAAGTGAGAAAAATCCCATCGTCCGTCCACGTCTAAGGTTGGGCATTTTGCGAAGTTAGCCCAACAAGTTTTGTATTTGCTAAATAGCCTAGAAATTTTCATTTGCCATTTAGTTTATTTTATAATATTTATCACTAGGCCCCCAAACTTTACATAATCACATTTCAATCTAGGCCATATCACCTCATGTGATGCTTCACGTGAGGTGGTATTTTTGCACCTAGGCCTCGCGGGTTTTGTTATCTAGATTTAGTCCTTAAGTTTGCAAACATGCCTTTAAGTTTTTGTCAAATTTGCAAATAGGCCCTTGAATTTTCTAAATATTTCATTTTGGCCCCTGCTAGTGGCTCACGTTCATATCACTTGAACTTTGGCATTTTTGCAACGAGGCCCTCCTAGGTTTCGGATTTTGTAATTACTCCAGAAACTTATTAAAAATGTGCTATATTTTTAAAAATACTTTGGACCCTGTATTTCCTGCTATTTACAACTATGCTCGTGCTAGTAGTGTAGTTTCCCTTTGTTTCTTATATTTATTTAATGCATATATAAAACTCGAAAAAAAATCCAAAAAGCAGCGTTCTTATTGCATTAATCTTTTACGCCATTATTTTTATTTCGCATTTTGAGAATTTTTATTATTTATAAAAAATAAAAAATTGTCATTTTCAGCCTTGTTTTCAAAAGAAAATAACTAAAAATTATAAAAAACTTTTCTGAAAAATTCCAATAAAATATATTTTATATTTATTTAAGTATTTTACAACTTTAGACCAAAAATCATTAAAAAATACAAAGGAAAACTCTTAAAAATAGAAAAACACCTAAAGCCTCTATAAAAAATATAACAAATCCTTAAAAAATCATAAAAATATAATTTGTGTTGTTGAATTTTCTATATATTATTATCTTTCTATAAAAATTAATTTGGAGTTTTTTTTACTATGTTTACTATTTTTGATCTCCATTTCAATATCTAGAGTTTATTTTATTCCCCGTTTTGAATATTTTAACTTTAAAAATCTATAAAAATAAGAAAAAAATCTTAAAAAATCATAAAATAGTAAAAATATATAAAATCCAAAAATATTTTATTTATTGTATTTTGTTTATTTTTACCTATATATTATCTCTCTCCTACCTCTCTTTTATATATATTCTCTATATAGCTTTATATTTCTATTAAAAGAAAAATAAATTTTAAAAAATATAAAATATAAAAAGAAAATATAAAATCAGAAAATTTAAAATCAAATTATAAAAATTTAAAACTTAAAATAAATAAGAAATTATACAATTAAAGACCCATAAAAATTGTAACTCGCCTAAGTGTGAGATAAAGTGTGCCTTGATATCTTATCTTGCCTTCTATACTCCTTTGCTTCCTATGTTCGATCCCTACTTGCTTGCCATTATATAATCTTAGTAGGGTATACTAAATTTTAACTCTAGCTTTTAATTTCTTAATTACTTGTGTGGGTTAATTGTTGAACAACGAGATGATTTGAGTACTCGCCTCAGCGATCGTGAGCCTGAATTGTCAGGCCATTACTTAGCGACTCCTATCTTCTCATTTTTTCATCGAGGCTGCTGGATTGTGCTCACAGGATGGGTATGTGGCATGGGTTACTGAGGAGGGTGTTGACTCGGATGCTGATCTCACCTTTGTTGACTTTATGGATGGTCATGTTGTGGGAGATTGTACGCAGCTGCATAAGAAGCGCTACATGCTGCGGAAGGAGAGAAACATAAGCGGCGAGGAGCATGCTGCTAATGTTTCTCATCTGTCAGAAAGGGAATACGAGAAACTTAATCGGGCTAAGATGGCATGGGTAATCCTGGTCATCGAGAGTACTGTAGGTTGCAAATGAAGATGAACTCCTGGAATAAGCGGGGTCTGGGGAACCCCGAGAAAAGAGGTTCTGTGGGATCTCTTCTGAATGATTAGTTGGCAGATGTAGTCGTTCTTCAGGAGACTAAGCTCAGTGATTGCTGATGAATCCATAATTCATCGCCTTTATTATTTTATTTTAGCTTTATTTCCTTAGTTAAATACCTGTAAATATGAAAAACACCCTGATCACTTGTCCCGTGAACCTGTAAAAGAATCAGAGAGAAAGATTTCGATCGTTGTATTGACCATGTGAGTTTTACCAGAAAAGATTAAGGTGAGTTAATCTTCTTTATTGTATTTATACTCCTAAATTTTGATGTATAGTGAAAGTACGGGAGTGTCGAACTCAGGGAGGCGAACTATTAAAAACTAAGGGGTAAACTATAGACTAACTAAGGTAAACGTTTTTCTAATTTTTATTTTGTATTTTTATTTATTTATATTTATTTTTCCATTTTTACGGATTTTAGAGGAGTTTTTAAGATTTTTATGAAATTTGAATTATTTTTGAGGTGAAAAACCTTTTTTATTTAAAAAATGTGATGTTTTTCTTATTTTTAAAATTGAAAATAGTATGAAAATGTTTTTATTTTATTTTGATTAGAAAGTAGATGAAATTACCTTTAAAATGATAGGTTGTGCCATTTTTAAGGATTTTTATTGAGTTAATTATGAAATTTTGAAGTTTTTATCAATTTTTATAAGTTTTAATGTCTCTTGTATTTTTTATGGGTTTTTAATATTTAGTTTTTATATTATTTTGGTTTATTATGAAAAATATGGTAAAATATAGCAAAATATACTATAGGTATTTTTAAAAAAAATAGGTCATTTTTTATATTTTTTATGATATTTTTAAAGTTTGTTGTAATTTTTATGTATTTTTGTTTGATTTTTATATTTTTTATTTGTTTATTATGTATATAATATGTATAATATGATATATGTACAACTAGGGATACATATGTGATAACAAAAGTTGAATAGTGTTTGTGTAATATCAGAAAATGTGGGCTTCAAACACAAAATTCCCAAGATATCACGTGCACTAGCACGTGAATGCCGGTGGTGGAGGGTCTGTGTGTGATATTCAATGCCTCCAAGTTTTTTTTAAACTCCAATAGAGTACTTGCTTGCGTGGAATAGTTTGAAGTGGAATCTGCTAGCAAATTCAAAGAGTTTAGAGGGTTAATTCTCAATATAGCCCGAAGATATAGTCCCTTTCACGTGCAGGTCTCGAGAGGCTGTAAGCGGTGGGGCTTTTTCTGAAGCCGACACGTGTTTGATTTTAGACCGTGGAATCGGCTTCTGAAAGTATGGCCGTTGTGAGAGCTGTACGATTGATATCGGAGGGCTATTGACGAAATCCCTCTATGAGAACTCGGACAGTGCTCGATATCGGATCTTCGAGCGGCGGGTATGGTTCTTTAAGCTATAGGCAAGGTGACAGGAATGCTGTCGTCGATTATCTCTGATCACTGGATGATGCAGATCCATTATCCTGAAAGTTGCAGCGATTCGAAACAAGGTCGGCGACATTCCGTGGCTTTACTCGATACTCGAAGGTGCTGCTCTGTCTCCAACGATCAAATCGGATCTGTTTCTCCAACAAACATTTCGGGTTGGATGTTTCGTTTCAGATTTCTGGATGATACGTATTTCTCGATAGAAACACGATGGATCTTGAGTTAAATCACTCGTCGCTGCTTCTGCTATCAGCTCGGTCTCTGGAGATCTCGGATATCCGAGAATGGGTGATTGAGGGTCATGTGATGTTGATTCATCCACGCAGTATTCGACGATGATAAAATCAAAGTTTCATAAGTGCAGGTTCTGTCAAGCTCGATGTCTACCAAATGATTAAACTTCTACTTTGTGATGTCCTTCCAAATGCTTGGCATGTTGTTTAATCATGTAGATTCAAAGCTCCATGGGATGTAATGATGGATCGAATGTGGACAATGCAAACATTCACTGTTCTGAATGGAGTGGAATTGGAGTGGAAATGGATGATAACGGTTCTATTTGGGATGATTTAAAGAGAGAATACAAGAGGAAATAGAGAGAGAATAGAGGAATTGAAGAGAGTAGATCAGGAAGAAGAATAGCGAAGAGAACCTGGATATTCAGAAGGAGATTGTGGATGAGCGCCGGTGGTTTGAGGTCCTGGAACCTCAGATCGTTGCCTTGACGGAGGCGGCAGCACCTTCGGAGGCTCCTTGAATGGAGGAGCGAAGGCTCGACTCCGGCGGTGATCACGTCGAGCTTTTCCCTCTCGATCTCTCGCTCGACGGTGGGGAAAGGAACTCTGTCACAACCCACACTCTCTCACCGGAACTCGATGGAAGAAAGCAATGGCGGATGCTCCGATTGTAGAGGGAGACGACTCTATTTATAGATAAGGTTGGATGCAATCACCGTTAGTGGTGACGGGAGTCGAAGGCGTTGGAGCAACGATCGGCCAACGGTCAACCGTTGAGGAAGTTGGGCGGTGGGCTGGAGGAAGAAGGCGGCGGTCGGGTGGGGAAGAAAGGGTTACGAAGGAAATGGATAAAGTAAGAAAGAGAAAGGGGAAGAAAAAGGAGAGAGAAAGAAAAAGAAATAATAAATAATAAATAATAAAATTAATAAAAGTAACTATATAATTATTAATTAAAATTAATTAATAATTAATAATGTCGTAATTACATAAATTATTAATAATTAAACATGATTAATACATTATTTAAGTAATAAATTAAGTAATTAAGTGTTTAATTAAGTAATTAAATTTTAATTTATTAATTAATTAAGTATATAATTATTTAATTAAATAATTTTAAAAATAAATGAAATATTACTAATTTAAAAAAAATAAATAATAAATGTATTAAAGTATTAAATAATAATATAAGTTACGATTTATTGTACAATATACTAATACAGACCCGAAAATCGCGTTTTTCGCATTAACTCTGATTTTAACGAAACTTGTGTCATTTTATATACAATTAAAAATAATAATTTTTTTGTATCGAATTTGCTTAATTTGGAATTAATAAGGCCGAGTTATGAGGCCTAGACGAAAAAAGTAGCGGCTTCGGGCCTCCGGATTTTATTGTTATTTTAACTTAGTTATATTTTTATATATAACTTTAGATGATTTTAGGAAAAAGAATTAAGTTAATCGGGTTTATAATTATTTATTTAAAAAGCCGGGAAGTTTCTAAATATAGTACATATCTACACCGGGTCCAAAAAGCCGAAACTCTCCGATTTTATCCGATTATTTTTATGATGTTTTTATAAAATAATATATATTTTTATAAAAAAATTTTACAAAAGAAATGTTTTGATTTGTGATGGTTTTGATGATAAATAAAATAGGTGAAGCTTTTACATGGTGTAAAATGATAATTTATATTTTTTGTCTTAATTTTCTGAATATTTTTATAAATTAGGATCCTTATCTCCCCCTACTTATTTCTTTTGTCGATCCGATCAATATTGAACTGATCTCGAGGTTAGGATCAGTCTGTATATATTACATATCTCCATCCTTCTTTTCTTTTATTTTTCTTTTTATCTTTATTCTTTTATTTTAGATAATTTAAGTGTTAATTATATAATATTATTATGCAGGGTTAGAATGTTAATTATTTGGAATTAGTGGATATTTACATGTATTTTGCCAAGGATTTTAGACAAAATGAAAGAATAAAGGCGGTGAATCACGGATTCATCGTTCTCCTATACTTTACCTTTCCTAGTCCCTTAGCAAACATTTATTCTATAAATAAGTGCAAGCAAAAAAAAAAGAAAAGGAAAATAAAAGAACTTAGAACATGTTTGTTTCTTTAAACCGAATCTCACTTCACCCAAAATTTGAAGCCTGGATTCAGAACTTTGGAATAATAGTGTGTCGGGACTCTATAAGAATTAGAATTTAAGCCTCAACAGCCCTCAAGTTCCACGAATCCTTATCCAAATCCACCTCAACAGCCAGCTCAGATCCACTTATCCATCACACAAACTTTTCGGCTTTGAAAGCAATCAGTACTGTGTGCGAAAGGTTTTAGCTCTTCCCACTTAAAGAAGCAAAGGAAACGCCCATCCCAGTTACACACTCCCTTTGGGCCCTCATCCAACAGCTCAGTCCTCGAGAAGGGAGGTATTTCCTTCTAAGGTTAGGTTGTGTTGTGTACACAATCGAATATAGAAAGAAGTAGAAGAAGTGGAAGAGAAATGGAGTGTGACCGGTGTATTAACATCTCCTGTGAAGCCTGGCCAGTTTAGCCAAGTCTTCACGAAGACATGCTGGCTTTTTTGAAGCTCAGACCATTATGGTCATTTTTGGTATTTGATGTATTCGACTTTTTTTAGGTAGTAGTCATTGTTGCACTACATAGGTCTTTTATGCCCCGACGGATATAACAAATTTTCATTCCACCCATTTTTTAGGGTCTTGGAAAAATTTGTGCCAGCAGATCCTTCCCTCATCCGAAGCTTTATTTCAACCACAATTTCTCCTATCTTAAGACCTCATCACCGCCAAATAAGGATGGAAACACACCATCGAAGCGGATTTCCCTTCGCAACCCCATGCAAGTCGAGATAAGTACATAATGCTTGAGTTCAAAATTGGTTCAAATGGAGAAGAGTTCAACGGATGACACTAGATGTTCTACTTAGGCACTTTCAAGTTGAATTCCTAACACGGTCTCATAGAACTCAAAGAATAAAGCTTATCAGACCTGAAGAGTCTCAATTCCAGTTCCTGATAAAGTCCCTTTAGAATTAAGTGGATTAAGGCCTAAACCAAACTCCATCTCTCGGACTTATATCAAGTCGGTTCAAGAATCAGATTTGTTCTGAAAAATTCTAATGAATGCAACAATTTTTTTATGAAGTAAAATTGTCAACTTAAGTGTTTTAAATGGTTTTTAAAGATTTTTGCAAACTTTTGTTGAGTTTTAAAGTTTTTAATTTTTAGGGATCTTTTTGAAAAAGTTAGTGGATTAATTTGATTTACACATATTTTACATGACTTATGTATATTTTACAAAGGATTTTATATAATTTTAATATACAATATTATACGTCTTTATACGAGATTTTACAAGGGTTTTATTTTTCAAAATTTTAAGGATTTTATCAGAGAATTTTACAACATTTTTTTATGTACAAATTTTAAGCCAATTTTTATAAAACATTTTTTGGTTTTCTTGTGGCTTTTAAAAATCCAAAATATACACCCATACTTTTAGGAAGCCTTATTATTAAAAATACAATAAAGTACGAGTTATGGCTTCTAAAGTATATATAGAAAATATATACGACACCCCATATACTTAGCATGAACTATGTCCTCATAGTGACCAAAGAAGTGACAAAGGAAGACATAACTCGAGCTAAGTATAGATCGATGAAAAGAATCTATACTAAAATGACTCAAAGAATAACGAATAAATGAATAGAAGTCGATCATCTCCTCTATACCTAGGATCAAGTGATCCTTAGGATATCATACTCAAAACCGAAGATGATCGAAGTCAAGATAATGTATACACTCAACGGCTCGGCTTGTCCCCCCTATACTTAGGGTAAAATATCCCTAAGTATAGAGACGAAAATCAAAAGGTGAGGGACAAGTGAGGGAGCAGACGATACAAAAACCGACAACAATCAAAAGGAGGTATGAGCAATATTACTCCCTATACTTAAGGTAAAACACACCCTAAGTATAGGCAACAATATGGGTAATCGAACAGGACGATACAAACAACAACACGGTGTCTACATCCCCTATACTTAGGATAAAGCACATACTACGTATAGCAAAACTAGATAAACCTAAGAGTGTAAGACAAACGGGAGGAAAAGAGTAGAATCAAGAGTATATACAAGATCTCGTAAATCAGGTATGAGATGCAAAGTGTAAGAGTGAAAAGATCATCTCATACGAAATAGATGGGGACAACTTCAACGGTTTTCGATTCATGATGGAGAAAGGGTTTCAACCACTGACCGTTGACTCGAAAGGTGGAATCAGACGACAACTCAGAGATATCTATGCTACCATTGTCATACACCTTTCACACAAGATATGAACCTTTCCATTTTCTCTGAAGTTTCCTTGGAAACAGTTTCAGTCTCACATCGAATAGCCATATCTTTCTGATCATGCTCAAACTGCTTGTGACTGATGTGGGAATCATGCCACTCTTTCATCCGCTCTTTGTAATGAAGGCTACTCGTGAAGGCTTGGTCTCTCAGCTCTTCCAGGGTTGCCAGTTCGGTTTGCCTCTGATCTCCCGCATCGTCTAGTCCAAAGATCACTTCTTTCACTGCCCAAAAAAATTTGTGCTTGATTTCCACAGGTAATTGGCATGGCTTGCCATAAACGAGTAGAAAGGAAGACATACCCAATGGAGTCTTGAAGGATGTTCTATAGGCCCAAAGAAAAGAGTCCAAAAGCTGCGACCAATCCTTTCGGGCTAGCCGAACAACCTTCTTCAAAATCGTCTTGATCTCCCTATTCGAAACTTCGGCTAGACCATTCGTTTGAGGATGATATGGAGTAGCAACTCGATGGTCTATACCGAACTCATTAGTAAGTGCTCTTACCTTGTCGTTGATGAAGTGACTACCCCCGTATGAGATAAGAACACAAGGAACCCCAAACCACGTAATGATATGCTTTCTCAGAAACTTGCAAACCGTGTTCGCATCAACGGCTCGGGTAGGAATAGCCTCTACCCAACGACTCACGTAGTCCACAGCTAGAAGGATATACTCAAACCCTTGACTTATAGGAAACGGGCCCATAAAGTCGATGCCCCATGTGTCGAAAACTTCACAGAAGTGAATTGGCTGCATCGACATCATGTCTCTATGTCCACAAGTGCCCATCTTTGGCAGTCAGTTCATCTTTTTACGAATGCGTGAGCATCTGCAATGAGTGTCGGCCACCAAAGGCCGGATTGAGCACCTTCTGTGCTGTCCTCTTTCCTGAATGGTGTCCTCCAGCTTCTAATCTATGACAATACATGGGGAAACTCTGGTATTCCTCTTGAGGAATACACCGACGCCAGACGGAATCCGCTCCTTCATGATAAAGGACCGGATCCTCCCAATGGTAAGACTTGGTTTTTGCGAGGAAAGTATCAAGTCTCTGCATGGACCAACCTTGTGGGACTTTCTTGGCAACAAGAAAGTTCACAATGTCGGCATACCATGGTAGCGAGGCGACAGCAAGAATCACCTCGTCGGGGAAGGTCTCGGTGATTGGTGTATCGAACTCAGCAGTCTCGGGTGTTTCTAACTGAGAGAGGTGATCTGCCACCACATTCTTGACTCCAAGCTTATCCTTGATAACGATATCGAACTCCTGGAGTAGAAGGATCTATCTGGTCAGACGCAGCTTCGAATCCTTCTTATCTATTAAGTACTTGATGGCGGTGTGATCAGTGAAAATCGTAACTTTAGATCCTAAGATGTAGGACCTAAATTTATCTAACTACGGCTAGCGTCTCTTCCTTTGTAACCGTGTAATTCCACTGCGTGGAACCCAAAGTCTTGCTAGCGTAGTATATGGCGTATGGAAGGCCATTCCTCCTCTGTCCCAACACAGCTCCAACGGCAAAATCAGAGGCATCCGTCAAGATCTCGAATGGGAGAGACCAATCGAGTGGCTGCAGGACAGGAGCCTCTACAACCATATTCTTGAGAGTGTTGAAAGATGAAAGACACTTATCATCGATGATAAACTCGGCGTCTTTCGCGAGCAGATCTGACAACGGTCAGGCAATTTTGCTGAAGTCTTGTATGAATCGTCGGTACAAATCGACATGCTCGAGGAAAGACCGTAGTTGTTTCAGATTGGACGGTGGATTGAGTTTCTTAATGATATCCACCTTGGTCGGGTCTACCTCCATGCTCCGGTTGGAGATGATGTGATCAAGGACCGTCCCTTGAGTCATCATGAAATGATTCTTCTCCCAAGAAAGCACGAGGTTAACCTCCATGCACCTTTGAAGCATGCGGTCTAGGCTAGAAAGGCAAGAATCACAATTATTGCCGTAGACCGAGCAATTGTCCATGAAGACTTCCAAGATATCTCCCACCATGTCTGCAAATATCAAAATCAAACACCTATGGAATGTCGCCAGAGCATTACATAATCCAAATGGCATTCGTTTGAAAGCATATGCTTCGAACGGACAAGTGAATGTTGTCTTTTCCTGATCTTCATGAGCAATGGCCACTTGATTATATCCCGAGTACCCATCGAGAAAACAATAATAGCTCTTCCTAGCTAACCATTTGATGATCTGATCGATGAATGGTAGCAGGAAGTGATCCTTCTTAGTCGCCTGATTCAAGCGTCTGTAGTCTACGCAGATGCGCCAAGAAGTCGGTACTCGTGTAGCGATCTCCTCTCCATCCTCATTGATTACTATAGTGATACCGTCTTCTTGGGTACTGATGACCCGAAAAATCACTCAAATCAATCCGGGATAAAATATAAAATCACTCAAGGGTCATTGCGACCCGGATCGAGAGAAATAATTCAGGTCAATCAAGAAAAAGATAAGCAGACAACCAAACATAGATAAACATCGATAAAAACAAATAGTGGCCCTGGCTATAGGCTTTGCCTGGTATAGCACCCGGGGTCGGACTCAGGGAGCACGAGTTGCCCTTGCGGCCTATAAAGTAGTCAACAAATGAAGAAAATATAAACAAATATTTTTTGGTGGTTTTTAAAGTTTTTATATATTTTTTGGATTTTTAAATATGAAGAAGAATAATAAAAAGGTGAAAATAAGCACAAACAACAAATTATTTAACTACTCTAAAAGGCTCCAAAACGTCAAAAAAAATATTTTTAGGTTTTATGGATTTTTTACTGTTTTTGTTGAATTTTGGAGATTTTATGATTTTTATGGGATTTTCTAAAAATGAAGTAAGGTTGAAATAAAGGAGCACTGTCCAACCAAGCTTCAAAGACCACTTAAAAATATCAAATTGTCTTTTCAAGGCATGGAGGTAATTTTTATGAGAAATAGAAGCAATGAAGAAAATTCAGGAAAAGAGTTTATGATTTTTGGATTTTTTTATGATTTTTAGAATTTTTATGAGTTTTAAGGGGTTTTCAATTTTTACGGTTTTTATATATCCAAAAATGACCAAAAATGCAAAGAAATTCAAACACACAAAAATTAACAATTCCTAATTTTTTTAGAATTTTTGAAAGGGTTTTAATATTTTTTGGGATTTTATAATCTGAACAGAGGCAAAAATGGATGTTTTTGAATTTTTAAATATAATAAAAGGGCTAAAAAATGTACCCAAAAATTAGTGAAAATTCTACACAATGGCAGGAGCCACGTATCAAATTTTCACTCAATTTGGATGAACTTTGATATTTTATTTAAAACAATCAAGAGCCCACAGTGCATAGGGACCTGATTGTCATAAAAGTATCTTCTGGGGGCCTAAAAGTAACAAAAAACAGAAACTTGGGGGGTCCTCGTGCAAAAACACCAGACTCCCACGTGCGCGACACGTGTTCTGTGCACTGAGGATCTATATGCAATGAAACTTAAGTCCTTGGACCTATTAGCAACAGGTGCTAAAAGTCCAGGGGCTAAGTTGTAAAAAGCCCACTAAATTCGGCACATGTCAAAAAAAATTTCATTCACAGGGGTATATGTGCAAATAACAAGAAAGATCTTTCATTCATTAACAAACATAAACTATAGCCCACAAAATGCAAAATCACCAAAGATTCACGTGACGAATCACGTGTCCACGATTCATAGGGGTAAAAATGCAATTAAAATAAACTAACAGGTCCTCTATGTAATTTTACCAATATGAAATGAACTACGGAAACTATTTACAGGACTAAATGATAAACACTAAAAAAGAGAGGGAATAAGGGTAAATTACCCTTTATTAATCGAGGGGCTGGATGCGCGCCACGTGGACTATCATGCGATGGAGGTGCGCTGTAGCTGAACAAAGGACCTCGGCTCTTGACCGGATGGTGGAGGGCTCACCACGTGGAGGATCAAACGGCTACTGAGGGGGGCTCGCCTCTCCTTTGCAACCAACGGTGAAGATGGCGCCATGTGGCGATCGGACGGTGCTGGTGCGGGGCGCCTCTTCGTATAAGTGAACGGTCTAGATAAAATCTGGGTCTCCTGGGCTGAACGAACGGTGGAGTAGGACTCTGGAAGAACTCCTCGCCGGCGAACTTCACCGGAGGAATGCGAGTGCACTGGACCTCCTCGGGGGCTGCTGATGGGTGGAAAATGATCGCCAAGGCCTCCCTGCGGATGTAAGGCTCCTCCGATGACGCCAGCAGGCTCCGAAGAGCTCCAGCGACGAAGGTGGAGCTTAGGCTCCTGTGCTGAACGTGGAGGACCTCAGATGGACCCCCTCTAACCTGTAAGGCTACACAGAAAGACTCCTGGGTCGAGGGCAAAATGCCTCGACCCGATTAGAGGCGAGGTGGGTGAACGATGCGGTGGGCCGAAGGAACTCCGGCGATGCGACGGTGAAGGAGTTCGACTCCCAGTTCCGTGGCAAACTGGGTTGGATGAAGGAGTGAAGAACGTGCAGGGCAAAAGGGCGGAGGTGATGGTCGGGTCAATCGACGAAATGGGTGAACGAGATGACCGGAATCGATGGTCGAAGGCGAACGGGGGATTTGGGCGTAAATGGAAATTCGGGAGAAATAGAAAGAACTAGGCTTACTGGATGATCGAGGTCGACTGTGGAAGAGCTTCCAAAGCTCCTGGTCCTTGCCTCGATGGTCGTCGATGCCCGAGGCTCGAGCGCTGCTCCTGGGCGGCGCACGGTGGCGCTAGGCTGCCGGATCAGTGGCCGGGACATCTCCTCCTCGCTGCGACACCACCAGCCGCTTGCTGTCACTCAGGAGAAGGCAGTAGAGGTCCTGGGATGGAAAGGCGGAGCCAAAATGGCGGTAATCGTACGGCGGAGCTGATGTTAAATACTGCTAGGGGTCCGGCTAGCTGGTGGTCGGGCGAGCATATCGGAGCTCGGATCCCCATGCAATCCCCCGGGCGAGGGTTAGGAATGATCAGTGAAGGATTAGGACCCGGGGTTTACGGATTTGGTGATCGGATCGAGTGGTGAAAAATCGGAGAAATCGGGTCGGGCGATAAGATCCGCGAGCTGGTGGTCCAAGGGGGGAGTTGACCGGGGGTCAACATCCCCCGTGGACCAATCAGGAGCGGCCGCGCAATAAAGATTTGGAAATTGAATAATAAATAGTAAATGGTCGAATTTTGAAAAAGTTAAAACATGAAAAATGCTTATTTATTTTGAACTATTTTTGTGATTTTTATTTATTTTTTTGAAATATAATTTAGGTATTTACAAAATATTATTATTATACATGTATATACATTTGTATTTATGATTTTTAATTATTTATTTTATACAAATTATTCCAATTTTATATTTTATTTATTTATAGGATAAAATTTGGAATAAAGAGGTATTTTTATTTTATTTTTATTAATTATTTACAAGGGTTAAATAAATACCTTTATTTATATACATGTATGGTATATACACAATGTTGGGATGGGTTTTATTTTTATTTCTTTTTATTTTATTTTTATTTTTTTAATTTTTATTTTATTTATTTACATTATGAAATATTGAATATGTACTATTTTTATGAGATTTTAATTTATTTATTTATAGGGATAAATAGATAAAGTGTTTTAAGTACATGGTGTATATACAAGGGTGAAGGGATTTTTAATTTCTTTTTAGTTTTCTCATTTTTATTTTAATTCTATATTTACAAATATATACATATAACTACACACACATTTTTAGTTTTATTTAGAGGAAAATATTTTTATTTATTTATATACATGTATATATATACACATGAGCTTCCTTATCTCTCTCTACTTTGGTTTTTATGCGGTCAGGCCCATGCTGAGCCCTCCCTTGGGATTAGGTCGCTAAATATTTATTCTAAATATCTCCCTCTTTTATTTTTCTTTTATTTCTTTATTCTTTTATTTATGCACAAAAATGTGCTAATTATTCAATTTTACACAATGCATGCCAAATGCTAATTATTATTATTTACAAGTATCTACATGTGTTTGACAAAGGTTTTGTAGCTAAAATAAAAGAATAAAGAGTGATGAATGGGTATTCATCACCCTCCTGCCAGTCCCTTAGCAAACACTTATTTGAAAAAGAAGCGAAAAATAAAAAGAAAAAGAAAACGAGGAGAATATGCATGGATTAATGCCGAGTATTAAACTTGTCTTCATTAAATTGAAATATGGAGCTCGATCAGATCTTTGGATTATGAATGTCTCGGAACCTTATTCAGACTTAAGCTTAAACTTAACAGCCTCTAAGTTCCACCAATCTATGGACAAGACTCCTCAATAAACCAGATCAGAACAAGTCTACATACACAAACTCTAATGACCATGAATCTTTCCTTGTATGGTGTAAGTGATATGTAGCTGCCCACCTCAGAAGTAACAAAGAAACAACCTCCCCCAACCTGGTAACTCTAATGCCTCGGTCTAGCAACTCTTTCCTCGAGAAGCGGGGTATTCCCTTCTAAGTTCAAGTGCAACCGGCTCAAGAAGAGGGGGAAGAAGAGAATGGACTATGACCAGCGTAGCCATGTATCCTTGGGAGCTCTAACCAGTGTAGCTAAGTCTCTCGCTGCCAGCTTCATGAGATGGAACATGTATACCATAAGCTTTGCTTTATTTGACTATATACACTCCGGTGGGGTTATTA